>WAAF01001768.1:1099-61469 GCA_013400475.1 Tricholaema leucomelas | reverse complement strand
AACCTGCTTGATTCTATGATTCTATGAACTTTAAAGGTCTCCTGAAACATTCTATGCTTCTATGAACTTTATGGCCTATCAAGGGGTGCTCAACAACAGCAAGAATAAAGGCTTTGTGATAACCTATAGAGAACTCACTGGTGTCAGGCTGAATTTGCTTGCCTGCCCCTTCAATGAAGGGGAAAAGAAACCCTAACCCCCCCCAACAAATTCTTATCTGGAGGGAGAAGAGGAATAATTCATTTCTCAAGCTAACAGTGAAAGGAAAAGATAGATCCATATAACTGTGAGAACTACACCACAAGCCCAGGACCCTGGCAAAGGGAAACTAAGCAGATGTCATGTTGGCAAAGTGATCAAAGGAGCACAATAAACACAACTCATCTGGTAGTGGTAATGCAGCACTGGCCAAAGACCCAGCTAAAAATACCTACAGCCACTTGATCAACTCCAAGCGTGAACAACTCTTTTTCATCCAGGCATCCATACACTCTTTGCTGTGCTCTGCCTTTAGAACGATGAATCAAATATCCACCATACAAACCCAACCTTTATTTGTACTTCATCTGCTACTAAAAAGCAGATCTGTGATATGATAGACTGAGCATGTATAAATATATCAGGAAAAGAGGGGTTGGGAGCTGCCTCTGCTCCAATTTCATGGCACAGAGGGCAAACACAGTCGTATTGTTCTGTGTGCATTCAGCACCTAGCACAATGGAGCCTCAGTCCAGGGCTCTGCCTTCTCTGCTCTATAATGTAAATAATCAATCATTTCACATTCCCAGACCACTGCAAGCCTTCCAGCATTTAAAAATATCTTGGAAAATTCTGCCTAGAGCCTCCAAAAGTCCCTAGGTCAGTTGGGGTTGTGGGCACAAGGGATAATAAATATCAGTAGTACTAATTCCTCATCTCCAAGAAAAAACACACAGAGGGGAGGGGGAGTGAAACAAGCAAGCCCAATAGTCTGTCAAGTCCCTGTCCTTAGCCATTCCAGGCAGAGCAGTAATGTCTGTAACACTGTCCTTGTACGTGCTAGCAAAGAACAAAAGAGAGCCTTTGAAATAAGCTCCCTTTGCAGTCAGCTTCACCCAGATCAGAGCTCTGGACAGCAAGCCTGAGTGCATTTATGCAGCTCAAAGGCACTGCCAGAAGAAGGCAAAGAGCGGCTTTAATGACTTGCTCCTTTTCTGGGACAGGATTTTGCACTTCCCAGTTCTCTGGGAAGATCTAAAGGCTTAATCATAGAATCAAACACGTTGGAAGAGACCTCCAAGCTCATCCAGTCCAACCTAGCACCCAGCCCTGGCCAATCAACCAGACCATGGCACTAAGTGCCCCAGCCAGGCTTGGCTTCAACACCTCCAGGCACAGAGACTTCACCACCTCCCTGGGCAGCATTACTTTGGATACAAAAAGAGAAAGATGGGAAAATGGGAGAAGTAGATATGACAATATCGAGGAATACACATCAACCAGGAGTGGATGTCTGAGATACAAACTGGAGAGCCCTTTTCTTGAACACTTCCAGGGATGGCAACTCCACCACCTCCTTGGGNCCAGCACCTCAACATCTCTCTTCAGTTCAGGAGCCCACAACTGGACACAGCACTCAAGCTGTGGCCTGAGCAGTGCTGAGCACAGGGGCAGAAGAACCTCCCTTGTCCTGCTGCCCACACTGCTCCTCAGCCATTGGCTCTGCTGCCCACCTGGGCACACTGCTGCCTCAGCTTCAGCTCCTCTCTACCAGCACCCCCAGCTCCCTCTCTGCCTGGCTGCTCTCAGCCACTCTGGCCCCAGCCTGTAGTGCTGCTTGGGGTTGTTGTGGCCAAAGTGTAGAACCCTGTACTTGGCCTTCTTCAGTCTCATCCCATTGGCCTCTGCCCACCCATCCAGCCTGGCAGGGTCACTCTGCAGAGCTCTCCTACCCTCCAAGAGCTCCACAGCTGCTCCTAGCTTGATGTCATCTGCAAACTTACTGATGCTGGACTCAATTTCCTGGTCCAGATCATCAATGAAGATACTGAACAGGAGTGGGAGCCAAGGGAACACCCACAGCACAGTGCTCCCTCTGACACACTGGATCATTGCAAAAGCCAGGGGTC
This sequence comes from Tricholaema leucomelas, assembly GCA_013400475.1. NCBI lineage: Eukaryota > Metazoa > Chordata > Aves > Piciformes > Lybiidae > Tricholaema lacrymosa > Tricholaema leucomelas. Next base: position 59,361 of record WAAF01001768.1, on the reverse strand, counting down.
CCGTTCTGAAAAACACTGAGCTTGCTTGCCCCAGCCCAGTGAAGGGCTTAGCCACCGCCTAGGTACAGGCTCCACGAGTCTTCCTTTGGATGCTGAGAGCAGTGCTTGGACACAAACCCTATGAGGAGAGGCTGAGGGAGTTGGGAGTGTGCAGCCTGCAGAAGAGGAGGCTCAGGGCAGAGCTCATTGCTGTCTGCAGCTGCCTGAAGGGAGATTGTAGCCAGGTGGGGGCTGGTCTCTTCTGCCAAGCAACCAGCAACAGAAGAAGGGGACGCAGCCTCAAGTTGTGCCAGGGCAGGTCTGGGCTGGATGTTAGGAGGAAGTTGTTGTCAGAGAGAGTGATTGGCATTGGAATGGGCTGCCCAGGGACATGGTGGAGTCTCTATGCCTGGAGGTGTTGAAGCCAAGCCTGGCTGGGGCACTTAGTGCCATGGTCTAGATGATTGGATAGGGCTGGGTGCTGGGTTGGACTGGATGAGCTTGGAGGTCTCTTCTAACCTGCTTGATTCTATGATTCTATGATGCATTGCCAGAGCTCAGCCATTCTCTACACAAATAACGACTTGGTGGAGGCTCACTCTTGCAGAGGCTGCAGCTGTGATCTTTACCCTACGAACACCCCACAAAGGAGAAACTTTCACCTTACCAACACCCAGAAAAGAAGAAACTTCCCCTTTTTCATCCTTATTTTACACACTACTTACACCCTCTCCCAAAGCAGCTGCCTCTCCTCCTCAGAGAGCTTTAAGCCACACAGAATGAAAGCTTGCTTCATTTGAACTTGTTGACAATTCATTACTGAGGCAGTGATAGAAACCAACAGAGAAGCACAAACTATCTATGTCCAAAGCTGCTTAAAAATCATCCTTGTAATTAAACCCAGGCAGTGTTTGTAGGCCTGAGCATCTCTGACAATTTTAACACTGCAATTCAAACAGAATTAATTGTGCTGATGGTTCCCAAGACAGGAATGGATTTTGCTCCTTTTCTGAGCCAGGACTCCACGCTGCTACCAGAGTAATAAAGACTTAGTTGTGCTGCTGGATCAAGAGGATATAACTCTGAGCAAGAAGATTGCATCAAGAAGATGCAATCCCTGCACAGTCAGCTTACAGCCCATGCCAAGGAAATTCTTCAGCATGAGAGTGGTGAGAGCCTGGACTGGGTTGCCCAGGGAGGTGGTTGAGGCTCCATTTGTGGAAGTATTTAAGGCCAGGCTGGATGAGGCTGTGGCCAGCCTGATCTAGGCTAGAGTGTCCCTGCCCATGCAGGAGGGTTGGAACTAGATGATCCTTATGGTTCTTTCCAACCCTGATTGATTCTATGATTCTAAAGTCCCACCACACAGTAGTGACAAAAGTGGAGGCAGGAGCTGGTTGCAGTGACTCAGAGCTGAGCACTAAACCACACCAGTACAGGCAGCTATGCCCTCCCCTTCTCACCCCAAAATACTACAGGTGCCTGCACAACACAAACACAGCAATCACTCTGACACGGTCTGCAACGAGAAGTTGAGCTGCAAGGCCATTTGTGCCAAATCTCATCTTTGGCCAAGCTAAATGGTCTAGGGTGGGGTGTCCTGATCTAGGGTAGGGTGTCCCTGGGCATGTCAGGGGGGTTGGAACGAGATGATCCTTGTGGTCCTTTCCAACCCTGACTGATTCTAAATGTGCTCCTTTCACATGTTCACAGCATGAGCCCCTTCAACACAGGATGTTTCCCCCAGCACCATCATCCACCAACCCTCCCCCCCACACAGATACATGTACTAAAATCTACATGGCAGAGAAAATCTAGTTTCTCACCCAAGGACAAGGGGGTTGGACCAGATGACTTTAAAGGTGCCTTCCAATCTAAACCATTCTATAATATTAGCAGAGGAAGAAAGGTGAGCTAGGTGACCCTAAAGCCCAGGAGTTTAGCTTTGTCAGCTGCATTGTCCTTTCCCTTAGGAAGGGAAGAAATTAATAAAGAGAGCCATCTGATTTAATTCCACTCTGTTCCAGGATGGCCATATTCATTTTGAGCATGGAAGACCTGCCTGCTCCATCAAAATAAGTGGATGGCATTGTTTGGCTGCCAAGAGACAGCAGTTTGCTACAGTGCTTGACCCAAAGCATCACCGAGATTGCTCTAGGATGCTGAAACTTGATGCTGAAAGATGTTCTGACCCACTGAAAGAAACCACATTGAATCATCATAGAATCAACCAGGTTGGAAGAGACCTCCAAGATCATCCAGACCAACCTGGCAGCACTGTCCAATCAACCAGACCATGGCACTAAGTGCTTCATCCAGTCCTTTCTTGAACACCTCCAGGGATGGTGACTCCACCCCCTCCCTGGGTAGCCCATTCCAATGCCAATCACTCTCTGTGCCAACAACTTCCTCCTAACATCCAGCCTAGACCTCCCCTGCCACAGCTTCAGGCTGTGTCCCCTTCTTCTGTTGCTGGGTGCCTGGCAGCAGAGCCCAACCCCACCTTGCTACAGCCTCCCTTGAGGTAGTTATAGACAGCAGTGAGCTCTGCCCTGAGCCTTCTCTTCTGCAGGCTGCACACCTCCAGCTCACAGGACCACAGGATATTAGGGGTTGGAAGGGACTGATGGAGTCCAACCTGCCTGCCAGAGCAGGACCTCACAATCTGGCACAGATAACAGATCTCAGCCTCTCCTCACAGGGCTGTTCTCCAGGCCCCTCCCCAGCCTTGCTGCCCTTCTCTCAACACCTTCCAGTACCTCAACATTTCTCTTCAATTGAGGGCTCCAGAACTGGACACAGCACTCAAGGGGTGGCCTCAGCAGTGTTGAGTACAAGGGCAGAAAAACCTCCCTTGTCCTGCTGCCCACACTGCTCCTGAGCCAGCCCAGGATGCCATTGGCTCTGCTGCCCACCTGGGCACACTGCTGCCTCCTCTTCAGCTCCTCTCTCCCAGCACCCCCAGCTCCCTCTCTGCCTGGCTGCTGTCAGCCACTCTGACCGCAGCCTGTACACATACAACCATTGAAACACACTGACTGAATGCCTCCAGGGTCCTGTTTTCAGGAGGGCTGGAGACTCGGTGCTCCAAATGATGCTAGTGAGGTCTGGGTGCCCAGCAGTTTGGAGAAGAAGGAGAACATTTTACATCCTTGAGCTGGGTAGACCGTTCTAAAACAAAACCTCAGAGTTGGACAGAAGTATCTGGGGTTTAACCTCAGTGTAAAAATAATACTCCCATTACTATTGTTTGATGGTTTGGATTTTGCACAAGGAGAATGCACATTTCTGTTGGAAAGGTGGTGTGAGTGGTCTGATCTTCATCCAGGAAACAAGCAAAGAAAGGAGTTTTAAAAGCTTCCTCACAGAACACAGGAAGCACAGATGAGCAAAGCTGTGACTTGACAAGAGCATTTCTAGCAGTAAATGAGGCTTAGGCCTGGGTACAGCAGAGCTGAGGTCCCAATTCATGCTGCAAGGAGATGGGTTTCATTTCATGCTGCAAGGAGATGGGACTGTACTTCCTTTTGTAGGCAGCCAAAAATAAATACGTAAATTAAAACCAAGAAAAGAGTTGTCTAAGTTCCCAGACAGGGACTAGGAAGTGCCAACTTCCCCCTCCAGTCAGTCAGATTGAAGCAACACAGCAGTTTCCCTTGCTGCATCCTCCAAGGGGTAGAGTTCTATCATGCCCACAAGGTCTCGTGCACAGCAGCACCCTCCAGCCAGGCTCCAGGACCAGCTATCCCCCTGCCACATCCTTTGCTCAAGCTTCAACACCAAGAAAAGAAGAAGGAACAAGGATCCTCCCCAGATCAGCCACCTCTGCATGAAAATGATCCAGGCACACTTGAGTAATTGAACGTAACCCATGTACCCTAATCAGCTGGCAAAGCACCCTGCAGTCTGTTTATGAAACCTCACAGCACATCTAGATGCTGCTGTTCACTTAGAGAAGGCAGAAGAACAGGTCAAAATGGAGACAGAGCCATACCATCTCTCTTGCTCCAGGCTCAAAGACCTTATCAGCATGGGTCCCCTGCCCTTTCATGGGACACTGTTGCAGTTCACTCACAATGGAGTCTTGTTTTGTCCTAGCTTTGAGATTACTAATCAAAGTCAGTAAAATGAGTGATTAGCAATGGTAAGTCAAGCTGGGCTGAGGAAAACCCCAAGAGAAGTTCAGCATTTCTCCAAATAACCATTTAGAATAGAATAGCATCAACCAGGTTGGAAGAGACCTCCAATCTCATCCAGTCCAACCTAGCAGCCAGCCCTGTCCAGTCAACTAGACCATAGCACTAAGTGCCCCAGCCAGGCTTGGCTTCAACACCTCTAGAGATGGCAACTCCACCGCCTCCCTGGGCAGCACATTCCAATGCCAATCACTCTTTCTTCACTCCTAACATCCAGCCTAGACCTCCTCTGGCACAACTTCAGACTGTGTCCCCTTGTTCCATTACTGGCTGCCTGGAAGAAAAGCCCAACCCCACCTGGCTACAGCCTCCCTTCAGGCAGCTGCAGACAGCAATGAGCTCTGCCCTGAGCCTCCTCTTCTGCAGGCTGCACACCCCCAGCTCCCTCAGCCTCTCCTCACAGGGCTGTGCACCAGGTCCCTCCCCAGCCTTGCTGCCCTTCTCTGGACACCTTCCAGCACCTCAACATCTCTCTTGAATTGAGAAGCCCAGAACTGAACACAGCACTCAACGTGTGGCCAATGTGAAGAACTCTCTGTGAACTCTCTCTGTGAAGAACCTCTGCTCTGAGGACAGGCTACAAAAGTTAGGGCTCTTCAGTCTGGAGAAGAGGATTCAAGGAGACCTTATAGTGGCCTTTCAGTATCTGAAGAGGACCTACAGGAAGGCTGGGGAGGGACTATTGACAAGGTCTTGTAACAACAGGATGAGGAGCAATGGGTTTAAACTGGCAGAGGGGAGATTTAGACTGGATGTTAGGAGGAAGTTCTTTCCAGTGAGGGTGGTGAGACACTGGAACAGGTTGCCCAGGGAGGTTGTGGCTGCTCCCTCCCTCGAGGTGTTCAAGGCCAGGTTGGATGAGGCTTTAAGCAACCTGCTCTAGTGGGAGGTGTCCCTACCTACGGCAGGGGGTTGGAGCTGCATGATTCTTGAGGTCCTTTCCAACCTAGACCATTCTATGAGTCTACAATTCTAACATCCAGCCTATACTTCCCCTGGCACAACTTGAGACTGCATCCCCTTGTTCCATTGCTGGTTGCCTGGGAGAAGAGATGACCCCCACCTGGCTACAACCTCCCTTCAGGGTTCAGGTTCCTTCCTCTAGCCTCCCAGTGACACGAAGCCATTAACAATCACTGCAGCAGCCACAAACCAGACTGAAGTATGCAGTAATTGATTAAACCCAGACATGTCGCGGTTGCTTTTTATAGCTCCAATTAAGTGTCAGCCTAATTAATGGAAGTTAGTGTGCTAATTATAAGAGTCTGCCTCGTGACTCAGACTCAAACAAACGTTGTGCAAGAAATGTCAACAGATTTTTGGGGGTTTTTACTCTTTTTTTTGGTCTTTCAGGCACCCAAGATAAATAATCACACTTATTTTTGCTACTTCTTAGAGACAGGAATGTTATACAACTGGACATGGTTCCTGCAGCTGCATTCACAAGGAGCTCCAATTGTAGAGTGGAGGAGCAAATATTTGCTTTAAGACAATGCAATCTGTTCCATCATCAGCCATTTCTTTTGGCATGAAATTTTAAAGCTGTGTTTCCCAGACCTGCTGAAAATGAAGATTCTTGTCTGGAAGATGGCCTCAACCGCATCTCACTTCAGCTCTGCGCTGCATTCTTGCACACCAACCCAAAGTGACAGCTCTCTCTCTCTCTCCATCTCTTTCCAGTGAACCACTGGCATTTGAAAAGTGAAATCAGTGTTGGTTTTGTTTCTTTTTGAAAGTGGAAATTCACTGCCTTCAGCTCTCTACAAATTCAAGCAGACACAGCTCAAATGGTCTGGATGATCAAGATGTTTTTAGAGCCTCTCTGCAAGCTGATAAGAAAGCAGTTGCAGGGAGTAGTGCATCCAGCTCTGGAATCCCTAACACAAGGACATGGACCTGTTGGAGGTGATCCAGAGGGGCACAAAGGTTCCAGTTGATTGGATAGGGCTGTGTGATAGGTTGGACTGGATGATCTCGGAGGTCTCTTCCAACTTGATTGATTCTATGATTCTCTGACTGGTTCTATGAAAGATGATCAGAAGGTTGGCTCAGAGTCATTGAAGCACAGAATCATAGAATCAGGCAGGTTGGAAGAGACCTCCAAGCTCATCCAGTCCAACCCAGCACCCAGCCCTGGCCAATCAACCAGACCAGGGCACTAAGTGCCTCATCCAAGCTTTGCTTCAACACCTCCAGGGACAGCGACTCCACCTCCTCCCTGGGCAGCCCATTCCAATGCCAATCACTCTCTGGGAAGAACTTCCTCCTCATCAGGTCTGTTCAGCATGCAGAAGAGAAGTGTGACAGTTCGGGTGTTAGTCTTATAAAATCACCCAGACTACACTCAGATGAGCTGGAAGGTGAGGAAATGAAGCTTTATATTTACAGCTCAACACAATATACAATAATGTGTCCAGAGAAGGGCAACAAAGCTGGTGAGAGGCCTGGGACTGTGTTCTGTCGCTGCTTGCCTGGCAGAAGAGGCCAACCCCACCTGGCTACAGCCTCCTTTCAGGTAGTTGTAGACAGCAATGAGCTCTGCCCTGAGCCTCCTCTTCTGCAGGCTGCACACCCCCAGCTCCCTCAGCCTCTCCTCACAGGGTTTGTGTTTCAGGCCTTTCACCAGCTGTCAGCAGCAGCCTCTCCACAATGTCCTTTCAGGTAGCTGCAGACAGCGATGAGGTCTCCCCTCAGCCCCCTCTTTTTCAATCCAAACAGTCCCAACCCTAGCTCCCTCAGTCCCTCTTCATAAGATTTGTTCTCTGACTTAGGAAGGGGATAGCCCCCAGAGCTTTTACAACAGTTCTGGTTAAGCTCATGATCCAAAGAGCAGAACAGAGAGTGCCTGAGATGAAACATGGCACAAAGGTAATCCATACAAAACAATGATGTAAACTATTAGCAGGAAAGTCTCAAAGGAGAGGAGCAGGTAGAGCTCATGGGAAGTGTAGATTAGTGGAAGGAGGGAAAAAAAAAATACAGCCAAGTAGATGTACTTCTTCAGCTGTCACAAACCCTCCAGCCTACTTCAGGTCCCCAAAGGGGCCTTTATCCTCACAGGAGAACCATGGGACATGGAAATACCACAAGGACGTCACAGCAAACCAGTGACATTTAAAAGCAGTTATCAGGACACAGAGTCCTCCAAACTTCTACCACATACATTGGTTACTGACTCATCTGAGCCTGAGAAGCCTGAAGGGGAGAGCTATATAACTGAATAAACACTTGGCTGGAGACCTCAAAGAGCCTGCAGATTTACAGCAGCTGACAATGATGCAGACACTCTGAGCAGTCAGCTTAGATGCCATCACTGCAAAGATGAAGTACAATGAACTGTGCAGTTGTGCCAACTAGGCCATCGGTGTCACACTGGGAGACAGGATGAACTCCTTTGTCCTTGCCTTCAATACCAAGCATACACAGTACAGCAGACAGTCAATCATAGACTTTCTTTTCCCATACTTTGGTGGAAAGGTGAGTACTGCTTCCAGGACCAATTTGAGCTTCCCTGCAAAGTTCCTGCAGGGAAGCTCAAATTGGTCCTGGAAGCAGTACTCACCTTTCCACCAAAGTATGGGACAAGGAAGTAACAGCCTTCAGGTATCATAGAATCATGGAAACAGCCAGGTTGGAAGAGACCTCCAAGATCATCCAGTCCAACCTAGCACTCAGCCCTATCCAGTCAACTAGACCATGGCACTAAGTGCCATGCAGGAATACCTCTCTTCCTACTCCTCCTCAAAGAAAGACGTTACAAACTTACCAATTAGAAGCACAGAATGAGTCAGGGTTGGAAGGGACCACAAGGATCAGCCAGTTCCAACCCCCCTGCCATGCCCAGGGACACCCTACCCTAGAGCAGGCTGCACACAGCCTCAGCCAGCCTGCCTTAAACCCCCCCCAGCCATGGGGCCTCAACCCCCCCCCTGGGCAACCCAGTCCAGCCTCTCACCACTCTCATGCTCAACAACCTCCTCCTCACCTCCAGCCTCACTCTCCCCACCTCCAGCTTTGCTCCATTCCCCCCACTCCTGCCACTCCCTCACAGCCTCAAAAGTCCCTCCCCAGCTTTTTCCTAGGCCCCCTTCAGATGCTGGAAGGCCACAAGAAGGTCACCTGGGAGCCTCCTCTTCTGCAGCCTGCACAGCCCCAACTCTTTCAGTCTGTGCTCACAGCAGAGCTGCTGCAGCCCTCTCAGCATCCTCCTGGCCCTGCTCTGGACACACTCCAGCATCTCCACAGCCCTCTTGTAATGAAGGCTCCAGAACTGGATACAGTACTCCAGGTGGGGTCTCACCTGGAGCATTGCATCCAGTTCTGGAGCCCCTATTACAATTACAAATGGCTCATCCTTCTCTGCTTTAATCAAGAACAGCAGCAAGGAGCCCTGCTGTAGAACTGAGCCCTGGCCAACAAGTACTCAGATGGTACCTTGTGAGCTGCTGAGGAACTCTTAGCAAGGACAGAAGAAGGTCTGGCTCCAGACACAACTAGTAAGTCTTTTCTAAATCTCCCCTGGCCAGACTTTTCCACCCACAGCTTGAAGGTTGCTCATGAGCACTGTAAATCTAAATGCTAACTCCAAACAGACATGACTGCCTGGATGACTTTCTGTTCTCCTCCCCCTCTACTCTGCCCTGGTGAAGCCACATCTGGAATATTGTGTCCAGTTCTGGGCTCCTCAGTTCAAGAAGGACAGGAAACTACTTGAAAGAGTTCAGTGAAGAGCTACAAAGATGATGAAAGGAGTGGAATATCTCCCTTACAAGGAAAGGTTGAGGGAAGTGGGGCTCTTTAGCTTGGAAAAGAGGAGACTAAGAGGTGACCTTAATCATGTTTGCAAACATCTGAAGGGCAGTATCAGGAGGAAGGAGCCAGGCTCTCCTCAGTGATGTCCAACAATAGGATAAGGGGATAATAGGATAACTTTTCAAGGTAGAGCATGGAAAGTTCCATGTGACCAGAAGGAAAACTTTTTGCATTGTGAGGGCGACAAAACACTGGAATGGGCTGCCCAGAGAGGTTGTGGAGTCTACTTCTTCAGAGACTTCAAAACCCTCCTGGAAAAGATCCTGTGTGACCTACACTTTGATGATCTGAATGAGAGGATTGAGTCCATCAACAGTAAGTTTGCAGATGACACCAAGCTAGGAGCAGCTGTGGAGCTGTTGGAGGATAGGAGAGGCCTGCAGAGGGATCTGGCCAGGCTGGATGGGTGGGCAGAGGCCAATGGGATGAGATTGAACAAGGCCAAGAGCAGGGTTCTACACTTTGGCCACAACAACCCCAAGCAGCACTACAGGCTGGGGCCAGAGTGGCTGAGAGCAGCCAGGCAGAGAGGGAGCTGGGGGTGTGCAGTCTGCAGAAGAGGAGGCTCAGGGCAGAGCTCATTGCTGTCTGCAACTACCTGAAGGGAGGCTGTAGCCAGGTGGGGTTGGGCTCTGCTGCCAGGCAAGCAGCAACAGAAGAAGGGGACAGAGTCTCAAGTTGTGATAAGGGAGGTCTAGGCTGGATGTTAGGAGGAAGTTGTTGTCAGAGAGTGATTGGCATTGGAATGGGCTGCCCAGGGAGGTGGTGGAGTCACTGTCCCTGGAGGTGTTAAAGCCAAGCCTGGATGAGGCACTTAGTGCCATGGTCTGGTTGATTGGCCAGGGTTATGTGGTAAGTTGGACGGGATGAGCTTGGGCTTCTCTTCCAACCAGCTCGATTCTGTGATTCTATGATCTAAATTTAGACAGCACTGGATCCATTTACAATGCCTGTGAGAACAGCACTCTACCATGAAACAGGAACACGCAGCTGTAACGTAACGTCCTGCAGGCTGAAGGTGATCTGCTGGAGAGCAGCCCTGTGGAGAGGGACCTGGGAGTGCTGGTGGCTAACAAGTTACCCATGGCACAGCAATGTGCCCTTGTGGCCAAGAAGGCCAAGGGGATCCTGGGGTGTACTAAGCAGAGTGTGTCCAGCAGATCAAGGCAGGTTCTCCTCCCCCTCTACTCTGCCCTGCTGAGACCTCATCTTGGATACTGCCTTCAGTTTTGGGCTCCCCAGTTGAAGAGGGACAGGGATCTGCTGGAGAGGGTCCAGTGGAGGGCTATGACGATGATGAGGGGACTGGAGGGCACTGCCTGATGAGGAGAGGCTGAGGGACCTGGGGCTGCTTAGTCTGGAGAAGACAAGACTGAGAGGGGATTTGATAAATGTTTATAAGTATCTGAAGGCTGCCAGGAATGGGGGGACAGGCTCTGCTCACTGCTCCCTGGGATAGGACAAGGAGCAATGAGTGTAAGTTGCAGCACAGGAGGTTCCAGCTCAACACAAGGGGGAACTTCTTTACTGTTAGGGTCACAGAGCCCTGGAACAGGCTCCCCAGAGAGGTTGTCGAGTCTCCTTCTCTGGAGCCTTTCAAGGCCTGTCTGGATGTGTTCCTCTGTGATCTGTGTTAGACAGGACTGTCCTGCTCCGGCAGGGGGGTTGGATTCGATGATCTCTTTGGGTCCCTTCCAACCCCTAACACCCTATGATCCTATGACACTGATCTATTTAGTCATCCTCAGAGAGCAAGGTGCACCTGAGTGGTATCATGGAAAAAACACTTAGCAGACAGGTCTTGCATCTGCCCAGTTCAGCTTTGCTCCATCCCAGAGACAGCTGTATACTACCTAAAGGGAACAGACTGATGCAGGAGAGGAGAGAGTGATTGTGGTTCCAGTTAATCATTACAATCCATACTTTTCCTTTGGGCTTATTTGATTTGTGGAATTACAGCTCTCAATAAAGGTCACAGTGTGTGATGGTCAATTAAGCCTAACACATACAGCTGCATCACATCCCTCCTTCTTTCAGGTGCTCAAAAACTCCTTCACCCCTACAGTTAAGCAAACCTCTTCCTCCTCATTAACTTTCCCCAGCTAATGTTGGGGATGACGCACCAGCCTTTGGCTGCCAAGTGACCTATGCTTCTGTCACAGCAGCCAAGGCACCACAGGAGAAATATCCTGTCCAACCAGAGCCTTTAGCTTGAATTTAGATGGTCTGAAGAGGCAGTGTCCCTTGAAGGGAATAAGCCAGGCAGAAAACTACCTTTTAAGGCCAGGCTGGATGAGGCTGTGGGCAGCCTGATGTAGGGTAGGGTGTCCCTGCCCATGGCAGGGGGGTTGGGACTAGATGATCCTTGTGTTCCCTTCCAACCCTGACTGATTCTGTGATTCTGGAGAAATCTATAGCTTTTGATTTATAGGCAAAGCTTGTCCTTTGAATAATGTCACTGTAGGTATTTGCCAGCAGCCAATTAAAACTGTGCAACAGTGATTAAATGAAGAAATATGGGTTCCTGACAGTGCATGAGGCACAGGCAGCAAACACTGTTAAGAAATACTCATCAGAACCTTTACATGAAAAGGCAGATCACAGAATCAAAGAAAGTTAGGGGCTGAAAATGACCTTGCAAGATCATCTAGTTCCAACTCCCCTGCCAAAGCAGGATCACCTAGACCAGATCACACAGGAAAGCATCCAGGTCAGTCTTGAGTATCTCCAGAGAGGGAGACTCCACAACCCTCCTGGGCAGCCTGTTCCAATGTTCTGTCATCCTCACAGGTTAAAAATTCCTCCTCATGTTTCCATGGAACTTCCTAATCCTCAACTTCCACCCATTGCCCCTTGGCCTGGCACTGGACATGGCCCAGCAGAACCTGGCACTCACCCTGCACATATTTATAAACATGCCTGAGGTCACCTCTCAGTCTCCTCCAAACTGAAAAGCCCCAGCTCCCTTAGTCTCTCTTCACCATTAAGATCTTCCACTCCAGTTTTGTGGCTCCACACTGGACTCTCTCAAGCAGTTCCCTGAGGTCCTTCTCGGACTGAGGAGCCCAGAACTGAACACAATATTCCAGACGTGGCCTCACCAGGGCATGATACAAGGGGAGGAGAATCTCTCTCAACCCACTAACCACAGCCCTCCTAATACAACCCAGAATGCCACTGGCCTTCTTGGCCATCAGAACACATTGCTGGCTCATGGTCAACCTTCCATCCACTAGGACCTCCAGGTCCTTTCCCTCTTCATTGCTCTCCAAAAGGTCAGTCCCCAACCTATACTGATCCCTGGGGCTGTTCTTTCCCAGGTGCAAGACTCTACACTTGCTCTTGTTGAATTTCATTCTATTTCTCCCTGCTCACCCCTCCACCCCAGTCTAAATCTCTCTGAATGGCAGCACAACCCTCTGGTGTGTCAACCACTCCACCCAGTTGTGTGTTATCAGCAAACTTGCTGACAGTGCACTCTATTCCCTCATCCAGGTCATGGATTATACTGAACAGTACTGGTCCCAGTACTGACTCCTGAGGGGCTCCACTAGATACAGGGCTCTGAAGTTCACATTTTCTACAGCTAGAACATTACCCCTCTTTAGAAGACTTGCACCGGACAGTAACTAACCACTTTAAAAAGTAATTGTGAAGTCACAGTGATTCCTTGACAAACTCCTTTAGCAAGTGGCAAACTGTAGTGCTACCTGCCTGAGATTTGGTCTCTGACAGGCTTTAGCAGCCATTTAGCTGGCAAGCAGCAATCATGAATCACAAAATCAAGCAGGTTGGAAGACATCTCCAAGCTCATTCAGTCTAACCTAGCACCCAGCCCTGTCCAATCAACCAGACCATGGCACTAAGTGCCTCATCCAGGCTTTTCCTGATATTTGGTCTCTGACAGGATTTGGCAGCCATTCAGCTGGCAAGCAGCAATCATGAATCACAGAATCCAGGTTGAAAGAGACCTCCAAGCTCATCCAGTCCAACCTAGCACCCAGCCCTGGCCAAGCAACCAGACCATGGCACTAAGTGCCCCAGCCAGGCTTTTCCTGAACGCCTCCGGGGACGGGACGGCAACTCCACCACCTCCTTGGGCAGCCCATTCTAATGCCAATCACTCTCTCAATTTGCCTGAAGTACCACATGTGAGAAACCTGACTGCAAGAGAGTGACTGCCTGACTCTGCACAGAGAGAGTGATTGGCATCGGAATGGGCTGCCCAGGGAGGTGGTGGAGTCGCCGTCCCTGGAGGCGTTCAGGAAAAGCCTGCCAAATCAGGATCATCTTGGGCAGTTCACGCAAGAATGCATTCAGGCAGGTTCTGAAAGGCTCCAGAGAAGGAGACTCCACAACCTCTCTGGGCAGCCTGTTCCAGTGTTCTGTCACCCTCACTGTAAAGATGTTTCTCACCTTGTTGAGGTGAAACCTTCTATGTTCCACTTTGTAACCATTGCTCCTTGTCTTATTGCTGCTGAGCAAAGAGATTGGTCTCCTCCACTTGACACTCACCCCTCAGACTCTTATACACATTGATGAAACCCCCTCTCAGTCTTCTCTTATCCAGACTAAACAGCCCCAGGTTTCTGAATCTCTCAGTATGAAATGGAATGCAATAGCCAAAAAGATTTTCTTGCTGAGACATGCCACAGGAAGAAGACACTTAGAGTTATTACAGTTATCAGCAAGAATCCAACAGTCATTCTCATCCAATATTCCCAACCCATGCCAAGCAGAAGGAGACTCCAAACATTTCATAGAATCAAGCAGGTTGGAAGAGACCTCCAAGCTCATCAAGCCCAACCTAGCACCCAGCCCCGTCCAGTCAACTAGACCACGGCACTAAGTGCCTCATCCAGTCTTTGCTTTAATACCTTCAGGGATGGCGACTCCACCACCTCCCTGGGCAGCCCATTCCAATGCCAATCACTCTCTCTGCCAGGAACTTCCTCCTAACATCCAGCCTAGACCTCCCCTGCCACAACTTGAGACTGTGTCCCTTTGTTCTGTTGCTGCTTGCCTGACAGAAGAGCCCAACCCCACCTGGCTACAGCCTCCCTTCAGGGAGCTGCAGACAGCAATGAGCTCTGCTCTGAGCCTCTTCTTCTGCAGGCTGCACACCCCCAGCTCCCTCAGCCTCTCCTCATAGGGTTTGTGTTCCAGGCAAAGAGTTCACAGACTAGAATTAAAAAGCAGCCTGATTTTCCCCTGCCTAGGCTGGCCTCTCACAGCTTCCTCCAGCCACTGCTGGCTTGCTACATTCCTTGACACTGATGGGCTAAAAATACCAACCAAGACAATTCCACAGACCAAGCCAAGACGTTCTCATTTTGCTCACCCTGCCATCACTTCCAAGTGGAGCTGGCCAGAAACTGTCAGGAAGGCAGGCACATTGAAGAACTGGGTCTTGTCTGAAGATTCTCTTGCCTTATTTGAGGTCTGAAAGTCAAAAAGTGAGCAACAAGTCAGACCACTGGCATTTGAAACAAAAACATAGCTCCCAGCTCATGAAACACTTCCACCTTTACTTTCAGTCTCCTATGGGGATATTGGCTGTAGTACCACAACAACTTGAAAGTACAAGACACCGGATACATATCTCCAGTGTCACAGAATCATAGAACCATAGAATTGTCAGGGCTGGAAAGGACTTCAAGGATCATCTAAGTTCCAACCCCCCTGCCACAGGCAAGGACACCTCACATTAGATCAAGTCGCTCAGAGTCTCATCCAGCCTGGCCTTTAAAAACCTCAAGGGATGAGGCTTCTAGAATCTCCCTGGGCAACCTGTGCAAGTGTCTTACCACCCTCTTGGGGAAGAACTTCTTCCACCATCTCCTTGGGCAACCTGTGCCAGTGTCTTACCACCCTCATGGGGAAGAACTTCTTCCACCATCTTCCTGAGCAACCTGTGCCAATGTCTCACCACTCTCATGGGGAAGAACTTCTTCCACCACCTCCCTGAGCAACCTGTGCCAGTGTCTCACCAAACAACAGGGGGCTGCTTCAGCATCCTCAGCTTTTATTGTTTGGAGTTTTCAGAACTGTAAAACCTAAGGGAACAAAGGAAGCAGTCCTGGGGATACAGCCACAAGTTGTCATATTTTCACTGGGCTGAAGATGAGGCAGCAGCATGCCCAGGTAGCCAAGAGAGCCAATGGCATCCTGGCCTGGATCAGGAACAGTGCGGCCAGTAGGATGAGGGAGGTTATTCTTCCCCCGTCCTCAGCACTTGCTCAGGCCACAGCTTAAGTGCTGTGTCCAGTTCTGGGCTCCTCAATTCAGGAGAGATGTTGAGGTGCTGGAACATGTCCAGAGAAGGGCATCAAACCTGGTGAAAAGCCTGGAACACAAACCCTATGAGGAGAGGCTGAGGGAGCTGGGGGTGTGCAGCCTGCAGAACAAGAGGCTCA
Source organism: Tricholaema leucomelas (assembly GCA_013400475.1). NCBI lineage: Eukaryota > Metazoa > Chordata > Aves > Piciformes > Lybiidae > Tricholaema lacrymosa > Tricholaema leucomelas. The sequence goes on along the minus strand of WAAF01001768.1, from coordinate 43,958 downwards.
GGGCAGAGCTCATTGCTGCCTACAGCTGCCTGAAGGGAGGCTGTAGCCAGGTGGGGTTGGGCTCTGCTGCCAGGCAAGCAGAAACAGAACAAAGGGACACAGTCTCAAGTTGTGCCAGGGGAGGTCTAGGCTGAATGTTAGGAGGAAGTTGTTGTCAGAGAGAGTGATTGGCATTGGAATGGGCTGCCCAGGGAGGTGGTGGAGTCACCATCCCTGAAGGTATTAAAGCAAAGACTGAAGGAGGCACTGCTATGGTCTAGTTGACTGGACAGGGCTGGGTGCTAGGTTGGACTGGATGATCATGGAGGTCTCTTCCAACCTGCTTGATTCTATGATTCTAAGAAGGAGACAGACTGGAAGCAGGAAAATGAATAGAAGAAATCAGCAAGAGTATTAATAAACATTCAAACATTCACACATCACAGTCCCAGAGCCACAGTCAGAACCCTGAAGAACCATGAGCCACTCCAGTTTCCCCTACTGCAAGCTTAGTTCAGCTACATTCCCTGCTCCACCAGTGAAAAATCCCATCTAATCCTGTAGGATGCAACTTATAAACAACAAGAAAGAGACAGGCTGGAAGCAGGAAAAGAACAGAAGAAATCAGCCATGAAATCTTCCCCCTGAATCCACAAACAGGATACAGCTGTCTCCAGGAGCTGGAGCTTCGTTTATTTGCAATGCCTCTGTGTCATTTTTCAGTCTCCAAATCAGATGTAATCTCAGGGATGCAAGGGAAAATAGACACAACAAGTGCTTGGAGGAAGTGTGAGAACTCTTCCTCAATGCTCAACTAGACTTGTAAAAACCTGGAGCCAGATTGGGAGACCACAGAGAGCTCCCAAGATGGAGGTCTGCACCTGTAAGCAGCTCTTGGATGGCTTCCAGCAGGTGGTGAAGTGACCATAGCAATACTGAGAGAACATTTTACTCCTCCATCGTGATGATTGCCTGCTGCCCACATCTTCTCCTTCATTTTGAGACAAAGCTTGATGAACAGGTGCTGTGAACTGCTAAAGTCAATCCACCTGCTACATGGCCTCCTTTTTCCTTCAGAAGTCCCTTCAGCAAGGTGTTATCCCATAACTAGCAGCTTTATACCCCACGTGTAGAAGTATGTTGGCTCCTCCACTTTACACACTCAGGCACAGGATCAGGACAGCAATTTCAGGTATGTGTGCCCCAGATTTAACCTCTTGTTTTTAGATCAAGTTTGCTTCTCTATTAGAAACAACCATTGGTTGAAGACAAGTAATAAATGGGTAGATTCAGACTGGATGTTAGAAAGAAGTTCTTCAGCATGAGGGTGGTGAGACCCTGCAACAGGTTGCCCAGGGAGGTGGTGGAAGCCTCGTCCTTGGAGGTGTCTAAGGCCAGGCTGGATAAGCCTCTAGACAGCCTGATCTGGTGTGAGGTGTCTCTGCCCATGGCAGAGAGATTGGAACTGCATGATCCTTGTGGTCCCTTTCAACTCTGAAATGGGGAGGGACTTTTTAGGCTCTCAGGGAGTGACAGGACAAGGGGGAATGGAGCAAAGCTGGAAGTGGGTAGGTTCAGCCTGGGGGAAGAGAAGGACTCATTGTTTTGAAGGTCAGAGCACAGGGCTGGGATGGCAGGAGAGAGGTCCTTCCAGGATCTGAAGGGGGCCTACAAAAAAGCAGGGGAAGGACATTTAGGCTCTCAGGGAATGACAGGACAGGGGGGAATGGAGCAAAGCTGAAAGTGGGGAGATGCAGACTGGAGGTGAGGAGAAAGTTGTTGAGCATGAGTGGTCAGAGCCTGGAATGGGTTGCCCAGGAAAGCGGTTGGGGCCCCATCCCTGGAGATGCTTAGGGCCAGGCTGGATGAGGCTGTGGGCAGCCTGATCTAGGGGAGAGTATCTCTAGGAACTAGATGATCCTTGTGGTCCCTTCCAACCCTGACTCATTCTATGATTCTAAATAAGAGGTGACACTGTCTCTCTTCAGAGCTGGCACTGAGTGAGATTGTTTTTCATGTCCATGACTAACAAAATGCAGTGACAACATTGTGATGCTTTTATCTCAATAGATGGGACTTCTTTTGCACTTCCCAATCCCCAAATACCTGCTTGATAAAAGATTAGAGGAGAATAATCTGCTTGCTTTCAAGTTCTCTCCATTCTCTAGTCAAAACCTACTCAAATTACAATGGGGAAAGAGGGAGGGGGAATCTGTATGAAGCATTTTAGCGTCTCAGAGTAAACATACCAGGATTCAACATCAACATCAAAGGCTTTTTATTCTCATTCCAAATACAAGAACAACTGGATTGAGTACCTGTTTTGTTTCCATCTCTTTAAATGCCTAATGATTTAATTTAAATTTATTCCCTTTGATGTCAGTCTTGTATTAACTTTGACTCGAGGCAATTAGCTTCAGGAGAGTATAAACCGTTTGATTCTGCCTTTCATTCCATGCAAGCCAAATGCACAAAGGGATCAGAGAAAGACTTGAAAAGCTCAGAGAAATCAGTGTTAGAGTTCTAGCCCAGACCCACAAAACCAAGCTGCTGAAGCTTCACATCATCATATCTTTAATCTAGACCTGTCCTCTGCATCGGTGAGGGTGCACCTTGAATATCTTCTTCAGTTTTGAGTGCCTCACTATAAGAAGGACGTTGAGGTTCTGGACAGTGTCCAGAGAAGGGCAAAGCTGGTGAAGGGTCTAGAGAAAAAGTTTCACGAGGAGCAGCTGAGGGAGCTGGGATTATTTAGTCTGGAGAACAGGAAGCTGAGGGTAGATCTCACTGCTCGCTCTATGAATCTNTGGCTCTGCTGCCCACCTGGGCACACTGCTGCCTCAGCTTCAGCCACTACCTAACAGTACCCTCAGGTCCCTTTCAGCCTGGCTGCTCTCCAGCTATTCTTTCCTCAGCTTGTAGCACTGCTTGGGGTTGGTGTGGTCAAAGTGTAATCTCTGGAAGCATTTTAAAGAACAATACCTGGGATATTTACAATAACTGCATTTGGATTTGCTGTCAAGTGTCATTTCAAACACTGAAAGAGCACGATTCAGACTCTGAGTGCAGTCAAACAGTATCCAGATGTGTGGGAAGAGACAAGCATCACACAAACATATTATCTCTGATGCAGGTGGAAAATAAAGTCATCCAAGGGACAAGAGTGTGCCTCAAATGGTCAAAGGGGCATTCCATGCATATTACATCACCTCAGATATAAGACCAGTGTGAAAGAAGGAAGTGTGGCCAGCAGGTGGAAGGAGGTGATTCTCCCATTCTACTCTGCTGAGATCCCACCTGGAGTACTGCATCCAGTTCTGGAGCCTCTATTCCAAGAGGGATGTGGAGATGCTGGAGTGTGTCCAGAGCAGGGCCAAGAGGATGCTCAGAGGGCTGCAGCAGCTCTGCTATGAGCACAGACTGAAAGAGTTGGGGCTGTGCAGGCTGCAGAAGAGGAGGCTCCCAGGTGGCCTTCTTGTGGCCTTCCAGCATCTGAAGGGAGCCTCCAAAAAAGCTGGGGAGGGACTTTTGAGTCTGTCAGGGAGTGGCAGGAGTGGGGGGAATGGAGCAAAGCTGGAGGTGGGGAGAGTGAGGCTGGAGGTGAGGAGGAAGTTGTTGAGCATGAGAGTGGTGAGAGGCTGGAATGGGTTGCCCAGGGAGGTGGTTGAGGCCCCATGGCTGGAGGTGTTTAAGGCCAGGCTGGCTGAGGCTGTGGGCAGCCTGCTCTAGGGTAGGGTGTCCCTGGGCATGGCAGGGGGGTTGGAACTGGCTGATCCTTGTGGTCCCTTCCAACCCTGACTCATTCTATGATTCTATGAAGTGTTATCCATGGCACAGCAATGTGTCCTTGTGGCCAAGAAGGCCAATGAAATCCTGGGATGCATTAAGAAGAGTGTGGCCAAGTGGTCAAGGGCGTTTCTCCTCCCCTTCTACTCTACCCTAGCAAGACCACATGTACAGTATTGTGTGCAGTTCAAGAGGGACAGAGATATACCAGCAAGTGTCCAACAAAGGCTATGAGGATGATGGACTGGAACATCTGATGAGGAAAGGCTGAAAGACCTGGGGCTGTTTAGTCTGGAGAAGACTGAGAGGAGATCTTATTGATGTTAAATATCTGAATGGTGGATGTCAAGAAGGTGGTGCCAGGCTCTTCTCAGTGGCATCTTGTGATAGGACAAGCAGCAATGGATACAAGTTGGAACACAGGAAATTCCACATCAACATGAGGAAAACATTTTTACTGTGAGGATGCCAGAGCACTGGAACAGGCTGCCCAGAGAGGTCTCCTTCTCTAGAGATTGTCAAGACCTGTCTGGATTCATTCCTGGGTGACCTGCCCTAAGTAATCCTGCTTCAGCAGGGGATTGGACTCTATGTCTGGAGGAGTCTTTCAATCCCCACCTTTCTAAGATTCTGTGGTGCTAACAGGTAGAGTGCAGAACTTCTTACATGTAGAGCAAGGTCCTCAGGAATGAGGAAGGATACAGGCAATGGAAAACACATCTGAGATTTGGTTTAAGGAGTTATGAATGCCAATGCAGCTGTTGTGTTTTGTAACTCACTGTATGCTGAGCTCTTTTAAAAGGCTACAGCTGGGCCACAGGAAAAGTGGCTTTCCAGGGCCTCATCACACTGGCTGGAGCATCTTGGGTCAAAAAGACTCTTTCAGAGAGTAGAGGAGCCTCCACCTTCTCCACAGCAGTCAAAGAAGGAAACTTTTCAGGGAGTGAAGTAGAAAAGACAGAACAAGACACTCAGAAAGCAGGGAGCCTTCAACACTGCAGACAGAGTGGGAGGCTACTGAAAATAGCAGGGAACAGACATGCAGCTGGGTCACAAAGACAAAACAAAGGCAGATTTCCTAGGAAGCAGCCCCAAAAAGGGACTGGGTAAAGTTTCTTCCAATATACAAAGCTGCTAAAGAACTTCAGATTTCAGAGAGAAAAACACCTCAACACACCAAACAAAACACACAGGCAAGGAAAGGAGGAAAGGATCTGCCCTGAGGTGCAAAGACTTTGTTCAGAGGAGTTCTTTTCAGCTTAAAAAGGGCTGTCTCAACCTTACTGATGTACCTTCCCCCATTGCAAGAATTACCTCCTCCTATGTTGCATTCTACTAAAACTCAGCTTCCAATGTTCAAAGCTTTTTTGGTGTTCTCAGTAAATTTGCTTTAAGGAAAGCAGCACAAACCCAAGATATTTCTCCTCTCCAGGTTTTCACCACAGACACATTTAAAGGTGCAGAAATCCACAAGCAGGTGTTGCTGATGTTCTCTCCATGGGTCATGGTCTGCCTGGCTGCCTTCACACTTCTAACAGTTTCTTCCCAAACATTTCCTCAGGTCTACAGTTCTCAGGTGCAGAAAGTCTCAATCAGTACGTTTGTAGATGACACCAAGCTAGGAGCAGCTGTGGAGCTATTGGAGGGTAGGAGAGCCCTGCAGAGGGACCTGGCCAGGCTGGATGGGTGGGCAGAGGAAAATGGGATGAGACTGAACAAGGCCAAGAGCAGGGTTCTACACTTTGGCCACAACAACCCTAAGCAGCACTACAGGCTGGAGCTAGAGAGGCAGAGAGCAGCCAGGCAGAGAGGGAGCTGGGGGTACTGGTAGAGAGGAGCTGAAGCTGAGGCAGCAGAGTGCCCAGATGGGCAGCAGAGCCAATGGCATCCTGGGTTGGCTCAGGAGCAGTGTGGGCAGCAGGACAAGGGAGGTTCTTCTGCCCCTGTACTCAGCACTGCTCAGGCCACAGCTTGAGTGCTGTGCCCAGTTCTGGGCTCCTGAACTGCAGAGAGATGTTGAGGTGCTGGAAGGTGTTCAGAGAAGGGCAGCAAAGCTGGGCAGAGGCCTGGATCACAGCCCTGTGAGGAGAGGCTGAGGGAGCTGGGGGTGTGCAGCCTGCAGAAGAGGAGGCTCAGGGCAGAGCTCATTGCTGTCTGCAGCTGCCTGAAGGGAGGCTGTAGTCAGGTGGGGTTTGGCTCTGCTGCCAGGCAAGCAGCAATAGAAGAAGGGGACACAGTCTGAAGTTGTGCCAGAGGAGGTCTAGGCTGGATGTTAGGAGGAAGTTGTTGTCAGAGAGAGTGATTGGCATTGGAATGGGCTGCCCAGGGAGGTGGTGGAGTCGCCGTGCCTGGAGGTGTTGAAGCCAAGCCTGGCTGGGGCACTTAGTGCCATGGTCTGGTTGCTTGGCCAGGGCTGGGTGCTAGGTTGGACTGGATGAGCTTGGAGGTCTCTTCCAACCTGCTTGATTCTATGATTCTGTGAACTGTATATATTTCTTTGGAGCTCCTACCATCCTGTGATTTAGTTTTTACAATTTCCTCTGGTTACTACAATTCTCTTTTCACAGATACAATACCTCATTTAAAAAAATATTTAGCTGATTTACCCAGAAGAGATAGAAGAGATTCTCCTCCCACCCAAAGTCCTGGTATGAGAACATCCCAGCCAGAGCTATGTACAGACTAATCAGTACACTCAAACCCAAACACAGATAATGAGGAAGCTGAACATACAAACAAACACAAATCCTACTGGATTAGGAGGTCTAGGAATTAAAGATCATATGCCTTTAAAAAGCTTTTTTTCTTCTAACTCAAGTTACTTTTCCCCTCATCTGTTCAAGTCTCATGTAAAACCAGATTCCTGCTCTCTTTACTTGCCACCATTTTTAAGGAATGCTGCAGCCCAAGCAGCCCTCAGACGTTAGTCAGAGGATTAAAATTGTGCCAGTCAGGAGAAGAGAGCTATTAAAAGGCAACAGTTCAGAGTGTTTTAATATTTAGTCATCATCATACAATCAAACAGGTTGGAAGAGACCTCCAAGCTCATCCAGTCCAAACTAGCACCCAGCCCTGACCAATCAACCAGACCATGGCACTAAGTGCCCCAGCCAGGCTTGGCTTCAACACCTCCAGGCACAGAGACTCCACCACCTCCCTGGGCAGCCCATTCCAATGCCAATCACTCTCTCTGACAACAACTTCCTCCTAACATCCAGCCTAGACCTCCCCTGGCACAGCTTGAGACTGTCTCCTCCTTCTGTTGCTGTTTGCCTGGCAGCAGAGCCCAACCCCACCTGGCTACAGCCTCCCTTCAGGCAGCTGCAGACAGCAATGAGCTCTGCCCTGAGCCTCCTCTTCTGCAGGCTGCACACCCCCAGCTCCCTCAGCCTCTCCTCTCAGGGCTGTGCTCCAGGCCCTTCCCCAGCCTTGCTGCCCTTCTCTGGACACCTTCTAGCACCCCAACATCTCTCTTGAATTGATGAAAAAATCCTGTACTAAAAGTTTTAAGACCTACTCTCCAGATGCAAACAGAGCATAAATTGGTGTCCTATTGCTCTTGATTTTGTGGTAGCTGCAACGCATCTGCTGCTTAGAGGTTGCTTTTTCAGACTCTATGCTTTGTCTATTTTAGCTCCCTTGAGCAGTGTACAAAACTGATAATCTCACCAGTTTAGCTGCCCAGTGGTGGGTAAGAGTATGTTGAAAGCTTGAGCAATAGAACAATGGGACACAGCCTCAAGTTGTGGCAGGGGATATCCATGCTGGATGTTAGGAGGAATTTGTTGGCAGAGAGAGTGATTGACATTGGAATGGGCTGCCCAGGGAGGTGGTGGAGTCGCCATCCCTGGAGATGTCCAAGAATCACAGAATCAAGCAGGTTGGAAGAGACCTCCAAGCTCATCCAGTACAACCTTGAAAAGCCTGGATGGGGCACTTAGTGCCGTGGTCTAGTCAATTGGACAGGGTTGGGTGATAAGTTGGACTGGATGAGCTTGGAGGTCTCTTTCAACCTGCTTGATTCTATGTAGCCTTTGCTCCTTGTCTTATTGCTGCTGACCACCGAAAAGACATTGGCCTCACTTAACACCCACCCCTCAGATATTGATAGACATTGATAAGATCTCCCCTCACTCTTCTCTGAGTACTGCTTCATTGTCTGGCCTAATTAAGTCCTTGTTTTTTTTGCAAAGCTGTGTTCAGAATTGGTCTTGGCTAGCAGAGACCCAGTATCAGTTGTTAACCTGATGTGACCACTTCACTCCACTGGAGCAGTGACAATGTTTTTTCACAGTGGAAATCTGGGGAAGATTAAGCCTATCTCAAGCCAGGCATGGGACACTGTCAGACAAAGTTAAGGGTGACAGAAGAGTGTCAGATGTAAAACTAAGGGTGTGGTACTTGCTACAAAGCCAAGAATCTCTATATGATTTTAATCATACCAGACATAAAGACATTCCCTGTCTGCCATATTCAGTCCCTTTAAACTAGCCCTTAAATTGCACAGGCTGAGAGAGAAAATAAATTCCTGTTCCTCTTCTGTTTGAGCAGCAGTTGAGAATTATGGTGCTGGGAATCACTGACAGCAACCTGCAAATTAGATTCTTTGATGAATCATCGAATGAAGCTGGTTGAAAGAGACTTCCAAGCTCACCCAGTCCAACCTAGCACCCAGCCCTGCCCAATCAAACAGACCACGGCACTAAGTGCCCCATCCAGGCTTTTCAAGGTTGTACTGGATGAGCTTGGAGGTCTCTTCCAACCTGCCTGATTCTGTGATTCTTGGACATCTCCAGGGATGGCGACTCCACCACCTCCCTGGGCAGCCCATTCCAGTGTCAATCACTCTCTCTGACAACAACTTCCTCCTAACATCCAGCCTAGACCTCTCCTGACACAACTTGCGACTCTGTCCCCCTTCTTCTGTTGCTGCTTGCCTGGCAGAAGAGCCCAACCCCACCTGGCTACAGCCTCCCTTCAAGTAGTTGTAGACAGCAATGAGCTCTGCCCTGAGCCTCTTCTTCTGCAGGCTGCACACCCCCAGCTCCCTCAGCCTCTCCTCACAGGGCTGTGCTCCAGACCCCTCACCAGCTTCATTGCCCTTCTCTGGACACCTTTCAGTACCTCAGCAGCTCTCTTGAATTGATGAGCCTAGAACTGGACACAGCACTCAAGGCGTACTCAAAACCGGAACATAGAAGGTTTCACCTCAACATGAAGAGAAACTTCTTTAAAGAGGATGACAGAGCACTGGAGCAGGCTGCCCAAAGAGGTTGTAGAGTCTCCTTCTCTGGAGACTTTCAAAATCTGCCTAGATGCATTCCTGTGCAAACTACCCTAGGGGATCCTGCTTCTGTAGGGAAGGAGGTTGGACTCAATCTCTGGAGGCCCCTTCCAACCTCTAAGGCTCTATGAGTCTGATACTCAAGAAACAGAAAACCTGGGAGAACTTCTCACTAGCAAGTGAGCTTTTGAAGCTGGTTTTTTTGTGGCAAAGGCTATTAAGCAAGCTCCAACTCAGCATTTACTCCTCACCTTTCAAGCACAGCTGTCATTACATTTCTGCAAGACAGGTATTACTTACACCTAAGGAATCACACTGGAGGTAACTAAATGTTCAAGGAGATAAAGAGATGTGCCTTGAACATTTAGTTAAGATCCACTTTATCCAAGTTTCAGACTCACAATTTAGCACCTCAATCAACATTTGCAGCATTACCAGCAGCCACCTACGCTGCAGTCCTGCACCCTCAACAGCTTTCAAGTGGATACAATTTGTACCAAAGACGTAGCACACTGTACAGCTGCATACCCTGTAATGTTCTCATCATTAAGTGTCACTTGTTTTCACATCTTAATTTGCATGCAACAGCCTGGAATGAACCTTTGGTAGCATTAAAATGGAACAATGTAGTTTAGCTAATCAACTCTATTGTCCCAGCAAGCAAAAGGCTGAGCCACATGTACTGGTCTACAAGGGAATCACCAGGAGCACAGGTTAGACCTTGTGGATCCTGAAGAATGAGCACATGGAGGCATTTTTTGGTCAGGAGGCTCTGTAGAGGGTGGAAGAGGCAATTCTGTAGCAAACTGCTGCCTCAACAGTTTGTCTTTTGCTTGCATATGATTCACAAGCAAGGCTGGAGCCAACAAGCCTAAGTGGCAATGGATGCAACTCTCTGAGACGAGAGTGGATTTCAAATACAGCCAAGGATGCCAACAGTTTCCTGTCCTAAATCAGGAATAGTGTGGCCAGCAGGAGCAGGGAAGTGATTGTCTTCCTGTAGTCAGCACTGCTGAACCCACACCTCAAATATTTGGTTCATTTTCAGACCCCTCACTACAAGAAAGACAATGAGCTGCTGGAGTGTCCAGAGAAGGGTCTAGAGAACAAGCCTTATGAGGAGCTGCTGAAGGAGCTGAGACTGTCTAGTCTGGTGAACAAGGGGCTGAGTGGAGATCTCACTGGTCTCCATAATTCTCTGAATCACAGAATCAAAGAAGTTGGAAGAGACCTCCAAGATCATCCTGTCCAACCTAGCAACAAGCTCTAGCCAAGCAAATAGACCATGGCACTAAGTGCCCCAGCCAGGCTTGGCTTCAACACCTCCAGGCACAGAGACTCCACCACCTCCCTGGGCAGCCCATTCCAATGCCAATTACACTCTCTGACAACAACTTCCTCCTAACATCCAGCCTAGACCTCCCCTGACACAACTTGAGACTGTGTCCCCTTCTTCTCTTGCTGCTTGCCTGACAGCAGAGCCCAACCCCACCTGGCTACAGTCTCCCTTCAGGGAGTTGTAGACAGCAACGAGGTCCGTCCTGAGCCTCCTTTTCTGCAGGCTGCACACCCCCAGCTCCCTCAGCCTCTCCTTACAGGGCTCTGCTCCAGGCCCCTCACCAGCCTTGCTGCCCTTCTCTGGACACATTCCAGCACCTCAACGTTTCTCTTGAATTCAGGAGACCAGAACTGCAGTAGGAGTAGCTTGTAGGGAGGAGCACATACATGGTTGAAAAGGACTTTAAAGGCATTGCTGACTTTAAAGAGACATCTCACAGTAAATTACAGTCTTCATTTCAAAGCTGAAAAGTGTTTGTGTGTAATACTGTCCTGACTGTCCTGTCCCATCCCATCTCTTGGGTTCTTGCAATCACATCTCTCTATTTATTAAGATCTTCTACTTCCCTTTGTTTTTCTTTGTACACTTCTCCACATCACCAGAGACAGAAAAGCCTCATGTAAAAGCTGCTGATTAAAGCACAAAGCAGCAATTTAAAAACTAGTAATGCTTCTGTTTAACTGTGTCTGAATTATAAGCTGAAGCAAAGGACTGCTATATTACCCCAAGCAGCACTACAGGCTGGGGACAGAGTGGCTCGAGAGCAGCCAGGCAGAGAGGGAGCTGGGGTTACTGGTAGATAGCAGCTTAACACAAGGCAGCAGTGTGCCCAGGTCGCCAGGAGAGCCAATGGCATCCTGGGTTGGATCAGGAGCAGTGTGGCCAGTAGGACAAGGGAGGTTCTTCTGCCTCTGTGCTCAGCACTGCTCAGGCCACACCTTGAGTGCTGTGTCCAGTTCTGGGCTCCTCAATTCAAGAAAGATGTTGAGGTGCTGGAAGGTGTCGAAAGAAGGGTGACAAAGCTGGTGAGGGGCCTGGAGCACAGCCCTGTGAGGAGAGGCTGAGGGAGCTGGGGGTGTGCAGCCTGCAGAAGAGGAGGCTCAGGGCAGAGCTCATTGCTGTCTACAGCTACCTGAAGGGAGGCTGTAGCCAGGTGGGGTTGGGCTCTTCTGCCAGGCAAACAGCAAGAGAAGAAGGGGACACAGCCTCGAGTTGTGTCAGGGGAAGTCTAGGCTGGATGTTAGGAGGAAGCTGTTGTCAGAGTGATTGGCATTGGAATGGGCTGCCCAGGGAGGTGGTGGAGTCTCTGTGCCTGGAGGTGTTGAAGCCAAGCCTGGCTGGGGCACTTAGTGCCATGGTCTGGTTGATTGGACAGGGCTGGGTGCTAGGTTGGACTGGATGAGCTTGGAGGTGTCTTCCAACCTGCTTGATTCTATGATTAAAAAACTAAACAAACACAGGTGTAAATAAAGGAAAGGTTTTGTAAAGACAAACATTTCCTCTAGCTTTTAACAATTCCAGGACTGCTCTGCAAGCAAAAATCAAACCAGATTTTAGCAAGGCCAACTTACCTCAATTTGAAAGAGCTCCCCAGCCCCTTCACAGTCATTGGATGTAATGATAGGGGTATGAATGTGAACGTAGCCATTAGCCTGGAACAGACAGAAGGCTGAAGTTACAAACCAGCAGCTTCAAGGATGGTATCAAGCAGCACACTTCAGAACTCAGCAACTAACCCCCAAGCAGGACAGCACACATACTCTGACAGGCAACTTCTGCCTCACATGGTCAGCCTGATCTAGGGTAGGGTGACCCTGTTCACGGCAGGGGGGTTGGAACTGGGTGATCCTTGTGGTCCCTTCCAACCCTGACTGATTCTATGATTCTATGGCATGGTCAGAGGACCTTCTCATGGCCTTCCAGTATCTGAAGGGGGCCTTCAAAAAAGCTGGGGAGGGACTTTTGAGGCTCTCAGGGAGTGACAGGACTAAGGAGAATGGAGCAAAGCTAGAGGTGTGGAGATTCAGCCTGGAGGTGAGGAGGAAGTTGTTGAGCATGAGAGTGGTGAGAGGCTGGAATAAGTTGCCCAGGGAGGCGGTCGAGGTCCCATGCCTGGAGGTGTTAAAGGGCAGGCTGGATGAGACTCTGGTCTCACCAGAGGTGAGTAGAGGGGGAGAATCACCTCCCTGGCCCTGCTGGCCACACTTCTCCTGATGCAGCCCAGGCTCTGCTTGGCTTTTTGGGCTGCAAGTGCACACTGCTGGCTCATGTTGAGCTTCTTGTCCACCAGCACCCCTAAGTCCCTCTCCTGATAGAAAGATAAAAAAAGCAAATGTTTTTAAACGTTTAGTTTCACAGGATTACTCACATGACAGATCCTGGACCTTAACACCAGCTAATTAAAAGGCCAGGAAGACAGGAGCAGGATTTAGTGCCTACCCTTAGGATCAACCTAAAATTCATTTGAACTAAAGGGTGTGTGTGAACACAATATATATTGTGGAAGCACTATAACTGAAGAGGGAGCAAAGTCTCTGTAGCCAGGTACAGGCTACTTTGGTTACAGGAGAAAAGATCTCAGCATGCTGAGTGATTGGCAGCAGCTCCTTACCAAGATTCAGTCACTACACAGGAAGAAACTCTGGAGCCAGAACTACTTGCTTTGTCAGTTTCAGCCTGCCAGTGCAAAAAAACACAGGTCACTGCCACAACTTCATGCATACTCCAGAGGCCTGCTGGTCATGTAGCCACCCAACCCTACAGGAGATTTTGGAGAATTGCCTAAATTCTTCACACAGTGGTGACAGTTACTGTGAAGAAGCACATTTCACACTCCTCAGATGCTCTGAAAAGGTTACGTGAATCGCACAGATCTGAAAGATGAGAATCCCATAAAAACCTCCTGGATTGCTTCCCTTTAAAATGCTCCTAAAATACTTAGAATCATAGAATCATCCAGATTGGAAGAGACCTCCAAGCTCATCCAATCCAACCTAACACACAGCCCTGCCCAATCAACCAGACCATGGCACTAAGTGCCCCATCCAGGCTCGGCTTCAACACCTCCAGGCACAGAAACTCCACCACCTCCCTGGGCAGCCCATTCCAATGCCAATCACTCTCTCTGACAACAACTTCCTCCAAACATCCAGCTTAGACTTCCCCTGCCACAGCTTCAGGCTGTGTCCCCTTGTTCTTTTGCTGCTTGCCTGGCAGAAGAGATCAAGCCCACCTGGCTACAGCCTCCCTTCAGGTAGTTGTAGACAGCAATGAGCTCTGCCCTGAGCCTCCTCTTCTCCAGGAAGGGGAGAGCAATGTGACTTCAAGTCACACTGCTGGTTCTGACAAACCTGNGGACTCCTTCAGATACTGGAAGGCCCTAAGAAGGTCACCTGGGAGCCTACTCTTCTCCAGACTGCACAGCCCCAACTCTTTCAGTCTGTGCTCACAGCAGAGCTGCTGCAGCCCTCTCAGCATCCTCAGAGAAGTCTGGACATACTTCAGCATCTCCACAGCCCTCTTGTCATAGGGGCTCCAAAACTGGATGCAGTACTCCAGGTGGGGTCTCAGCAGAGCAGAGTAGAGAGGGAGAATCACCTCCCTGGCCCTGCTGGCCACACTTCTGCTGCTGCAGCCCAGGCTCTGCCTGTCCTTCTGGGCTGCAAGTAATACTTTTTCTTTTTTAATCAGGAAGGTATGTCAGGGCCTGAGCTTGAGTTAATTTGGAGAAACAAACCTTGTCTCACAACATACTTTTCTTACATCTCAGCTGGCTTCCTTCCCCGTGTCTGAACCTGTTGCAGGCAATGCCATCTAGTGGCTCCACATCAGTAAAGACCTACTTCAAACTGAGCTGTCTTCTGTCCTACCGGCTGACACAAGGCTGACACCGCCAGCAGCTTTACCAGACACCACCAGCAGCTTCACCTGACGCGACCAGCAGCTTTAGTGCCATGGTCTAAGTTGACTGGATAGAGCTGGGTGCTAGGTTGGACTGGATGAGCTTGGAGGTCTCTTCCAACCCGGCTGATTCTATGATTCCATTAGGCTCTTAAAACCCCAAATCAACGTCCCCAAAAAATCTTTCAAGTGCCATGTGGTTGCATACAGGTATCTCCTAGAGCAGGTAAGCCTTCTCTGCCACTGCAGGTGACACCACCAGCAATATCTGAGACCTGACATTTAATCTCAACCTTCTGTGACCTGTGGAGTCACATCAATTACTACATAGGATTCTTGTAATCAGAATGCTCTGATTATGATTCCAGCCAAGGTAAAGCCAACTTGACTAAACTAAAACAAGTTTATTTCACCAAAGATCTTTAAAAGAAGAGGCTCAGGTGCACTTAAAGAAAGGTAGAAAAGTCCTCATCTATTTATGCAAAGAGTTGCATGACCTGCAGGTGGTATCTGGAATCAGAGTCAATCCACTGCCTCCACTGCCTGCACAAAGTCTGTACCTTGATGTCTTGGTTCTAGTTTAAATTTCCCAGACACTCACATCTAGTTAATAGAACCAATAACAATATAGAGGATGCCTTTCCCTCTCCTCCCTTTTTTTCCAAGAAAAGGAATTAGATGTAGAGAGAAGGTAAAACACACCCAAATAAACAGTCTTACTTCAATTTAGAAGTTAAAAGAGAAAACTTTAACAATAAATAAAAGGTATTTGAGGTAGGGGAGTTACAAAGAGGTATAGGGAAAGGAAAAACAAGATACATAATAGATATATATCACCAGATTGATGGCAATGGGTTCGTCCACCTCGTGCACTGATGGCCACATGGTAAAACAAACAGCAGCAGGAACAGGACTGTGATGCTGGCAGGCAGGGAGGAAGGGCAAGAGAGGACAAAAGAGGTAGTTCCTCTGTTTTTATAGAGGGCCAAACCCTAGTGGAGTGGGCTAACCACTACACCTGGAGTACAGCTCAGATCCACCCCTGCAAAGTAGTAAGGAGGAGCTGGGGTCAGGGTCAAGACCACTCCCCCAGTAGGGTTAACCCTTAAGACTTGCCCACAGTCTTAAAGAGTAACACGTTCATAAAATCATAGAAGCATAGAATCAACCACGTTGGAAGAGACCTCCAGTCCAATCTAGCACCCAGCCCTATCCAGTCAACCAGACCATGGCACTAAGTGCCTCATCCAGGCTTTTCTTCAACACCTCCAGGCACAGAGACTCCACCACCTCCCTGGGCAGCCCATTCCAATGCCAATCACTCTCTCTGACAACAACTTCCTCCTAACATCCAGCCTAGACCTCCCCTAGCACAGCTTCAGACTGTGTCTCCTTCTTCTGTTGCTGTTTGCCTGGCAGAAGAGCCCAACCCCACCTGGCTACAGCCTCCCTTCAGGGAGTTGTAGACAGCAATGAGCTCTGCCCTGAGGCTCCTCTTTTGCAGGCTGCACACCCCCAGCTCCCTCAGCCTCTCCTCATAGGATTTGTGTCTCAGGCCTTTCCCCAGCTTTGTCGCCCTTCTCTGGATACCTTCCAGCACCTCAATATCTCTCCACAATTGAGGGGCAAATGCAGGTACCTTCCAGCTAGCAGTTTGAAATGCATCAATTCCCATGTCTCTCTTGTACTGGGGATGCAAGGACTTCATCCAGCAATCCTGGTGACTCACCAGTGCTGTGCAGACGGGAGGGATTCCCTCTCTTGACCTGCTGGCAGTGCTCTGCCTAACACAGCCCAGGAGGCTGGTGACCTTCTTTGCCCCATGATGACTCTTTGCTCTTCTAGATAGAAGGAAAAATTTCTTCATTGTGAGGGTGGTGAGACACTGGAAAAGGCTGCTCAGAGAGGTTGTGGATGCTCCATCCCTGGAGATGTTCAAGGCCAGGCTGGATGCAGTTTTGAGCAGCCTGGTCCAGTGCAAGGCATCCCTGGTCACTGCAGGGGGGAATATATGACCTTTAAGGTCCCTTCCAACTCAAACCATTCAATGATTAAAAGTCTGTTAATCTCATCTAACATCATCCACACAGACTTATAACACAGCAACAAAAGGTGAAGAACAACATGAAGGGCTTACTAGATTGGTAACCTTTCTGCATCACACATGTGGGAGGAGGCTTCTATCCAAGAACCATAAGGTCACTGCTGAGGATGGGTTAAACAACTCCACATTATTGTGTTCCACAGACCACACACACTGGCAGGCAGTATTGCAGCTTAATCAAAGGGATAAAATAACTAACAGGAAATGGGTGGAAAGATCACAGATGTGCTAATGTCATCAGAAATAACAGTCTGGACAAAGTCTCAGGCAATCCCAGGACTGAGAAGAAAATCACCCTGGTGTGCTAGTTTGAGCCTAGCTGGGATATTTTGGGGAGAAGAATTAGATTCTAGGCTGTGAAAAGGAAACAATGGTGATATCTGCTGCACTCATAGGCTTGCTGAGATGGATAAGAATGAGAACACAATCACAGGTAACAGAGTTGCTCTCTGGTTTTCGGGCTGCACTTCTCTCTCTAAGCTAACTTGCTGCCTGACTAATGCTTCTGCTTCCTAACCCCCCTGGCCAACCCTAAAAACTCACCTTGAACGTAAGGCAAAGTCTGAGGTAAGGTAGAGGGGTGGAAAGAAGGTGCAAGGGTGGTTGGGAGGCCCTCCTGGGGACTCTGGTTTCTGGGAGGGCTGTTGTGTTTCTGTATTACCTTTTAAACTTCTCTATTTCTGTCTACAGAATCAGAAATCGGTCAGGGTTGGAAGGGACCACAAGGATCAGCCAGTTCCAACCCCCCTGACATGCCCAGGGACACTCTACTCTAGAGCAGGCTGCACACAGCCTCAGCCAGCCTGGCCTTAAACACCTCCAGCCATGGGTCCTCAACCACCTGCCTGGGCAACCCAGTCCAGCCTCTCACCACTCTCACGCTCAACAACTTTCTCCTCACATCCAGCCTGAACCCACCGACCTTCATCTTCGCTCCATTCCCCCTAGTCCTCTCACTTCCTGTTATCCTGAAAAGTCCTTCCCCAGGTTTTTTGTAGGCTCCCTTCAGATACTGAAAGGCCACAATAAGGTCACCTGGGAGCCTCCTCTTACATATAGCTGTATATATGTTGTAAATCCCTGCTTGTATATTGTGCTAAGCTGTAAATATAAAGCTTCATTCTTTCGTTTCCAGATGGGCTGTCTAGTCTGGGTGATTTCATAAGGTGGGGGGGGGGGGAGTGAGTAACACCCAAACCATCACACCTGGTCAAAATCCACACCCTACAGTAAAGATGTCACACTCCCATTCCTCCTAACATGGTGCCATGAAGCCAAACTGGAGCCAAATGCCTACGGAGACTTTCAAGGCCTGTCTGGATGTGTTCCTCTGTGATCTGTGCTAGACTGTGTGGTCTTGCTCTGGCAAGGGGGTTGGACTGAATGATCTCCTTGAGTCCCTTCCAACTCCTAACATCCTGTGATCCTGTGAGTGTTTTGTAGCTAAGGCTCAGTGCAGAAGGGGTTACCTGGAAGAAGGAGTGGATGGCTGCAGTGGCTTCACTGCGGATTCTCAAGAGGGAGGCGAGGGTGTTGCTCCTGCACCGCAGGTGAGGGAACTGTCGGACATACTCCAGTGGGTGCCTCTCTTTCATTTTCAAAGGGAATGTCTGAAAACCAACAAGGAAATGAAATAAAGAGGATGAGAACTCAGAATCAAGGTAGTTTTACTGCTATTCATGGAACAGAATCACAGAATCAAGCAGGTTGGAAGAGACCTCCAAGATCATCCAGTCCAAACTAGCACCCAGCCCTGGCCAGCCAATGGCAAATCACTTTCTCTGTGAAGAGCTTCCTCCTAACATCAAGCCTAGACCTCCCCCAGAAAAAATTGAGAACGTGTCCCCTTGTTCTGTTGCTGGGTGTCCAGCAGAAGAGACCAACCCCACCTGGCTACAGCCTCCCTTCAGGTAGTTGTAGACAGCAATGAGGTCCTCTTCTTCTCCAGGCAGCACACCTCAAGCTCCCTCAGCCTCTCCTCATAGGGTTTGTGTTCCAGGCCTTTCACCAGCTTTGTTGCCCTTCTCTGGACATCTTCCAGTACCTCAACATCTCTCTTTAATTCAGGAACCCACAACTGGACACAGCACTCAAGCGTGGCCTGAGCAGTGCTGAGCACAGGGGCAGAAGAACCTCCCTTGTCCTGCTGCCCACACTGCTCCTGAGCCAGCCCAGGATGCCATTGGCTCTGCTGCCCACCTGGGCACACTGCTGCCTCAGCT
This sequence comes from Tricholaema leucomelas, assembly GCA_013400475.1. NCBI lineage: Eukaryota > Metazoa > Chordata > Aves > Piciformes > Lybiidae > Tricholaema lacrymosa > Tricholaema leucomelas. The sequence continues at coordinate 25,344 of WAAF01001768.1, read as the reverse complement.
TCAGCTCCCTCTCTACCACCATCCCCAGCTCCCTTTCTGCCTGGATGCTCTCAGCCACTCTGTCCCCAGCCTGTAGTGCTGCTTGGGGTTATTGTGCCTAAAGTGTAGAACCCTGCACTCTGCCTTGCCAATAGAATTGCTGCCTGCTAAAACTCAGTTGTCATTACAGGGCAGAGAGGAACTAGATGCTTCTGCCTATTTTTGCTAATTTCTCTGCGGATTTCATAAAGCTTTCAGCAGAGGGAGAGCTGTGAACACAAGACAAGGTATCAGCACTCTGAAACGCTCCACCTTCTGGATGTTGAGCCCCCTTGCAAGCCAGCTGCTCATCTCACTGCTGCAACAGACAGTTCCAAACGTGCCTGCTGCAGAGACGGCTCTTCCACCTGCACAACCCAGACAGTTTTGCCAGTTTCACTGCTTCTCCAAACTGCATCCCAGCCAAACATACCAGGCAAAACTCCTGGCACCGGAAGTGCTTCAGGGTGGGATAAATGCACGTTTAGCTGCCACCACGTGCATCAGTTTCCACATAGAAACAGTTCTGCTCCAGAGAATCAAAGAATCAACCAGGTTGGAAGAGACCTCCAAGCTCATACAGACCAACCTAGCACCCAGCCCTGCCCAGTCAACTAAACCATGGCACTAAGTGCCCCATTGAGGCTTTGCTTGAACACTTCTAGGGACGGTGACTCAATCACCTCCCTGGTGGAGTCTCCCTCCAGAGAAGAGCTGTCACAATGCTCCTATGTATCTCCCTTGAGGCACCCTACAGACATTGCTGACTTATCAAAGCCTGCAGCACCATTCAGACTCACACAGTCTGAAGAACACTGTGTTGCTTATTGGACCATTTGAAATTTCTTTCCAAAGGAGTCCTACCAGTTGGACTCCTGCTGCAGTGACATACCCAAATATCACAGGGTCCCACCACCTGGATGGTTTCAGCTTGCAGTTCCATGTTCTGCCTCCGGTGAGGACTTCTGACCAGTTTCCCTCGCACTTCCACTGCACTTCCGAAAGTCAGATCTCTAAGAAACCAAGAAAAATTAACAGCTTAGCTAGGCACTGACAGAAAGGCATAGAACTGACCAGCTTGGAAGAGACCTCCAAGGTCATCCAGCCCAACGTAGCACCCAGCCCTGGCCAAGCAACCAGACCATAGCACTAAGTGCCCCATCCAGGCTTGGCTTCAACATCTCCAGGAACAGTGACTCCACCACCTCCCTGGGCAGCCCATTCCAATGCCAATCACTCTCTCTAACAGCTTCCTCCTAACTTCCAGCCTAGACCTCCCCTGACACAACTTGAGACTGAGTCCCCTTCTTCTGTTGCTGTTTGCCTGGCAGCAGAGCCCAACCCCACCTGGCTACAGCCTCCCTTCAGGTAGTTGTAGACAGCAATGAGCTCTGCCCTCAGCCTCCTCTTCTGCAGGCTGCACACCCCCAGCTCCCTCAGCCTCTCCTCACAGGGCTGTGCTCCAGGCCCATCCCCAGCTTTGTCACCCTTCCCTAGACACCTTCCAGCACCTCAACATCTCTCTTGAATTGAGGAGCCCAGAACTGGACACAGCACTCAAGGTGTGGTCTCACCAGTGCTGAGAACAGGGGCACAATCACTTTCTTAGAAGTACCTCAGCTTAACTAAGCTAAGAAAGGCTCAGCTAAGCAGAGACAGAGTAAGCACATTCTGCATCCTAAAAACACACCCAGAGACCCCAAGCTGAAGTAGACGGTGCCTGTACTGTGAGCAGATGACAGCTGCTGGTAAGCCCTTGACACAGGAAAGGAGGCCTGAGCAGACCCCTCCAACAACTGCTCAACACATACATATTTCCAAGTATCTCCAAGTGACCAACCTATTTTCCAAGCTGGGATCAGCAACCACTTGTAGGTGTTCAAGAGAACTTCCATCATTTATATGAAGGAACAAGACTTCTTTCTGAGACCGGACAGAACGGACCCAGCCCTAGAGGTAAAAGGAAAAGAACTCTGTTATTCCTTGGAATGGACTGTGCAGAGTCATGTTCTTCTTCCTGCTGAGCTGCACCTACTACTTCAGGCCCATTTCACCTTCTTACTGAAGTGAAAAGATATCACAGAATTAAGCAGGTTGGAAGAGACCTCCAAGCTCATCCAGTCCAACCTAGCACCCAGCCCTGACCAATCAACCAGACCATGGCACTAAGTGCCCCAGCCAGGCTTGGCTTCAACACCTTCAAGCACGGTGACTCCACTACCTTCCCTGGGCAGCCCATTCCAAGGCCAATCACTCTCTCTGGAACAACTTCCTCCTAACATCCAGCCTAGACCTCCCATGGCACAGCTTCAGACTGTGTCCCCTTGTTCTGTTGCTGCTTGCCTGGCAGAAGAGACCAACCCCACCTGGCTACAGCCTCCATTCAGGGAGCTGTAGACAGCAATGAGCTCTGCCTTGAGCCTCCTCTTCTGCAGGCTGCACACCCCCAGCTCCCTCAGCCTCTCCTCACAGGGCTCTGCTCCAGGCCCCTCCCCAGCCTTGCTGCCCTTCTCTCAACACCTTCCAGCACCTCAACATCTCTCTTTAGTTCAGGAGCCCAGAACTGGGCACAGCACTCAAGCTGTGGCCTGAGCAATGCTGAGCACAGGGGCAGAAGAACCTCCCTTGTCCTGCTGCCCACACTGCTCCTCAGCCAGCCCAGGATGCCATTGGCTCTGCTGTCCACCTGGGCACACTGCTGCCTCAGCTTCAGCTCCTCTCTACCAGCACCCCCAGCTCCCTCTCTGCCTGGCTGCTCTCAGCCACTCTGGCCCCAGCCTGTAGTGCTGCTTGGGGTTGTTGTGGCCAAAGTGTAAAACTTTGCACTTCACCTTCTTCAATCCCATCCCATTGGCCTCTGCCCACCCCTTCGGCCTTGCCAGGTCCCTCTGCAGGGCTCTCCTACTCTCCAACACATCAACACCTGCTCCTAGCTTGGTATCATCTGCAAGCTTACTGATGCTGGTCTCAATCCCCTGCTCCAGATCATCAATAAAGATAAAATAAATAAAATAAAGACCAACCAACCAAAGTGCTGTTAAGCAACCAAAGTGCCTCTTTTCCAATCAGTTTTGGTTTTTGCCTAACTGTAAGTGCACAAGTAGTTCCAATGACTTCAAACCATGCAAGTGCTTTAGGTATTTTATAACTCATCAATGGGAATCATCTGCTTCCATTGTCTTCTTCTGTTGTCTAGACTGAACAAATGTGAAGAATCAAACAGTACCAGAAGGGAAGCATTCTTGAAACTACAACATGACAATTAACACAGACAAAGCATTATACAGGTTGGTGTAACAGGGAGTGGGCAACTGCACAGGAGAACTATGAAAGACTTTAAAGCCATGAACTTAAGAGATAACAGAACTTCAGTTTTTGTTCCATCTGCACAACTTCTGACAAGCATGTACCTAAACAACTTCTGCAGGGTGTTACACTTGAGGCAAGAACTAGTGCCAGGATGATCTCCAAAGGTCCCTTCAAATCCCCACCATTCTGTGAAGAAAGGAGTCCAAAACTATGATCTGATCATTTGAGTAATCCCCTATTTCTATGGCTAAAGCAAGAGATGGTTTAAAGGCATTTCATACAACACACCTGAAGCTGCTGTGCTTATCTTTTGTAGTCCAGTAAATCCCCACAACACCCCATACAAAATTAGCCTTGATAAATCGCATTTAATGCCTAATGGCAGATGTTTTTCTTACCTTTCTTTCCTCATAAGCACTCCTCACAGAAACACACAAAGCCCCTGAACAAAGAAACACACTCAAGAGATTTTCTACCTTACCAGGCTCTTCTGGGGTCTGCTAAGTAAGGAGATAAGTCTGGCACTCTGAAGAAATAAGAGCATACCCCCAGGCTTGTATTGGAGCAAGAAAGGCTGTGGTAGCAACGTCTTGAGCACTTCACACCCTACCAGAAGCAACATGTAGTAACAATTCTGACTCAGACCACACTACACATTCCAATAACTTGGCCATAATGAAGTTGAGTTTAAGCCAGATCAGTTCCCCAGCCCAGTTTAACACAACACATAATTTTGACAGCACAGAGAAAAAGCAACAGAAACACAAGGCAAAAAGCAGTACTGCTAACTTGAGCATCAGTTTATTCCATCTTGTATTATTACACCACCTGTACTCAATGAGCTTCTTCCTACCCTATTAGGCTTCATCTATGTACAGTTCCAGCTGGGGCCTTGCACTAAAACAGGAAACATGCATCTGTAACCATTACCCTATCAGACACAGGGGCACACAACCCTGTACAGAGGAAACAGCTCCACTGATAAAAACCTACAGCTTCCAGTCGACCTTGTTTCTCGCCAGGAGCCAGACACAGTTATTGTTGCCTGCTATAAACCTAGACAAGGAACAAGACATAAAGCAACTACTTAAAATCATCAGCACAGAGGCAACGGTTCACTGTTCCAAAGTAAAGAGGTGATAAAATCAAACCTGGACAGTGCATGTTTAAGCAAAACCCATCACAATGTCAGCCTTCCTCTGCACATGCCCTGAATAACTTCAAAGCTGTTACGTGCTCTGCCAACAGCTACCTGAACAAATACAGGCAATGCTGGCCCTGCAGGCTGTAAGGGAGAGCAAGTTCACTAATATGAGATGCAGTGGTTCTAGCTTTTCTCCCTGAAGCAAAGCCAGTGCAACCGAGGTGGGCCTTGCCACTCTTGCTCCTCTCCTTTGGGTGGATAACTATCAGGTACGCCCCAACCTCCCCCTGACACACCTGCACTTTAACCTCGCCAGCGGACTCTCGGGCCCCCAGCGCCTCGCTGACCCGCAGCCGCACCGCCTGAGGCAGGGAGGCGCAGCGGCGGAGAGCCTGCCACCCGCCCCGGGCACACAGCATGGCAAAGGCCTAGCGGATCTGCTCCCCGCGGCAGCCCGACCCGAACTCTCCGTCCGCTCCGGCGCGGCGCAGCCCGGCCCGCTCCCACACGACTACCGTGAGGCAATGCGACGGCCGCCGCCTCACGTGATCTCCTCATCCAATGGCCGCCAGAGGCTGCCCGAGCCAGCCAATCGGAAAGGGAGAGCGCTCGGCTCTGAGTCCCATATTTGCCACCGCCTCGGCGCAAGGGCCTCTGGGAAATGTAGTTCTTGGCGTGGGTTGGAGTGAGGCCGTTGGGCCGGGCAGGGTAAGTCGAGATGGGATCAGTATGGCGGGGAACAAAGGGCACCAGGGCTTCAGTGTGCACTTCTCTCAACACCTTCCAGTACCTCAACATCTCTCTTCAATTCAGGAGCCCACAACTGGACACAGCACTCAAGCTGTGGCCTGAGCAGTGCTGAGCACAGGGCCAGAAGAACCTCCCTTGTCCTGCTGGTCACACTGCTCCTGAGCCAGCCCAGGATGCCATTGGCTCTGCTGCCCACCTGGGCACACTGCTGCCTCAGCTTCAGCTCCTCTCTACCAGCACCCCCAGGGCCCTCTCTGCCTGGCTGCTCTCAGCCACTCTGTTCCCAGCCTGTAGTGCTGCTTGGGGTTGCTGTGGCCAAAGTGTAGAACCCTGCACTTGGCCTTCTTCAGTCTCATCCCCTTGGCCTCTGCCCACCCATCCAGCCTGGCCAGGTCCCTCTGCAGGGCTCTCCTACCCTCCAACAGCTCCACAGCTGCTCCTAGCTTGGTGTCATCTACAAACGTACTGATTGAGACTTTCTGCACCTGAGAACTGTAGACCTGAGGAAATGTTTGGGAAGAAACTGTTAGAAGTGTGAAGGCAGCCAGGCAGAGCATGACCCATGGAGAGAACATCAGCAACATCAGCTTGTGGATTTCTGCACCTTTAAATGTGTCTGTGGTGAAAGCCTGGAGAGGAGAAATATCTTGGGTTTGTGCTGCTTTCTTTAAAGCAAATTTACTGAGAACACCAAAAAAGCTTTGAACATTGGAAGCTGAGTTTTAGTAGAATGCAACATAGGAGGAGGTAAATCTTGCAACGGGGGAAGGCAGGATCCTCTGCTCCAGATCATCAGTAAAGATATTGAAGAGGACTGTACCCAGCACTGATCCTTGGGTGACACCACCAGTGCCAGCTGCCAACTGGATGTGGCACCATTCCCCACCACTCTCTGGGCTCAGCCCTCCATCTGGGATGAGACATCCTCTAGGGATGAGACATCCACAACTTGTCTGGGCAACCTGTGCCAGTGTCTTACCAATCCATAGCAAAGAATTTTTTCTACATCCAACCTAAATCTACTCTCTTACAGTTCTTAACTGCTGTCCCTTATCTTGTCACTACAAGCCTTAGTAAAACATTTCTTTGTAAGCCCACTTTAAGTACTGAAAGATCTTAATATGGGCTTGGCAGAGTCTTCTGAGGTGTCGAGAGAGGTTCTCCTCCCACTCTACTCTGCCCTGGTAAGGCCATATTTGGAGTACTGTGTCCAGTTCTGGGCCCCTCAGTTCAAGAGGGACGTTGAAATGCATGAGAGAGTCCAGTGCAGAGCCAGAAAGATGATGAAGGGAGGGGAACAACTCTCTGACAAGGAGAGCCTGAGGAGGCTGGGGCTGTGCTGCTGGGAGAAGCCTGAGATGTGATCTCATCAATGTTGATGAAGATGTAAAGCTGAGTGCCAGGAGGCTGGAGCCAGGCTCTGCTCAGTGATGCCCAATGACAGGCCAAGGGTCAGTGGGTGGAAGCTGAGGCATAGGAGGTTTCATGTAAACATAAGGAGGAATTTTTCCCCTGTGAGGGTGACAGAGCACTGGAACAGGCTGCCCAGGGGATTTGTGGAATCTTCCTCTCTTGAGATATTGAAAACCTGCCTGGATGTGCTCCTGTGTGACCTGGTCTAGATGATCCTGCTGTGGCAGGGGGGTTGAACTGAATGATCTTTTGAGGTCCCTTCCAACCCCTGACATTCTGTGATTCTCTAGGCTAAACAAGCCCAACTCTCTCAGCCTGTCCTTGCAGCAGAAGTGTTCCAGCCTTCGGATTACTTTTGTGACCTCCTCTGTACTTGTTCCAAGAAGTCCATGTATTTCCTGTGCTGAGGACTCCAGAGCTGGGCTGAGCACTGCAGGTGAGAGTCTCACCAGAGCAGAGGGGCACAATCCTTCCAGGATCTGAAGGGGGGCTACAAAAAAGCCAGGGAGGGACTCTTTAGGCTATCAGGGAGTGACAGGACTGAGGGGAATGGAGCAAAGCTGGAGATAGGGAGATTTAGCCTGGACATGAGGAGGAAGTTGTTGAGCATGAGAGAGGTGAGAGGCTGGACTGGGTTGCCCAGGGAGGTGGTCGAGGCCCCATGGCTGGAGGTGTTTCAGGCCAGGCTGGCTGAGGCTGTGGGCAGCCTGCTCTAGGGTAGGGTGTCCCTGGGCATAGCAGGGGGATTGGAACTGGCTGATTCTTGTGGTCCCTTCCAACCCTGAGTGATTCTGTGATTCTGATTCTGTGATTCTAATTCTGTGAATCCCCTGCCTTGACCTGGTGACACTGCTTTATTTGCAACCCAGTATATGTTTGGCATTCTGGGCTGCAGCTGCTCACTGCTGGCCTGTGTCCAGCGTTTTGCCAACCAGTACCCCCACATCCTCCTCTGCAAGCTTGGAGACTCTTGCCTTCTTGATGGTTACTTCTCACTTTCCACTCAGAGCGGCTGGAAGAGAGGAGAGGGCCACGGGGCTGAGAAATGGAGAAGAGTCATAGAATCAAGCAGGTTGGAAGAGAGCTCCAAGCTCATCCAGTCCAACCTAGCACCCAGCCCTGGCCAATCAACCAGACCATGGCACTAAGTGCCCCAGCCAGGCTTGGCTTAAACACCTCCAGGCACAGAGACTCCACCACCTCCCTGGGCAGCCCATTTCAATGCCAATCACTCTCTCTGACAACAACTTCCTCCTAACATCCAGCCTAGACCTGCCCTGGCACAACTCCTGTCCTCCAGCAAGGGTTGCAGAGCAGACCTAAGTCCTGAGTCCCTGATTAGGAAAAACATGGACTTACATGGGGCATTTCTCCACAGAGAGAGACCCAAGAGTGCAGGAGGAAGACAGATGGTCCCTGAAATTCTCAGCACACTGACCACTGCATTGCAGCTGAAGAGGATGTCTTCTCCCCTCACTGTCCTCCCATTAGCATTCTCAGGGCTGTGGTGCCTTTTACTAAGGCCTGAAGTGACAGGGTAAGAGACAACAGTTTTGAACTTTAAAAGGTTAGTTTTAGGTTGGATGTAAGGAAGAAATTCTTTACTGTGAGGGTGGTGAGGTAGTGGAACAAGTTACCCATTGTGCTTGTTTGAGACTAGCTGGAATATTTTGGTGAGAAGCATTAGATGATAGACTGTGAAAAGGAAACAGTGGTGATGTCTGCTTCTCTTATAGGCTTGCTGAGATGGATCAGAACAAGAACACAAACACAGATAAGAGCAGTGGCTCTCTGTTGCAGCTGGTGCCTGTACTTTTCTCCCCACCCTGCTTTCTGTCTAACTGATCCTTCTGCTTCCTAACCCCCATGGCTGATCCTCCAACCTCACCTTGCACATAAGGCAAAGTCTGGGATAAGGTGGAGGGGTAGGAAGAAGGTGGAAGGGTGGTTGGGAGCCCCTCCTGGGGACTCTGGTTTCTGGGAGAGCTGTTGTGTTTCTGTATTACCTTTAACTTGTCTATTTCTGCCTATAGCTGTAAATATTGCAACTATCTGCTTGTAGATTGTGCTAAGCTGTGAATGTAAAGCTTCATTCCTTAATTTCCAGCATGGCTGAGTCTAGTCTGGGTGATTTCATAAGAGTGTGGAGGAAAAAGAGAAGTTGTGGATGCTTCCTCCCTGGAAGTGTTCAGTTCCAAGTTGGATGGGACTCTGAGCAATCTGATCTAGTGGAAGCTGCCCCTGCCCACGGATGGAGGGTTGGAATTTGATGATCTTTAAATGTTCATTACAGACAAAACCATTCTATGAGGAAGGAGTAGAGTCAGTGCTGCTTCCCTACACTGCCTGGGCTTTCTTGCTCTACTCTGCCTTTTGCCTGGTCCGTGTGCATCCATCCCTCTTTTGCTCAGTCACACAGTGGGAAGGCAGCAACTGAACATGTCTGCTGTGCTTGTGGTCAGAGGTTGTCATATTCCTGTGCATTGATCTTTGGAGTACAGTGGGTGAAAGCAGAGACAACAGCGGTGTGATGCCCCAGGGCCAGGAGGTGCTGGGAGGCAGCTTTGGTTGTGACACTGCTTGTAGGGAGGCAAATCCCTGCCTCACTTCAAAGCCTCAGGTAAGAAAAGAATTGCTGGCCAGAAATCTCATTGGAAAGAAAAAAAAACTGGACTCATGGGAAACAGAAGTGGAAAGCTTTGTAGATGCCTGGGTTTGACTTTTCCCTTGTGGTCTTTTTCATCTGTGCTTGAAAAGATTCTTGTCCCTGAAGTCCCCATGCTGCTTGCCAAGGCTTTCCTTCACCTCTGCCTTTGCTCCCAGTAAGACCATTATCCCCACCTGTAGCTCTTAGACTAGAGCCTGAGCTCCAAGATGCCTTGAAAGGCCATCCCAAGGAATTAGAACTGCAGAGTAGGGGCACAGCTATAACCAGGTGGATGAGAAGGACATTGGGAGGAAGGACAGGAGATTGCAAGGAGGGAAGATGCAAGCTGGGCTAGAAATGCATCCTCACCTAACAATGACTTTTCAGTCTGGAGAAGAGGAGGCTCCCAGGTGACCTTCTTGTGGCCTCCCAGGATCTGAAGGGGGCCTACAAAAAAGCTGGGGAAGGACTTTTTAGGCTATCAGGACTAGGGGGAATGGAGCAAAGCTGGAGGTGGGGAGAGTGAGGCTGGAGGTCAGGAGGAAGTTGTTGAGCATGAGAGTGGTGAGAGGCTGGACTGGGTTGCCCAGGGAGGTGGTTGAGGCCCCATGGCTGGAGGTGTTCAAGACCAGGCTGGCTGAGGCTGTGGGCAGCCTGCTCTAGGGTAGGGTGTCCCTGGGCATGGCAGGGAGGTTGGAACTGGCTGATCCTTGTGGTCCCTTCCAACTCTGACTGATTCTGTGATTCTAAGGACAGCTTGTCCAGTGTCCATCATCCATGCCACTGCAAGAAACTGGGCAGATCACTTGGACACAGGCAGGTTATTGCCTTGGTGTTGGTAGAAAAACAGGGACACACAGGTCTTGGTGCTGGGGAGTGAGCAAGATGAGTTTTGTTTTAATGTCAGTCACCATCCCCTCCTGTAAGGGCCAGCATTGAGCTTTGCTGTGTGTTGGCACAGCGCTGTGATGTGGCCTCTCAGAGAATCAGAGCAGGAAGGAGCTGGTAGTGCTGCAGTGCCAGGCGGAGATACAGGATGGAAATTGGTAGGGGATTAGGGCTCTGTCGTTCAGGGAGTGCCTGGCTTAATGTGAGAGCGAAATGAGTGTGTAATGACTGTTCAGTGTGCTTTGGGTGTTCTCCCTGCCCAGTCACAGATGGTGCATTATTTTTGCTCTCAGCTATAGCTTTTCCTTCTCTTGTTCAGCCCATACTGCCCAAGATGTTTTCTTCCAGGGCTATTTGAATCATAAAACCCTCTCCAGGCCAGATAAACAATTAATTTAGGGAATAATTTGAGAGAAACACAAATGACAGCATCTAAAAGAAGCAGGAAGGGACAAGGTTCTTCTCCTCAGACCTGTCTGCTCCAGGGCCATCTGTGGGTACTGGAGGGAAGGTTTAACCCAGGAGAATCTCTCCTCAAACTTCTAGAACTGGACTCGAGCTCTGCCCAGCTGACTGAATATTCTTCCATCTAAAGACTGAAAGGAGAGGACAGGAATTTGGTCTGTCAGTCTCCAAAAGAAAATCCTGGCAAAGCACTAGCAGAGTACAAAGATGGTATTCTTTCACATGGTTTTGCTGCCCTTAGAGCTCAACTTTACATCAGCTGCTGCTGCTCCTTGTGTCCTGACCTGCTCCATACTCCCTTTGCTGAGTTCCTTACCTGAGGCTGATGCTGTTGAGATTTATGTTGCTATGAATCATTCCATCCTCCTGAGCTGCAGGCAGTGTTTGTGTGCTGATAGGCACAGTCTACATCAGTATTTTAAGCTGGCAGAGGAACAGTCAGGGGTTACTGTGTTCCAAGTTCTCCAACAAACATTGATTTGTTCCCAACAGAGCTGATCACCCCCTTTCCACTACTGGATGCTGTCCTCAGTGACTAGCAGGATCATGAACTGTAGCCTTAGTGATGACTCCAGATCTAAAGCTGTTTCAATAGCTCCATTATGGAACATGTCCAGAGAAGGGTGACAAAACTGGTGAAAGGCCTGGAACACAAACCCTATGAGGAGAGGATGAGGGAGCTGGGGGTGTGCACCCTGCAGAAGAGGAGGCTCAGGGCAGAACTCATTGCTGTCTCCAGCTCCCTGAAGGGAGGCTGTAGCCAGGTGGGGTTGGGCTGTTCTGCCATGCAAGCAGCAACAGAAGAAGGGGACACAGTCTCAAGTTGTGCCAGGAGAGGTCTAGGCTGGATGTTAGGAGGAAGTTGTTGTCAGAGAGAGTGATTGGCATTGGAATGGGCTGCCCAGGGAGGTGGTGGAATTGCTGACCTTGGAGGTGTTCAAGAAAAGTCTGGATGAAACTCTTAGTGCCATGGTCTGGTTGACTGGATAGGGCTGGATGCTAGGTTGGACTGGATGATCTTGGAGGTCTCTTCCAACCTGCTTGATTCTATGCTATGATTCTGTGATTGTGTATGGGCCCAAGCAGTTCTGGAGCTAGCTCATAGCTCTGTTCCTTCTCTGGTGCATGAACTGGGTGTTTTGGAGTTGTTTCAGGTGTCTACAAAGATATGACAGTGTCTGGATGTATGTTTTGTTTCATTCTCTGCAGAGCAGAGCTCTTCTGAGAGCTCTCCAGGGGGCACTGGTGCTGCTTGTGGATTAAATTAGTTATATAAGTCTGGACTAAGAGGTGGGAAGATGGTTGTCAGGGTATAAAAGATGGTGGGAAATAATGATTCACCTGTATTCCCAGCTGGTTTTAAGGGCTATGGAGAAAGAATGAAGCAGTGATGGGAATGAGCTTCCAAACAGGCAGTGTCAGTTTTTGGGTGGGAGTGGAAAGTCAGTCTTATGCTGCTTGTAGGGTATCACCTCTTTGGCACCATCCATACAGCAATGCCCAGCCTTCATCTGGCATAAGTGTGCTGAAATGCCTCTTTTATGGATGTTTCAGCCTGGTGCTTTAGCTCCAGATTGTTTCCACATGAAGCCTCCTCACCCATGCTCCCTGTTTTCTGTTCCTTCATTTTGCTCTTCCTAGCCAGTGGAGGAGGATAACTCCACATGTGTCTGCTTTTGAATTGGATTTGTCCTTGTTTCATTCTGATGCTGAGGCTTTTAAGCCTCAGATCCTCCAGATCTGGCCTTGGAAATCCTGGAGGCATTTCTGATCTGGGACTCCTAAGAAGGCAAGGAACAGGGTGGGAGCAGTACAAAGCAAGAAATCAAATCCTTCCTCCTCCAAGATAACTCTCCTCTGTCTGGTGCCTCCTGGTTTGTCCACACACTTTGGAATTGGAGATGCTGTCATACAAAAACTCTCTCTTCAGGGCTGGACCTGTGGAATTTTTTGCCATCTCTCCTTTTGAGAGCCCTGAAGATGTGTCCCCAGCAGTGGCATCCCTTTCTCTTTTTAAGGGCTCTTTCAAGAGAGGGCTTTTATCAGCATCAGCATCCACTGTTCATGGACCTCTGATATGGAGTCCTGAGCATCCCCAGAGGAATCCAGCATCCTTTTGACTACTGTGCCAGGATATCAACTTGTACCTTCTATCTGAAGCCCAACATGGTGCCTACTGGGCAGATAAAGGACTATGCACACAGGGCATGAGCCTGTGCTCCCAAAAGGAAGAAGAGTAAGGCAGATAAATCCTTGTTAACCGGAGGATAATATGCAGCTCTTCAATCTGTCAGACTCCCCACAGTCATGAAGTCTTCTCACTGTGTCAGTGAAAGCCCTTTGGTGTCCATGAAGGTTCTAGTTTGAAACTCAGATGCATGAGATAGTCAACACCCTGCTGTGTCTTAGATGTAGGAGTGGGGACACTGTGATTAGAAAGTGCTGACCTTTTCTTTCAGTGATATCTTGGTAACCTGAAATGAAGCACATTTGTCTTTATTCCAAAGCAAATGATTTATATTTCTTTGCTTCACAACAGCAACTTCCTACTGAAGTGAGACACAATGTGTAACACATTCCTTCCAGGATATGAAGCTGATTTTCACTAAGTTTAGATCATAGAATCATAGAATCAACCAGTTCGGAAGAGCCCTCCAAGCTCATCTAGTCCAACCTAGCACCCAGCCCTATCCAATCAACCAGACCATAGAATAGAATCATAGAATCATAGAATCAACCAGGTTGGAAAAGACCTCCAAGCTCAGCCAGCCCAACCTAGCACCCAGCCCTGGCCAGTTCAACCAGACCATGGCACTAAGTGCCCCAGCCAGGCTTGGCTTCAACACCTCCAGCCACAGCGACTCCACCACCTCCCTGGGCAGCCCATTCCAATGCCAATCACTCTCTCTGGCAACAACTTCCTCCTAACATCCAGCCTAGACCTGCCCTGGCACAACTTGAGACTGTGTCCCCTTGTTCTATTGCTGGTTGCCTGGCAGAAGAGCCCAAGTCACCTGGCTACAGCCTCCCTTCAGGTAGTTGTAGACAGCAATGAGATCACACTCCTGAGCCTCCTCATCTGCAGGCTGCACACCCCCAGCTCCCTCAGCCTCTCCTCACAGGGCTCTGCTCCAGGCCTTGTCATCTATCAGAAGAAAAAGAAAGGCAAATTATTCATGAGCTAAGTAGAAACTCATTCTTAATGGGGCTGCAGAGAGATGTTTTAAAGCCTGTAAGGCTTCACTGGAATTTAGATTTACCATGACAATTTCCTTGGGTTCCCAGCATTCAAGTGGGTTTTATATGATCTAATCCAATATCTGTAGGAGCCAGTGATAGCTTTTAATTTATTTTAACTGATGTTAGATTGGGCTTGCAATGATGAGAAGCCACTTTAGAACTATCATCAGCTGCTGAAAGGTCAGCCCAGTCCTCAGAGATACAGTCCTAGGCTATGGTTATGGTTTCTTACAAGTATCAAATTAGCTACTTCATTCCCAAATGTCTCCACATTGCTTTGTGGCAGACATATTTTGTAGACTCTAGAAGCGAATACATTCATACTTATTTATAGAAGGATTAAATACCCTTCCTTTGTGCAGGGGAGAGAAGAGATAACATTATCTCCCAAGAAAGCTGCACTCTTGGCCTCAAAATATTGTTTGCAGAGTAACAGCATCTTACCACAGCCTTTGCTTTCTCCTTTCTAATGATTTAAGATTACTTAAACCACAAACAAGCACTGAGGAACTCATTGTCTTGTGATATTTTTCATGGTGCAAAGAGGAATGTACCTCAGCTTCATCCTGCACTATTATCTTAGCTATGCAAACTTCCTTAAGCAAGCCACATCCACTGTAACCCTTTGCCTCTGAGTTCTCAGCTTCTGAGTTTGGGTTATCAACATCAGGATGATGTGAATTCCTTCCCCACTGTCACAACTGGATATAGAATAGCCAATCAGAATGGCAGTTAGCCAAGCTGGACCACATGAGGTAAAGCCATAGCCAAATTTGGGAAGCACCCATTAGGGGTGACCTCATTGCTGTCTACAAGTACCTGAAGGGAGGTTGTAGCCTGGTGGGGGTTGGTCTCTTCTCCCAGGCAACCAGCAGTAGAACAAGGGGACACAGTGTCAAGTTGTGGCTGGATGTTAGGAGGAAGTTGTTGTCAGAGAGAGTGATTGGCATTGGAATGGGCTGCCCAGGGAGGTGGTGGAGTCGCCATGCCTGGAGGTGTTCAAGCAAAGCCTGGATGAGGCACTTAGTGCCATGGTCTAGATGACTGGATAGGGCTGGGTGCTAGGTTGGACTGGGTGATCTTGGAGGTCTCTTCCAACCTGCTTGATTCTATGATTCTATGATGATGAACATAGGCCTTGCACGAAGCAGGCACAAGCCAAGTGCCACCATCCATGGAAGCATTGGATGAGACTGTGAGCAATCTGCTGTAGTTGAAGATGTCTCTGCTTATTTTAAAGGAGTTAGACTAGATGACCTTTGCAGGTACCTTCCAACTGAAACCATTCTGTGGTTCTATCTCAGAGAGAGTGATTTGCCTTTGGAATGGGCTGCCCAGGGAGGTGGTGGAGTCACCATTCCTGGAGATGTTCAAGAAAAGCCTGGATGAGGCACTTAGTGCCATGGTCTGGTTGACTGGATAGGGCTGGGTGCTAGGTTGGGCTGGATGAGCATGGAATCCAACCTGGTTGATTCTATGATTCTCCCTGATTTTTCCCCCAAAACCATTCCCTTTCCTCCTATGGCTGCCCATGTGAGCAGGGTGCTGCCTCATCCCTCTCAGAACAACTGTAATGATTCAAATTGGCAAGCTTGAAAACTCAAGAGCAATCTCAGGGACTCGTGCTGGGCTGTTGAGGCTGGGATGGACTCTGCTCATGCAGGGTGCTGCAGAAAAAAAGCTAGAGCTTCCCATCCCTGCACCCACCTGGAGAGAGAAGAGGGGGGAAATAGTAGCATTTCTAAGGAGTGTTTTCTACTTGGAGCATTTTATCTAATGGTCTGAAAGCATTTAATAACTGGGAGCTAATTAAATGTACTCATTAACCCGGTGTTTAATCTCAGCTCTTTGCTAGCTTCCTGTGCTGCTGAGGCAGAGATGTAGTCCCTTATATCATGACATCCAGCCACTTTGCTTAATTGTGATGCCTCTGCACATGGTGCAGGCACTCAGCTGCTAAGGTGATGAGAGGAAGACGAAAGCCCATGTACAGCAGAAAATCAGAGGGGTGAAGCCAGCACTGTGTGATTAACAATCTGTGAGATCATTTTGATGAAGAGGATATTGGCAGTCGAAGTTTTTTCCCCTCCCCATTATCACTGGCAGGGTACGTGGCTTGGGGAAAGGGCCAGTGGGAAATCCACTGATCCACAGGCATGGGAGGGGGAGGTATTGAGCCAGCAGTGTGCCCAGGTGGCCAAGAGAGCCAATGGCATCCTGGGCTGGCTCAGGAGCAGTGTGGGCAGCAGGACAAGGGAGGTTCTTCTGCCCCTGTGCTCAGCACTGCTCAGGCCACACATTGGGTGCTGTGCCTAGTTCTGGGCTCCTGAATTGCAGAGAGATGTTGAGGTGCTGGAAGGTGTTGAGAGAAGGGCAGCAAGGCTGGGGAGGGGCCTGGAGCAGAGCCCTGTGAGGAGAGGCTGAGGGAGCTGGGGGTGTGCAGCCCGCAGAAGAGGAGGCTCAGGGCAGACCTCATTGCTGTCTGCAGCTGCCTGAAGGGAGGCTGTAGCCAGGTGGGGTTGGTCTTCTCTGCCAGGCAAGCAGCAACAGAAGAAGGGGACACAGTCTCAAGTTGTGTTCTAGGCTGGATGTTAGGAGGAAGTTGTTCCAGAGAGAGTGATTGGCCTTGGAATGGGCTGCCCAGGGAGGTGGTGGAGTGGCTGTGCCTGGAGGTGTTGAAGCCAAGCCTGGCTGGGGCACTTAGTGCCATGGTCTGGTTGACTGGCCAGGGCTGGGTGCTAGGTTGGACTGGATGAGCTTGGAGGCCTCTTCCAACATGGTTGATTCTGTGATTTTCCACTGGCTCCCCTCATCCCAGCCTCTCTGTTTCTTCCGCATTCTGTCTTTGTGCGGTGGGGTGGGAGAGGGTTTTTGTCTGCACTGCCACTATTGCCCCTTGTCCTGTCATAGGACAGTCTTGATATTGCTGCTTCTTACAGCTGCTGTGGAAGTTGTTCCTGGGAAGATACTAAGACCCACAAACTGCCCAACCTCAGGCAGAATAATTGCCCCCAACAGCAGTACCTATACCAACAGCTTTGCTTTGTTCCCAGCAGTAATTCCACCTACACAACCTTCATTCCTGCTAATATAAACATAGACTGGAGATGAGCTTCTCTTAGGATCATGACCTCGTCTTGGGTTCATGACTCCCTCTTTAGGAGTTACTGATTTGAATGTGCTTGGAAATGAACCTGTGAGAGCGCAGGGCTGTTAATTAAAGTAGGCAGGGAAACAGGCTGCAGTGGAGGGGAATGCAGCAGTCACCTTCACTGGAAATCACCAAGAGAAAGCCAGGCATGAATCTCTCTGGATTGTCTTGGGAGAATGAATCAGACCTGCCAGGATGTGGGGAAAGAGACAACCCACCTGGGGGCTTTTTTTTTCTCTGAGCTGAACAAGCCAAACGACTTTACGAAGCCAACGATCCCCCAGTGCCTCCTTGCACAGCCCTATGCAGCCAGCGGAGGAAATTGGTAACTGTACCCAGCAAGCCTGTTTTTAATTAACAAATAATTATCTACAAATTGCTGTAATTATTGCCTTGGATTCCAGAGGATGGGGATGTTGTGTGAGATGAGCACAATTTCCTTGCAAGTGAAATATTTTCCCTGCCTTATCTCCAGCTCCCTGCTGCTATGAGGTTTGGGGACTCAGCGGCGCTTTCCTTTCCAGAAAGTGATAAAAGGCTGCCTGGAAGGAGAAGTGGTGGGAAAGGCACCAAAGGGAGGACAGGTTCTTGTGTTTATCAGGTCGTCTACCCTCCTGTTGGAGTGGTTTGGGTGATGCCAATTAAGACATAAAGTAGGATGCCAGGAGGAGGATGCTTGCATGCTGGCAGAGCGAAACTACTGTCCTGGTTTGTGATGCTTCACTGAGGAAGAATCATAGAATCATCCAGATTCCAGAAGAGACCTCCAAGATCATCCAGTCCAACCTAGCACCCAGCCCTAGCCAATCAACTAGACCATGGCACTAAATGCCTCATCCAGTCTTTCCCTGAACACCTCACAGAGCACTGGAATCACAGAGCATTGGAATAGGCTTCCCAGAGAGGTTGTGGGGTCTCCTTCTCTGGAGCCTTTCAAGGCCTGTCTAGATGCATTCCTCTGTGATCTGTGTTAGATAGCATTGTCCTGCTCTGCAGGGGGGTTGATGACCTCCTTGGGTCCTTTCCAACCCCTAACATCCTGTGAGCCTGTGACCTCCAGGGACAGTGACCCCACCACCTCCCTGGGCAGCTCATTCCAATGCCAATCACTCTCTCTGCCAACAACTTCCTCCTAACGTCCAGCCTAGACATTTCTGCTACTTTTGGGGGCAGCAGGAGGACTTGGGCTACATGAACCTGTGTTACATGCTGATGTCCAGCAGACACAGACTGGAACAGAGAAGGTTCCACCTCAATATGAGGAAAAAACTTTTCCTTTGAGGGTGATGGAGCACTGGAACAGGCTGCCCTGAGAGGTTGTGGAGTCTCCCTCTCTAGAATCACAGAACTTGAGAGGTTGGAAGGGACATCCAGAGATCATCCAGTCCAACCTCCTTGCCAAGGCAAGATTCCCTAGGGTAGTTCACACAGGGATACATCCAGGCAGGTTTTGAAAGTCTCCAGAGAAGAAGACTCCACAACCTCTCTGGGCAGCCTGCTCCAGGGCTCTGTCACACTCACTGGAAAAAAAATCCTCCTCATGTTGAGGTGAAACCTTCTCTGTTCCAATTTGTCTTATTACTTGCATCACTCAAAAGAGCTTGGCCCCATCCACTTGACACCCACTCCTCATATATTGATTAGATCCTCTCTCAGTCTTCTCTTCTCCAGACTAAACAGCCCCAGGTTTCTTAGTCTCTCTTCGTAGGGAAGATGCTTAAGTCTCCAAATCATCCTCATGGCTCTCTGCTGGAGTCTCTCCAGCAGGTCCCTGCTTCTCTTGAACTGGGGAGCCCAAAACTGGGCAAAATATTCCAGGTGTGGTCTCACCAGGGCAAAGTAGAAGNCTGCTCCAGGGCTCTGTCACACTCACTGGAAAAAAAATCCTCCTCATGTTGAGGTGAAACCTTCTCTGTTCCGATGTGCCTTAGTACTTGCATCACTCAAGAGAGCTTGGCCCCATCCACTTGACACCCACTCCTCATATATTGATTAGATCCTCTCTCAGTCTTCTCTTCTCCAGACTAAACAGCCCCAGGTTTCTTAGTCTCTCTTCGTAGGGAAGATGCTTAAGTCTCCAAATCATCCTCATGGCTCTCTGCTGGAGTCTCTCCAGCAGGTCCCTGCTTCTCTTGAACTGGGGAGCCCAAAACTGGGCAAAATATTCCAGGTGTGGTCTCACCAGGGCAAAGTAGAAGAGGAGAAGAACCTCCCTAACCCTGCTGGCCACACTTTTCCTGAAGCACCTCAGGATGCTATTGGCTCTCTTGGCCACAAGGACACATTGGTGTCTCAGGACCTATCTGGATGCATTCCTGAGTGACCTGCCCTAGGTGATCCTGCTTTGGCAACGGGTGTTGGACTCAATGATCTCCAGAGGTTCCTTCCAATACCTACCATTCTGTATGATTCTGTGATTCCATGAACATGGCTGCCAGCACTGGCTGATCTTGAGAAGCTTCATGCTTTTCAGACCTTCCAAGGTTTAAGCTCCCAGCATGAACTCTTCCTTTCAGAGCTCACATTTGGACCTCAGCAGACACTGAAAGGCATTTCTCAGTCATTTCAGGACTTGCTGTTGAGCTTTGCTTTTTGTGAGAGTGAAAAACTGCCTGCTGTGAAAGCTGAGTCTCTGCCCTTAGCATGGGACCTTGCTGAGCATCCATAAAGTTCCTGCCTTATTCAAGGCATGGCTGTGCCTCAAATCTGTGACTCTAGCAGGAAAACAAAGAAAATCAGAGCATGCTTTGGTGTTAGATCAAGAAATGGCTTTTTAGTTACTGTAATACCTACTCCTCTCCCATGCACTGTGGCCTCTAAATAGGTGGTTTCTAATGAGTGGAAATAGTTTATGGACAAAGAAGCTGCCACCAAAAAAAAATGATTGATTGTGCTTAATATTTTATTCTTCAAGACTTAAAAGGAAATCTCTGAAATATGCCTTGGCAGGTTTGTGAACCTAATGAAGTGATTCAGAGAGGTACAGAAGGAACTGAGGGGCTGTTGCCATCGGACCAGAACATGTTCGTATTCAAGATCCCAGGCTCACAGGATGTCAGGGGTTGGAAGGGACCCAAGGAGATCATCCAGTCCAACCCCCTGCCAGAGCAGGACAATCCTATCTAACACAGATCACAGAGGAACACATCCAGACAGGCCTTGAAAGGCGCCAGAGAAGGAGACTCCACAACCTCTCTGGGAAGCCTATTCCAGTGCTCTGGGACCCTCACAGTAAAGAAGTTCCCCCTTGTGTTGAGGCAGAACCTCTTTAGCTGCAATTTACACTCACTGCTCCTTGTCCTATCCCAGGGAACAGTGAGCAGAGACTGTCCCCCCTCTCCTGGCCAGCTCTCAGATACTTATAAACATGTACCAAATCCCCTCACAGTCTTCTCTTCTCCATACTAAACAGCCCCAGGTCCCTCAGCCTCTCCTCATCAGGCAGTGCCCTCCAGTCCCCTCATCATCCTTGTAGCCCTCCACTGGACCCTCTCCAGCAGATCCCTGTCCCTCTTCAACTGGGGAGCCCAAAACTGTATTCAAGATGAGGTCTCAGCAGGGCAGAGTAGAGGGGGAGGAGAACCTCCCTTGATCTGCTGGACACACTCTGCCTAATACACCCCAGGATCCCCTTGGCCTTCTTGGCCACAAGGGCACATTGCTGTGCCATGGGTAACTTCTTATCCACCAGGACTCCCAGCTCCCTCTCCACAGGGCTGCTCTCCAGCAGTCACCTCCCAGCCTGTACTGCTGCAGTTTATTATTCCTCCCCAGATGCAGGACTCTGCACTTGTCCTTGTTGAACTTCATCTGGTTCCTCCGTGCCCATCTCTGTCTGTCCAGGTCACTCTGGATGGCCGCACAGCCTTCAGGTGTAACAGCCAAGCCTCCCAGCTTGGTGTCGTCAGCAAACTTGCTGAGCAGACACTCTGTGCCCTCATCAATGTCATTGATGAAGATGTTGAACAGCACTGGCCCTGGCACTGATCCCTGGGGGACACCAGTATTGTTTCATACTCACTCTTAGAATCATGGAATCATAGAATAAACCAGATTGGAAGAGACCTCCAAGATCATCCAGTCTGACCTAGCACTCAGCCCTAGCCAAGCAAACAGGCCATGGCACTAAGTGCCCCAGACAGGCTTTGCTTCAACACCTCCAGGGACAGCAACTCCACCACCTCCCTGGGCAGCCCATTCCAATGCCAATCACTCTCTCTGGCAGGAACCTCCCCCTAACATCCAGCCTAGACCTCCCCTGGCACAGCTTGAGGCTGTGTCCCCTTGTTCTGTTGCTGCTTGCCTGGCAGAAGAGCCCAACCCCACCTGGCTACAGCCTCCCTTCAGGTACTTGTAGCCAGCAGTGAGGTCTGCCCTGAGCCTCCTCTTCTGCAGGCTGCACACCCCCAGCTCCTTCAGCCTCTCCTCACAGGGCTGTGCTCCAGGCCCCTTACCAGCTTCATCGCCCTTCTCTGGACACCTTCCAGCACCTCAACATCTCTCTTGAATTGATGAGCCCAGAACTGGGCACAGTACTTACAATGTGACCTGACCAGTGCTGAATACAGGGGAAGAATAACCTCTCCTGTCCTCTTGCAACATGACTCAAGAATACTGGGGGAGCAAAGGCAGCATACAGGTCTAGCTGATTCAGTCCTACTGACAAGAGCAAAGCTAAGCCTTTCTTACCACTGTAGCATTTTAGAAGTAGGGAGAGGAAACCAGAGAGCTCTTTGTTGCTGAAACCCAAATTTTATTTGAGGTTACAGCATCTCCAGACTGCTGTGCCCAGCATCCCTGAGGTGTTTGCCATCAACCTTTAATGCATTTGGAGAGTTCCCATGGGAAACCTGTATCCTGTTGTGCTACTGGGCTACACTGCTGAAACAACGTGTTGTAAATCACACAAAGGTCAAGGTCACACATGGGATTTGCACCCTGACCTTCCAATGTCTTGTTCTGTGCATGCTCCATCAGCTCTTGTTTTTCTCATGCCTCATTTCACTCCAGATCCTTTCCGCTGCCTTCAACCTCTCCCAGCTGCCAAAGATGCTCTTTGTTGCCTCCAGCCTGTCTCTACTGGGAGAAACTCTGCTCTGGTGAGACCTCAACTGGAGTTATGCATCCAGCTCTGGAGCCCTCGATATAGGAAGGACATGGACCTGTTTGAGTGGGTTCAGAGGAAAGCTATGAAAATTATCATCTCTGCTACCAATTGAGGCTGAGGGAGCTGGGGGTGTGCAGCCTGCAGAAGAGGAAGCTCAGGGCAGAGCTCATTGCTGTCTACAACTCCCTGAAGGGAGGCTGTAGCCAGGTGGGGTTGGTCTCTTCTGCCAGGCAAGCAACAACAGAAAGAGGGGACACAGTCTGAAACTGCACCACGGGAGGTCTAGGCTGGATGTTAGGAGGAATTTGTTGGCAGAGAGAGTGATTGACCTAATAATGGCCTTCCAGTACCTTAAGGGGATCTACAAGAAGGGTGGGGAGAGACTGTTTACCAAAGCCTGTGGTGATAGGATGAAGGGAAATGGCTTCAAACTAGAGAAGAGCAGATTTAGACTGGATGTTAGGAACAAGTTCTTTACCACAAGGGTAGCGAAACACTGGAACAGGTTGCCCAGGGAGATGGTCCAGGCTCTACCCCTGACATATTCAAGGTGAGGCTCAACAGGACTCTGGGCAACCTAACCTACTTGAGGGGTGTCTACTTCTTACAGAAGAGGGTTGAACTAGATGACCTTTGGAGGTCCCTTCCAGCTCAGCCCAATCTATGATTCTGTGGTTCTATGTCCTCTATAGGGACTATATAGAGAGAGTGTATAGAGAGTATATATGTATAGAGAGAGTCCTCTACAGGGAACATTGAGAGAGTGATTTGCCATTGGAATGGGCTGCCCAGGGAGGTGGTGGAGTCTGCATCCCTGGAGGTGTTCAAGAAAAGATTGGGTGAGGCACTTAGTGCCATGGTCTGGTTGATTAGATAGGGCTGGACTGGATGATCTGGATGAGGCACTTAGTGCCAAGGTCCAGTTAATTGTATAGGGCTGGGTGCTAGGTTGGACTGGATGAGCTCTCTTCCAACCTGGTGGATTCTATGATTCTATGATCTTGGTTGGATAGGTTGGGCTGGATGAATAGGTTGGATAGGTTGGACTGGATGATCTTGGAGGTCTTTTCCAACCTAGTTGATTCTATGATTCTATGAACATGTCTCCAAAAAGCTGGAGGAGCATCTTCCTCTGTGAGCATGAAAAAGCTGCCTCGTGGTCAGTGTGTCTGTGAGCTGGCCAGTTTGAGTTTTAGCTTTATCAAATCCTTGTAAATGAGGATATGGCTTAGGAGAGACTCTGACCACTCCAGGGGACTGTCACCTTCCAGTTAAGGGATAGCAGCCATCTTACCTAACTCTAGAGCACTTAGTGCCATGGTCTAATTGACTGGATAGGGCTGGGTGCTAGGTTGGACTGGATGAGCTTGGAGGTCTCTTCCAACCTGGTTGATTCTATGACTCAATGAATAGGAGCAGAGGGAGCACTGCCTTGCAGGCATCTACATCTAGCTGCCCTTTGTAGCTAGCTGATGGAGACAAATAAGCTCCTCTAAGGAGCAAGATGTCCTATCCTGAAGCAGACATCTAAAATAGCCTAGATGAATGCTCACAGGAGAGCTTGTCATGATAGTCTCAGGTGGCAAAGCCTCCATGATGAAGAGAGATGTACCCATCTGAGGTATGTTGGCTGTAGGCAACGCTTGAGGCGATAGAGCAATCCTGCAGTGCTGGGGGGAACAGCTTAAAAACATCTCCACTGCCTCTGTGTGTACAGCTGAGACCTCACTGCTGCTATTGAGCTCCAGGTGTTCAAAATGAACTGTTTTCTGCTTCTCCCATCACAACCTGTGCTGACATTTCTTTTCCTGCCTTTTCAGCTACTTCCTTCCTTTTGTCACTAGATGACAGCAAAGGTCTCATAACGCCACACCAAGTACTGCTCTGAACCCACGGTGTGGATGGTTTCTACACCTGGCACTTCAAGGCTGACACAACCTGCTGGGTGTCCACATCATCCTGACAAGTTTTAACAGCTGCTCATCTGCTTATTTATCTGATTATGTACCAGTACAACATTAAAATCCCAGGCTCACAGGATGTTAGGGGTTGGAAGGGACCCAAAGAGATCATCCAGTCCAACCCTCCTGCCAGAGCAGGACCCCACGATCTA
>WAAF01001766.1:158100-169788 GCA_013400475.1 Tricholaema leucomelas | reverse complement strand
CAGGCCAACCTCATGACATTCAACAAGTCCAGGTGTAAGGTCCTGCAGCTGGGTTAGTGTAATCCCAATCACAACTCCAAGCTGGGTGGGTGTGCTAGTTTGAAGCTAGCTAGAATGTTTTGGTGAGAAGGATTAGATAACAGTGCTGATGTCTGCTTCACTCAATAGGCTTACTGAGATGTATGAGAACAAATCTGTTCAATTCCAGTTGACTGTGATGAAAAGTCTAATATTTGCTGCAAAGGGATTTAGCTACTGTTACCTTTGTGTCTTGGTTCTAATTTAAATTTCCCAGAGACTCAAATATAGGTAATAGAACCAATAACAATTTATAGAATCATAGAATCAACCAGGTTAGAAGAGACCTCCAAGATCATCCTATCCAACCTATCACCCAGCCCTGTCCAGTCAACTGACCATGGCACTAATTGCCTCAGCCAACCTTTTCTTGAACACCTCCAGGGATGGCAACTCCACCACTTCCCTGGGCAGCCCATTCTAATGCCAATCTCTCTGTCAAGAACTTCCTCCTAATATCCAGCCTGTACCTTCCTCAGCACAACTTGAGACTGTGTCCCCTTGTTCTGTTGCTGGTTGCCTGGCAGAAGAGACCAACCCCCACCTGGCTACAGCCTCCCTTCAGGTAGTTGTAGACAGCAATGAGGTCCCCCTTGAGCCTCCTCTTTTCCAGGCTAAACAACCCCAGCTCCCTCAGCCTCTCCTCATAGGGTTCCAGGCCTCTCACCATCTGTGTTGCTCTTCTCTGGACACATTCCAGCATTTCAACATCTCTCTTCTAGAATGCCTTTCCCTCTTCCTTTTTTCCAAAGAAAGGGAAGTAGACATAGAGAGGAAAAGGTAAAAACACCTAAATAAAGTCTTACTTCATTTGGGAAGTTAAAAGAAGGAAATTTCAACAATAAATAAAAGGTATTTACAGTAGAGAAGTTACAAAAGGTATAGGGAAGAGAAAACAAGACAGGAAATACATAAATACAACCAGATTTGATGGCAATGGTTTCATCCACCTCGTGGGTTATAGCCATGTGGTAAAACAGAGTAATGGGAAACAGGTTGGTGATGCAGGGAGGCAGGGTGAAGGAGAGAGAAACAGGCTGTTCCTCTATTTTTATAGGGGTCTAGACAGGAAGTGGGAGTGGGCTAACCACCACACCTGGTAGTGTTTAGAGCCACTCCCGGGGAGGGGTCTGGAGTATCTGGGATCAGGGTCAAGACCACTGTCCTAGGAGGGTTAACACTTTATACTTTGAAAGATGTTTCCTTCTTGTTGGCTGGAATTGTGCTGCAAGGAGGAATGCAGTTCGTGTGAACTCATGCCCTGTTACTCTGCACTCTTTCTAGTGGTTACATGCTAATGAGAAGAAGACTTTGCTTGGAGTCTGGCCACACCAGGTAAGAGAAACATTCATTTCTCTGGTTTTGTTAGTTTCCTGTTGGGGTGGTCATTTCCGGGGAACCTGGTGTTGTAAACTTGCTATTAAAAGCTGTGTTGATGTCAGAAGAAGTTTGCTATTGGAAATGCTTCTCAAAGGATCTCCCAGGTGACTGAAAAGATAGAGAAGAGTCAAATATTGACATTTTCAGGCCAAGGATTAATTCAGCTGGCCAAATCTGTCAGATGCTGTGATTGCAGTGACTGCGTATGTTGTCAGCCTGAAATGATATTTCTACCCTTGGACTGTTATGTCCATCAGAAAATTGTGAAACTACTGGAAAGCTTTGAGTACTTCACTCCTTACCCAGTGGCTTTACAGATTTGGTGTCTTGGGAAACAGTGCAATGCAAAAGGTTAACAGACCATAGTGTGTATTCATTTGGAATTTAACATGGAGTCACTGTTTTCACGCCAGAAAGTTATACAAGTTTTACATTGCACCCTTTTGCTGAAAACTGCAGCATGGTGTAGTTGGTGGAATGGCATACACTCATTCTTTTAGTTGCCAGAGCAAAGGTAGTTGTGAAAGATCAAAACTACCCACATTATTTCTATTTTAAGTGGAGACTGACTCTGAAAGCTCATTAACTCTTCCCACTCCTCACAATACTTGTCTTTGCCTCTCATCTTATGTTGATTTCTGAGGTCATTGTATATCACTGTGCTTGACTTCATTGAAGGATGACAAACACTTAGGCTTCTGTTTTTCTGAATTCAGGGAGATTCTAGCCATGAAATCTATTTGTTGATTGGTATACCCTCCTGGGCCAAAGTGTGGTAAATTCTTGCTGAGTGTGATTTTGCAACCAAATACTAAATTAATGCAGTGCTCTGTTTGAGTGGAATGACATTTACTGGCAGCACACTAGCACCAAACCACAGCTGCATTGCCCAGAGTGTTGTTTAACAGTGGAGCTCACTGGCATAATTAAGGGGCCACAGCAAGCCTCACTCTGGCAGGTGCTTGATGAGGCTGATATCAGAAAGTGTGGACAAAATGAAAACCTGATTTCCATCTTTCACTGAGCTCATTTGCAACCTTCTGTCTGTCAGGTGTGTTTTAATGTCTTAGTCTCAAAACCTTGATTTAGTGCAGGAAGCACATGGGCACCTTAAATGTTTCATAGGTCTTTGTAGCAAGATGCATTTTGTCTATTTAAAAGAAGCTATAGTACCTTTATTCCTCACAACTCTAGAAGTATTTGTTACTGCAAAAATGATGAGCCCTAGTTCAACAAAGGGTCTCGAGACTGTCTTGAGCTCACTGCAGCACTGACTGCTGGAATTGAACAGAAAGCATGCAAAATTCATAAACTCACGTCTAGCTGAGTGCAGTGGATTTGCAAAAGCATCTGTGAATCTAAAAATGATGTACTGTGTTGATGGGACTTAATATCTAAGTCCAAAATAGATAGAAAGCTTTCCCTGATTTCATCACTAGAGCTCATTGTAACCTTCATGTTATTTTTAGTTGGTAGTCTGCCATAAAGCCATAATTAGAATTAATTGGGTGTTTTGCCTTAAGAGTAACTCCTGTGTTTTCAGAGTGGAGTTTAGAGAAGCCCATTGATTCTCACACACAGTGATGGCAATTATGGTGGTTCTTTATGGTGGTTCTTTCTTTCTTAATTCTAATTTGGGGGAGGGAGGGGGGGGAATCAGCTCTAGGGATGTGCTAGCTTGAGGCTAATTGGAATATTTTATTGAGAGAAATTAGATCATTGGTTGTAAAAGGAAAATAATGATGAAGTCTGTATCATTCTTTGGTTTGCTGAGAGGGATAAAAAGCCAAGAAGTATAAACAATTTGCCCCACTCTGGCCTGGGATGCTGGATCTATTTGCTTCCTCTTCACTCCACTCTAATCTCTCCACTAACAAATAACAACAGAATCTTTGCTGGTCGTTTTGTTTGGGAAAGAAGAGCAGGAGAGAGAGAGAGAGAGAGGATAGCTCTGAGGCTCTTCTGGGCAGTTTGCTTTGTCCAGGAAGGAGTTGGAATTTCTGTATTTGTATCTAATTGTGAATACTTGTAAATATATTGTGTGTATATGTTTGTACATTTTGTTTTGCTGTAAGTATAGCTTCATCTTGCCTCCAAGCCACCTGAGCTAGACTGCTAAATTTTCAAGGAGGGGGGGGGGAAGTTCCTAATCCATCACAAGGGAGTTTGCTACATTTTCTGAAAGGTGAAGATACTGACACAGCATGACAGCTCAGTGATGTGAATTGTTAGGCACTGGTGCTGATTTCATTTTAACTCCTTGGTCTGCAGTGGAATTGCTCCTGACATAAAGTCTATAAATCAGATGAGAATTAGGCTGGAAGCACAAAGACAAGGTAAAGCTACAAGTTTTGTTCGATAATGTAAGCAGGTGCAGTCTAACACAGTATTTGTGGAGAAACACTGGGATGATGAGCTGAGCCTTATGAGTAACACCAGGGGCTTTACTAAGGCTTTTCTTCTTTGAAACCCCAATTTCACTACTGACAGGGAAATGCTGAAATACAGTTTCCAAGTAGGAACTGAGAGGGCAAAGCAACCAAAATAATTCTCTGCTTAGTTTGTTATACCACATCACCACGTTCCATTAATAAGTAGGGTCTTCTAAGGAAGTAGAAGAGGGGAGAGTGCAGGAGATGTGCATAGAGCAGCGAGGGCACATCTTGGGAATAGGATGTACCTATCCATGTCCTAATCATTAAGATGAAGTATCTGTGGTCATGTCTTTTGCATGTGCTTTCCCCAGCTTCTGTGCATTGGGACTACTGTTTTGTTTAGAGCTATTGTAGTAGGTGCTTTCAGTCCTTTTTTCTTATGTCTGGTGTGCTGATAGTTACATATCAACCTTGAAAATAGGTG
Source organism: Tricholaema leucomelas (assembly GCA_013400475.1). NCBI lineage: Eukaryota > Metazoa > Chordata > Aves > Piciformes > Lybiidae > Tricholaema lacrymosa > Tricholaema leucomelas. The sequence goes on along the minus strand of WAAF01001766.1, from coordinate 165,471 downwards.
TGATGGTTTGGGTATCCCCTGCCCCCCCACACTTTTAGAAATCACCCAGACTAGACTCAGTCGGCTCTGGAAATTTGAATGAAGCTTATATTTACAGCTGGCACAATTTACAAGCAGATATTTACAGTATATACAGTTATAGACAGAAATAGACAAGGGAAAAAAGGTAATACAAACACAATTCCCCTCCCAGAAACCTGAGTCCCCAGGAGGGGCTCTCAACCACCCCTCACCTTCCCCCTACCCCTCTCAACCTTACCCCAGTCCCAAGCAAGAATGGAGGTTCGGCCAAGAGGGTTAAAAAGCAAGGTGAAGCAGCCAAGCAAAGGGAGGGTGAGGTTAGAAAGCAAGATGGAGTCCAGCCAGCAGCCCCAGAGCTCCCCAGCAGGCAAAGCTCCCCAGCAAAGAGAAGAAGCAAGTGACCTAATCTTTGTTTTGCCTTTCTTCTTTACACATCCCAGCAAGACTGTGAGGGAAGTAGACACCATTGTTTTCATTTTACAGCCTATCATCTAGTTCTTCTCACCAAAACATGCTAGCTAGGCTCAAACTAGCACAATAGGTTTGAGTATCATAATTCAGGGTCAAGGTAAAGATATCAAGTGACGCTTCAAACACAGTAGTTTAGCTTCAGCGTTAAGGACTCAAATATATTCTCTTCCTGAAGTATATGGATTGTGTTATTGTCTTATTAAATCATCTATCTTAAGAAGAAGCTCTTCACAGAAAGAGCGATTGGCCACTGGAATGGGCTGCCCAGGGAGGTGGTGGAGACACCACCCCTGGAGGTGTTTAAAAGGAGGCTGGATGAGGCACTTAGTGTCGTGGTTTAGTTAATTAGAAAGGTTAAGTGGTAGGTTGGACTCAATGATCTCAGAGGTCTTTTCCTTGTTGATTCTGTGTTTCCATGAAGGAGTGTGTGACACAATGTGATAGATTTAATGCTGTGTATAATGTCAACATTTTTGGTCACTAGAATGTACCTAACTGAAGACTGTCATGTTGACAGAATTTATTCCATAATTTTATGGCTGTTAGAAAAAAGGTGGTTTAGAGTCCCAGGAAAATACTTTATAAAATACAAAAATGCAAACGATATTCTTCAATTCTCTCAGTGTTAAAAATTCTCATTCAAAAAAATTTAGTGGTTCAGAAACAGCAAGAATAATTGTTATGAACATGAGCCAGCAGTGTGCCCAGGTGGCCAAGAGAGCCAATGGCATCCTGGCCTGCATCAGGAATGGTGTGGCCAGCAGGAGCAGGGAGGTCATTCTGCCCCTGTACTCTGCACTGCTTAGACCACACCTTGAGTACTGTGTTCAGTTCTGGGCCCCCCAGTTTAGAAGGGACATTGAGATGATTGAACGTGTCCAGAGAAGGGCAATGAGGCTGGTGAGAGGCCTCGAGCACAGCCCTACGAGGAGAGGCTGAGGGAGCTGGGGTTGTTCAGCCTAGAGAAGAGGAGGCTCAGGGGAGACCTTATTGCTGTCTACAACTACCTGAGGGGTGGTTGTGGCCAGGGGGAGGTTGCTCTCTTCTCTCAGGTGGCCAGCACCAGAACGAGAGGACACAGCCTCAGACTGTGCCAGGGGAAGTTTAGGCTCAAGGTGAGGAGAAAGTTCTTCACTGAGAGAGTCATTGGCTACTGGAATGGGCTGCCCAGGGAGGTGGTGGAGTCGCCGTCCCTGGAGCTGTTCAAGGCAGGATTGGACGTGGCACTTGGTGCCATGGTCTAGCCTTGAGCTCTGTGGTGAAGGGTTGGACTTGATGATCTGTGAGGTCTCTTCCAACCCTGATGATACTATGATACTATGACTTTTTTTGAAGTTCAGAATGATAAAATAAAGTTCTGTCAGGAGCTTGGAAGTTCTGTCACAAAGATGTTTTAGCGGTAGTGGTATTTTTACAGATCTTTGAGTTGCTTGGTGCAATGGACTTAGGAAATGAGCACCTCTCAGGGCAGGATATTTATGTCAGCTGAAGAGCTGAGAGTTTATTTTGGAAAAGGAGATGCTTGTTACATGAGCACTGAGCCAGATCTTCTAATTGTTTTTTAATCACATTGAAAACAGAGCGTAAGTAAAACTGGAATGTGTTTATCAGTCTTGGGCTAAGACTGACTGATGCAGTTCTATCAGAATATATGCTTATAGAAGAGCTTGCTTTATATAAGTAAATGTAATGCATCAGTAGATAGGGAGGGATAGAGGCATCTTGAGGACCTAGGGAGTAAGGAGGTAGCAACTCTTTTGGTGCATGAGCTAGGGAGTACCAGGTGACACTGGTAAGAGCTGAATTCAAGACATTCTTCTCGCAGAGCAGGCAATATACTCCTGGATGTCATTGCCACACAGCATCTAAAATCATTGTCCAGAGTTGAAAAGTGTGTACCTTAGATCAAGGGGAGGTTGGGTTAGTGCTTGGAAGAGAAAATCACAGTAGGTTAAAAAGTAGCAGCACGCTTATCTAACTCAAGTAATCTCTTGAGCTGAAAACAGTTAATATGGACAGCATCAAAGATACTTTGCCCTGCGCCTCCTATTGTGACTGTGTTGACCTAGTGTGTTAATGTTTATTTTCTAATGGAGCTAAGTGTTGTAAGGTAGCTTGTTTGTCTTGAGGTTCCAGATGAGTTGCTGTCTATGTTTATCCCATATCTGAGGTCAAACTACAGCAGTTTCTGTATCATTTGATGGTCCTCATCAGAGAAGGGGAGTTGGAAAAAGAGAAAAGGCTCATGTGAGTTAAAACAAAACAGTATTAATGAAACAGCCAAGCTAATACCAGTGCCAATATAAAGTATACAAAGCTGTACTCAGCTCAGAGTGTGTAGTGGTCACAATAAACAGGAAAACAGGCCTCAGGAGCAGGAGCCCAAGCAAGAAGCTCCCTCCTCAGCAAACTTCTCCTTTTATGAGAGAAAGTGTGATCTTTATGGTCTGCTCAGGTCAGCTGCCTCGGATGACTTGAAACTGCTAACACCCTGCAGCCCACAGCTGGCTTAGCATTCTGTCCCTGCAAAACCAGGGGCAGGTATGTAGATAATAGTGGCTAGTGTGGTAATACTTTTTAATCAAACAGGGCATGGGAGACACATAAGGATGTTACAAAAGGGCATGCAACTGGGGCTGATATCAAACCTTTTCTAACATTGGCCCTTGACTGACCTGTTGGATGAAACAGGAAAGTTGGTTCAAACTCACTAATGTTCTTTTTTTCATGTGCTTTAATAGCACAACTTGCCTGTTAAGGTTTGCCTTCAAAAAGATGATCACACTCAAATTAAAAAGAAGTAAAGATGCTTAACAACACTTAAATCCCAAAGAGAAGAACAGATTTATGGATCCTTTTTTCATATATAATTTCAGTCATCCAGAGATGAGTACTGGTTGTGGATTTTCATAAACTGCTATGTTTATAGTCTCCCATGGTTATAAGCTCTTCCTCTTTTATTCAGGTGGCTATGTAAATGCTGTAGCTGGGGCATTTTGCTGCATATTTTGAGATCTGTGGCTTTTCTCATTTGTGTATGTACCAGAACAAGAAGAGAAATACAACTTTTTTTTAGGCAGTCAGCTTTAGACATGAAATTTTGGTGCAAAGTTCTACTTACAGCATTATCTTTCAAAAGACATAGTTTATTGTGTGTTACAGAATCATAGAATCAAACAGGTTTGAAGAGACCTCCAAGATCACCCAGTCCAACCTAGCACCCAGCCCTAGCCAGTCAACTAGACCATGGCACTAAGTGCCTCATCCAGGCTTTGCTTGAACACCTCCAGGGATGGTGACTCCACCACCTCCCTGGGCAGCCCATTCCAATGCCAATCACTCTCTCTGTGAAGAACTTCCTCCTAACATCCAGCCTAGACCTCCCCCAGCACAACTTGAGACTGTGTCCCCTTGTTCTGATACTGATTGCCTGGCAGTAGAGACCAACCCCCACTTGGGTATAGCCTCCCTTCAGGCAGTTGTAGACAGCAATGAGGTCTGCCCTGAGCCTCCTCTTCTCCGGGCTAAATAACCCCAGCTCCCTCAGCCTCTCCTCATAGGGTTTGTGTTCCTATTATTGTGATTATAGCTTAGCAGACAAGAATAAATAATGGCAATTTTTCATGAAACTGTCAGAGCCTCAGATTAAAAAAAAACTGTTTGGGCTAGAATCTTCCTGTTAATAATAATTTTGCTACTTGTTGTATTGTTTCTGTTAATTTGTCATGGGATTTATTGTTTGAAATCAGAAAACTTAATTTCATCTTACATCTTTCAGTATATGTCTTTCTTGTTAAAAGACATCCTCTCCTTTCTTCCTTCCTTGAGGAAACGTCTTATTAACATGAAGGGAATGAAAGTAATTGTTGAAGTCTCCATTATCAGTAGATGACACAAGCTCTGTGCTTGTACACTACTTGTATACAGAATTCCATTTTGAGTCTCATTGTGTCAAGGCAGAGATTTGCATTTTAATGGAGAAAGCACTTAACAGGGGCCCTGTAACTGTTGGATTGTTACTTAACAAAGGAACATTGTTCAGAGCACAGAGTGTTCTGTTAAGGAGCTGGTGGTGAAGTAGTGCAGGACAGGTCTATGCTTTCTGTCACTGTGCAATAGGGTATGTGGGTCTGTGTGTGCTTGACACATACGTGCATCTCCTAAGCCTTACTGTTTGCTTTAGCAAAGCTGAATTGGGCTATGGTGTGTTGAACAGAAATTGCTTCGATCCGTGAGGGAGGTGGAAAATAGCAGCTTCCACTGCACATCAAAGTGGGCATTGAGGCAGCTGGAAAGGCACCCTGGGAGCTACAATTTCATCTCTCTTAACCTCAAAATGGGAGAATGGCTTTTAATTCCCAATTCTTCCTTTAACAGTCCCCAAATTCTTCCCTGTAGGCTCCACGCTTTGATGTCTGTCTACCCTTATCTAGGTTTTATTCTTTAGACTGTAATGTTTTTAGGGAAATGAGGCAGTTCCATTTAGAGGAAATGAGGCAAACCTTACCCTGAGCTTACGTGGCTTTGGGAGTGCTGTGTTACTCTTCCACTTCTGGTTACCAGCTGGACAGGGAAAGCACATTGGCCCTGTGTTTTGGACTGTGCTGCATATAGGCCTCCAGTGAGCTGATGTAGACGTTTCTGTGCAGAAGCAGTGCTCCCATGCCTATCTGTGGTTACTTCACCTTGATTTTTAAGTCTTAAGGAGCATTAGTTGTAAACAAAGCAAGAACATAGGTATCATCCCCTTATGTCATGAGTGAGACAAGATTTTCAGTTTCTTTGAACGCTGAGGGGAAAAAAAAGAGGATTTGCTAGTCTTCTACTTTAACGAGGCTGCCACTTTTCCTCTCAGTATGTTGAACCATTGAGCCAGCAGTGTGCACTTACAGCTGGCAGGGACAACCAGAGCCTGGGCTGCATCAGGAGAAGTGTGGCCAGCAGGGTGAGGGAGGTGATTCTCCCCCTCTACTCTGCCCTGGTGAGACCCCACCTGGAGTAGTGCATCCAGTTCTGGAGCCCCCATTACAAGAGGGATGTGGACATCCTGGAGCGTGTCCAGAGAAGGGCCACTGGGATGATCAGAGGGCTGCAGCAGCTCTCCTGTGAGGAGAGGCTGAGGGAGCTGGGGTTGTTTAGCTTGGAGAAGAGGAGGCTCAGGGCAGACCTCATTGCTGTCTACAACTGCCTGAAGGGAGGCTATACCCAAGTGGGGGTTGGTCTCTACTGCCAGGCAATCAGTATCAGAACAAGGGGACACAGTCTNCCTAGACAGACTGGAAGAGTTGAGGCTGTTCAGTCTGGAGAAGAGGATGCTCCCAGGTGACCTTCATGTGGCCTTCCAGTTTCTGAAGGGGGCCTACAAAAATGCTGGGAAGGGACTTTTCAGGCTATCAGGGAGTGACAGGACTAGGGGGAAGGAAGCAAAGCTGGAGGTGAAGAGATTCAGCCTGGATGTGCGGAGCAAGTTGTTCAGCATGAGAGTGGTGAGAGCCTGGAATGGGTTGCCCAGGGAGGTGGTTGGGGTCCTGTCCCTGGAGGTGTGTAAGGCCAGGCTGCTGGAGGCTCTGGGCAGGCTGATCTAGGGTAGGGTGTCCCTGTCCACGGCCGAGGCGTTGGAACTCAGGCCTTGTGGTCCCTTCTAACCCTGACTGATTCTATGATTCTATAAAAGGACATGCTGAGTGTGTGCTACAGCTTAATACATAGTCTGAATGCAATGAAAATCCAACATCAGAAAATAATGTATACAGAACTTCGAAGTGACTTTTGTTGGTCAGAACCTGTAAGAACGAAACACAAAATGTGTTTGACAGCAGCTCTTAGACTATCAGATACTCATACCAGTCTTTTGTGGATACATTGCAGTTGTTTCTCCATTATTTTCCCTAATATGAAAAGCAATTCAGAATAAAAGTGTATTTTTCACAGGGATTAGAAAATATGAATAGCCATGTGAACATTACTGCAGTGTCAAAATTAGCAGCCTGAGTTTGTACCAGTGGAATTAATGTAACCAGTCAAGAAAATAGTAATACACTGGGACAATGAGTTATGTAGCTGCTTGAAGAAGTTACATTATGCATCACAGTATAAAAACCAGTTAAAATAGCACACCAAGCAGTATCAGCAGTCGTTAATATAGTCCATTAGATCCACTGAATATTAATTTGCCCTCAAGTCAAGAGGTGCAGAAGTAAACAAGTGCATCAGTATTCTCAGTTTAATATAAGCTTCAGACTCTCACAAGGCAGCTCCTCAGCTTGACATAAATTGATTCCAGGACTCCAAATTGCTGTCTGAGGATCTGCCCCACACAATAGAATACATTCAAGGGTTGCGTGCTCAGTCACAAATATTCAACATCTTTAAGCTATAATTGTTGCTTAGAGCTCTCTCTTTTAGGTTTATCTATTGTCACTCCTTACCAAATTATCTTCCAGCTTGCAGTATAAGAATTGATAGCAATAGTAAGCTCCCTTGTAGAATCTTTATCTTAGTTTTTGGTTGGCTTTTGGAGGTAGATTTGGTTTTGAGGTGTGTGTTTGGGTCATTTTATTTTTAAGATAGTTTACTGGGATTTCATTATTGGTTAACATTGCTAAGTGAGGTTGGATTTTTCAGCAGTGGAAGCACAGGTACAACAGAGATGTAATGTGAAGATGCTCAGTACTGCACTACCAATAAAAAAAGATTGCTGTTAGAATAGAATAGAATCAACCAGGTTGGAAGAGACCTCCAAGATCAGCCAGTCCAACCTAGCACCCAGCCCTGTCCAATCAACTAGACCATGGCACTAAGTGCCTGATCCAGGCTTTTCTTGAACACCCCCAGTGACAGTGACTCCACCACCTCCCTGGGCAGCCCATTCCAATGCCA
>WAAF01001766.1:73140-151110 GCA_013400475.1 Tricholaema leucomelas | reverse complement strand
ATTTCTCAGCCTATTATCTAGTTCTTCTCACCAAAACATTCCAGCTAGCTTCAAACTAGTACATATTTTCTTGAAATAATCTCTACAGATAACATTTCTTTCCCAGAAATATGAATCTTTTGTGCTAACTTTGGCAACTCCTTTTGGCTACTGCAATGTAGAAGTGGTATTACTTTAGGTACTAAAACTTCTCCCTAGAAACATCAATGCCTCATCATAGAAGCAAGGTTGTCATTCATCTGCTGAGATTTTAATTGAGTCAATAAATAACCTTCCTGAGTTTCTGCACTGGAAGACTGCTGAAGTATAAAATCTCAGTTCAGTCTCCTGTGTTTAATAATTTCTTATTAGACAGTGAGTTTGGTGGTGTGTGGTGTGTGTTCACCTTTTATCTTCTCCTTCTCTTAAGCATTTTATTGCCTCTTCTCTGCTTGCTTACTTCAAAGACAAATCTAGGGCACAGACAACCCTATGGGTTCCAAAATTGTGCAGCTTGAACGGCACAGGAGAGAGGGTTGATTTTTATTTTTTTTTTTAATTTTATTTTATTTTTAGTTTTTCATACTTTGCCTTTTGGGAAGGAAAAATGATGAAAGGTGTGTCCCTTAGGCTGTGAGGTACAGTTCCACCATTTGCTCTCTGGCAGTGTCTTGGGAAGCTGACTCTTGTACAGATTTTGGGAAGAAGATCTCTGTCCTGGGTTAACACAGTCTGCTCTAACAAGTGAGCCCCACACACACACAGATTGGGAACAGAAGTGTCCTGGTTTGCAGTCTGCCCTCTGAGTGAAGCACATGCACAGCTGAGAAGGAAAGTAGTGCAATAAAACCTGGGTCGAGATAAGGAGCTTAATTAGATGATACAGTTTACAATTACCTTAGCACAGCAAAAGCAACAGCAGCAGCAGAAGCCAACAATAAAATATTTCCCCCACCCAAGCATGCAGCAGCCAGCACAGTGGAAAAGACCAACACCCCAAACATGGAAACTTGAAGCAGCAGCCAGAACAGGAAGCCTCTCATGTTACAATCTCAACTTCAAGCCTCCATAATACTTTCTTCCAATCAGCACTTTCATGTTGAAGCTGTCATGATGGCAGCAGGATATTGAATACACATCAGCAGATTCAGCTCAACCCATGATAATGCTAAGGAAGAAAATGTGCTTGTATTTCAGTTCTTTTTCCTTTCCTTCCAGATATGCCAGAGCAGCACCAGCATTAGTGAAATGATCTTTAGTGAAGTGTCAAAATTTAACTTGTCTGATCTTTAATCTGGCAAACATAGGTTGTGTTTGTCTTCTTGTGGTGTTTTGATTTCATTGGTTGTACAAAGCACTTGCATGGATGCAGGATTTGCTGTGCTGAAGGAGCAGTATCCTATTTGAATTGGTAGGGAAGAAATAGTGAAGTCAGCTACTACTACTCACGAGCTGGTTTTCATTTATGAAACTTGACCTCATCTAAACCAGAATAAGCATGAGTGAAATAATCTGCAGCCACCCTAAAGTTAGAAGCATTGGCAAGTCACTCATGGAACGCTGAACTGCAGGCATGACCAAGTGTCAAAGCCACATATCTTGTGTAGATGTTATCTGCTCCTGTATGGGTTTTGCTGCTTGGTATTGCAGCATGAGTTAGCTAAAGTCTATTTTTCCACAGTGTAGGAAGTCAGTTATTTCATTATTTCATAGAATCAACCAGGTTGGAAGAGACCTCCAAAATCAGCCAGTCCAACCTAGCACCCAGCCCTGTCCAATCAACTAGGCCATGGCACTAAGTGCCTCATCCAGACTTTTCTTCAACACCTCCAGGGATGGTGACTCCACCACCTCCCTGGGCAGCCCATTCCAGTGGCAAATCACTCTCTCTGGCAAGAACTTCCTCCTAACATCCATCCTATACCTCCCCCGGCACAACTTGAGACTGTGTCCCCTTGTTCTGTTGCTGGTTGCCTGGGAGAAGAGACCAACCCCCACCTGGCTACAACCTCCCTTCAGGTAGATGTAGACAGCAGTGAGGTCACCTCTGAGCCTTCTCTTGTCCAGGCTAAACAGCCCCAGCTCCCTCTGCCTCTCCTGGTAGAACTTGTTGCTCCCCAACATCTTTATTCCTCTGTTAGTTTCTAGCTGTCTCTTCTTTCAGTCTATCCTGTCTCCCTAGCTGCTCAGGGAAAGACAGGCTACAAATAGAGCAAATTGCAAGTTTTGCTATAATCCCTCATGTGACAGCCTAGTTTTCAGGAATGCTCTGGTATCTTTAGCCAGTTTATTAAAGTAAGATGTTTGTCTTGTCCCTCATGCCACTTAAGTATATTGTTAATTTGTTGTTGCTCTTGGTCATTATTCTTGGGTTCCTCAGTGCTCAACAGCACAAGGCATCCAAAACTCATTGCTAAAGTAACCTTCCAAGCATTTTGGCAGGAATGGAAACACCATTATGAAATACGCTCAAATGGTTTTCATATGGTTTTCATATTCTTTAAACTGTAATGCCCTTGTAATAGCATTGTCTTGTAATAGCATTGAGGCATAGGAAGTTGTGTGTAAATATGAGGAGAATTTTTTTCACTGTGAGTGTGATAGAACTCTGGAACAGGCTGCCCAGGGGAGTTGTGGAGTCTCCCTCTTTGGAGGTATTCTAAACCTGCCTGGATGCATTTGTGATGGTTTGGGTGTTACCTCCCCCTCCCCCCACCACCACTTTGGAAATCACCCAGACTAGACTCAGCCAGCTCTGGAAATTGAATGAAGATTATTATTTACAGCTTAGCAGAATATACAAGCAGATATTTACAGTATATACAGGTATAAACAGAAATATACAGGGTAAAAGGTAATAACAGCCCTCCCAGAAACCTGAGTCCCCAGGAGGGGCTCCCAACCACCCCTTCACCTTCCTCCTACCCCTCTCAACCTTACCCCAGTCCCAAGGAAGAATGGAGGTTTGGCCAGGGGGTTAGGAAGCAAAGTGAACTAAAAAAGGAAAAAAAATGGCAGAGAGGCTAGAGAGAGAGATGCAGCTCGGAGCTCCCCAGCAAGAGAAATGAGAGCCTTATCTATGTTTTGATTCTTCTTCTTGTATCTCTCAGTAAGCCTATGAGGGAAGTAGACATCATTCTGTTTTCCTCTTCACAGCTTGTAATCTAGTTCTTCTCACCAAAACATCCTAGCTAGCTTCAAACTGGCACAGTGTTCCTGTGTGATCTGGTATCGGTGATTCTGCTCTGGTAGGGGTTGAACTGGATGAGCTTTCGAGGTCCCTTCCAGCCCCAGTTCTGTGATTGAATTTAAAGATTTCTTATCCTCCCATTCCTCTTCAGCAAAGTTCAGTCTCTCAATGCCTCCACAGTTGCCTGCTGTGGCAATAAATAATCTCTTCTCAGCGTTAGACATCATTTGAAAGAGGTTTCCAGCCTCCACAATAAACCCTAACAAGGTTCCTAAACTTGCACAGCCTTACGCACTGCTGTGTGCAGTTACACAAGGTGGTGGAGTCGCCGTCCCTGGAGCTGTTCAAGGCAGGACTGGACGTGGCACTTGGTGCCATGGTCTAGCCTTGAGCTCTGTGGTAACAGGTCGGACTTCATAGAATCATAGAATGGTTTAGGTTGGAAGGGACCTCAAGGATCATCCAGCTCCAACCCCCCGCCATAGGCTGGATGATGATCTATGAGGTCTCTTCCAACCTTGGTGATACTGTGATACATGTACTGCGAGGCAGGGTTCTTTTCGGTGAAAGACGAGTGTCAAAGGTGTACCCATCAGAGGAACTGCATGTCAGACTTTGTAAGTTATTAGGTTGCCAACAAAAGGAATGAACATTGTAACAGAGAAATAAAAAGATGCTCGTCAGGTGGTTGAAAAACAGTACTAGAGTCTTTGTCCTTCTATTCCTGCCTGTCAGGGTAACCACATTTAATAGGTCAGCCATCACAAGTAACCTTGAAGTGATAGTTGGTAGCAGTAGTGCGTACATTTGGAACCCTTTTCTTCCTCCATAGATGTGTTTTATAGGTCCATGTTATAGACCTTTAGATGCAGACGTTGTTCCTACGCTGCTACAGATATTTGGATGAAAAACAGGCTTTACAGATTCACATGACGTATGATAGACCCTTTGGGGTTGGCATACATTTTACTACACGTGAAACGCTGCCCCAAGAGTGGTATCCTGCATGCACACGTTGCAGCAAAGTGTGTGCAATATAGCTGGTAGGGTTCCCAGGGGGGGAAATAAACTGGGACTCCTGTTGTAACTAGCTGCTGCTGTTCTTCCCATATGCTGCTGAGATCCTTCCAGCTCCTGAGCTCTTTTAAAGTAACACAGACTTTACACTTAATAGCAACATTCTGTGTGCTGCTGGGTGAGAGGAGGGGGGGAACGAGTTAGTTTAAAATTGCTATGTGCCCTGTTAGAGATAAACAAAAGCTCTCTTAAAAACCCTAAAGTTAGAAGGTAGAATCCAATTGCTTAGTAACTCCAGTATCTCTGCTTGCTTCTATTGCTTTCCTGCTACTTAGTGTTGCATTGATATCAGCGGCTCTTGGGTGTCTGAGAGAGGGATGGCAAAAAGAAAAACAATACACTAATGTATTACATCCCAGGTTCGTTAGCATCTTCTTTTACTCTAATGCAGCAGGTTTGTCTGCCAAATGCAGAACTTGGCCCACTGCTCTAAATTATAAAGCTGAGTAACGAAGCTTCTGGATCCTGACTGCAAATTAGAGACCTGTAGGGAAAGCAAAGGTAATTGCAGTAGATAAACATTACTGATATTAAAGAACTCGATGCTGTAGCAAACCACATGCTGACCGTCAGATGAAGCTTCTTTCTCCTTTTTTTCCTCTCTTACTTTATAGTCGCTTTCTGTCTTACTTTTTGTTTCTTGTTCCTTTCTAGTCTTGAGAACTGAAAGTGTTCCCTGAAAAAGTGCTCCCTGGATTTGAGATTCACATTCATATCAAGTTCTCATCTGCTCATGGCTGCTTTTAAAATGACTGTCAAATACATTTTTAGTGAGCTGTGCTGGCTAAGCACTTTCTAATACTGATGTCAGTAGCATAAAAGAAGACTGATTTCCCAAGTCTGATTGGTTCTCCCCCTTCAACTCAGAACTAAAAATACTACAGAAGTTTCTATCAGAAATTACATAGATTGGTGTCTTTTAAGTTATAATTTGGTTTTGTGTCTCTCTTGCCCTCCTGAAGCACAGGCCTCAGCACATTACCTGATCAAAAGTGATTTTCGTCACTTTTAGCAGGTAGCTGGTGTCCTCCTGCAGGTAGCAGCTAATTGTATTTCAGTCATCAGTCAGGGAACACATTGCTTTCAGATTTATGCAAAACCCTTTTATTTGTTTAACCTTTCCTGAGGTGTGACAGATATTATGGTATATAGCACCCAGTTTAGTGCATTATGCTGTTCAACATGCAGAATTCTGAGGGGATACAGTGCCACAGGTAACATCTTTAGATGCTTATTGGGTTTATGTGGAAAGCAGTTACAGTTGATGGTAGGCTGAGGTAAAAAAAGAAACAAATGCAATGCCTTAAATCAAGAAGGATGCTTTCAGCTAGAGGCAGAAACCACACACTGCAGTAGGTTTCACAACAGGTCACCAAGAACCCAAGTATGTATGGCCCCTGGTACAAATCACATAGATTGGAAGGCTGAGCCCAGAGAGTGGTGGTGAATGGTGCCACATCCAGCTGGCAGCTGTCACTAGTGGTGTTCCCCAGGAATCAGTGCTGGGCCTGGTCCTGTTCAATATCTTTATTGATGATCTGGATGAGGGGATTGAGTCCAGCATCAGTAAGTTTGCAAATGACACCAAGCTAGGAGCAGGTGTTGAACTGTTGGAAGGTAGGAGAGCCCTGCAGAGGGACCTGGACANGGGCCTGGAACACAAACCCTGTGAGGAGAGGCTGAGGGAGCTGGGGTTGTTTAGCCTGGAGAAGAGGAGGCTCAGGGCAGACCTCATTGCTGTCTACAACTACCTGAAGGGAGGCTGTAGCCAGGTGGGGGTTGGTCTCTTCTGCCAGGCAACCAGCAACAGGACAAGGGGACACAGTCTGAAGTTGTGCTGGGGGAAGTATAGGCTGGATGTTAGGAGGAAGTTCTTGGCAGAGAGAGTGATTGGCATTGGAATGGGCTGCCCAGGGAGGTGGTGGAGTCACCGTCCCCGGAAGTGTTGAAGAAAAGCCTGGATGAGGCACTTAGTGCCATGGTCTGGTTGACTGGACAGGGCTGGGTGCTAGGTTGGACTGGCTGATTTTGGAGGTCTCTTCCAACCTGGTTGAGTCTATTCTATCTACTCTCAGAAAGAGTCTCAAAGGTGTCTCCTCACTACTTGTTTGTTTCTGTTCACTGAGTGAACACAATTAAGAGGACTAGGGCTTTTCCTTAAGATATGGGAGCATGCTAGAAATATCTTATAAAATGAGGACAAATAAACCTCTATTTCTTTCAGTGGCATCTTCTGCAAACTTGCACTCCATGTGGTGCACTTCTTTGCTCAAATGTTAGGAGCTTCCCTCTGCTGCAATCACAGAATCACAGAATTAACTGGGTTGGAAAAGGCCTTGGAGATCATCAAGTTCAACCTATCACCCAACACCTTCTAATTAACTAAACCATGGCACTACATGCCTCATCTTGTCTGCTTCCAGGGATGGTGACTCCACCTCCTCCCTGGGCAGCCTGTTCCAATGCCAATCACTCTTTCTGTGAAGAACTTTTTCTAACATCCATCCTAAACCTGCCCTGGTGCAGTTTGGGACTGTGTCCTCTTGTTCTGTTCCTGATTGCCTGGGAGAAGTGACCAACCTGCACCTGGCTACAACCTCCTTTCAGGTATTAGTAGAGAGCAATAAGGTCTCCCCTGAGCCTCCTCCTCTTCAAATATTCCAGTGAAACACAATGGCAGTTTGTGTTACATAACAGATCATGGAAAATAGTTTTCTTTTGCTGCATTGCAAGTGCCTTGGTTTGAGTTCCTCCCTCTCCCCTCCGCCCCTGTAGCTTGGTATTCTTTTCCTTTGTTGCCACCCTCTCTCCTATTTGTGAGTCTGGGTTGTCAGAGGGCTCATAAAATCCATAAAGATGAACTTCATATTGTTTGCATGCTGCATGCAAAATAGACCCGAATTAGACTGGGTTTTTTTTTCCCTCCCTCTTTCAGGTGTTTTCTGTACATAAAGGATGTGTTTCTGAGACAGTGCATTGTAGTTTGAAAGTAGTAAATGTATAGCCATCAAAAAAAAAAACCAACCCCACAACTGTTGCCAAAGTATATGACAAAGCAGCTAAAAGGAAGATTATTTAAAGGCAGTAGTGTAGAGGTCACTGATCAAATGCACAGGGAGAGAGAAGAACGCTCACTTAAATCGATATCCAGAGCTTCTTTGTAGCCTGTTACCAAGACCTGACACTTGCTTGCAAAATGAAGAAAATTAGCATCTCCATTTTGCAAAAAAGAAAAGATGAAGTCTTTAGCAGAGCCTGTCTTATGGTTTGCTTTTTCTTCTTTTGACTACAATATCACCATGCTTCAGTTTATGCATCAAAGTGTAGGGAAACTAAACCAGCAATGCAGAATGGCCAGAGTCCCAGCAACCATCTTCTAACAGTTGAATCTGAAAGCAAATAGAATCAGGGTTGGAAGGGACCACAAGGATAATCTAGTTTGAACCCCTCTGCCATGGGCAGGGACACCTTACCCTAGATCAGGCTGGCCACAGCCTCATCCAGCCTGGCCTTAAACCCCTCCAGGCATGGGGCCTCAACCACCTCCCTGGACAACCCATTCCAGCCTCTCACCACTCTCATGCTGAACAACTCCTTCCTCACACCCAGCCTGAACCTACCCATCTCCAGCTTTGCTCCATCCCTCCTAGTCCTGTCACTCCATGAGAGCCTAAAAAGTCCCTCCCCAGCTTTTTTTGTAGACCCTCTTCAGATCCTGGAAGGCCACAAGAAGGTCACCTGGAAGCCTCCTCTTCTCCAGACTGAACAGCCCCAACTCTTTCAGTCTGTCCTCATAGCAGAGCTGCTGCAGCCTTTTGATCATCCCAGTGGCCCTTCTCTGGACACACTCCAGGATGTCCACATCCTTCTTGTAATGGGGGCTCCAGAACTGGATGCAGTACTCCAGGTGGGGTCTCACCAGAGCACAGTAGAGGGGGAGAATCACGTCCTTTGACCTGCTGGCCACACTTCTCCTGCTGCAGCCCAGGCTCTGGTTGTCCCTCCGGTCTGCAAGTGCACACTACTGGCTCATGTTGTGCTTCTCATCCACCAGCATGTATGTGCACGAAGTTGGGGTTAGTTCAGACTTAAGCAAAACTAGGAGAAGGACCTTGGCTGGCTTTTGAAAACCAGATTCTGCAGAGGCTAATTATTTACCTGATTAACTAGGGGTGTAATTTACATGGCACATATTTCCAAGGAGAAATTGTGGTTTACCTTTTTTCCTGCTCTTGTTTCTCAGAACGTGCCTAGTTTTACACATGCCAATGTTTTCATCACAGAAAGAATGTTTTACTAGACAGTTTTTGCTGGTGTGTGTATGTGCAACCTGAGAACAGCAGCTTTTGAATTGACACAGTTGAGTGCAGTGCAGATAATAACTGCTATTTCAGCTACTGGTCTGTATCTTAGCTGTTGTTTAAGAATGTTAACATGTTTTTAGAAAAGGAATATAAAAAGCTGTATCTGGAAACTCTGGCTGCAGATTTTGGCACTTTATCCAGCTCCCCTGACTTCTCTGACAGAAGAAAAAAAATCAGGGCATGCAGCAGGATCAAGTTGCCAGAGAACATAGAAATTTCTGCTTCTTGAGTGCAAATGACAAAGTGTACTGTGACTGTCACCACCTAAACTGGAGTTCTGGTACAAGATACAGCATCAGATTTACTTGTTAGAGTAGCACTGTGCAGTGCGTACATAGAACATGGAGTTGGAAAATGAGGAACAATTGGTTGATGTCAGAGAGCTAAAGCCCACTGATAAATCAGAAATGTTCTGCCAGTAGCATATCTGCAACTATCTTTGACTTCAGCCCATGACATAGTTTCACAGAATCTGGAGCACAGGGCCTTGAAGCACCTCATACTAAAAGACTGCGTGTTCCTTCAGCCAGGTCATGTTTGCCCTTGTTACACTGAAAAGGGCTTCAAAGATTCTTGATCTGTAGGCATGTTTGATGTGTTTTGTCAATGCCTTCTCTATCCTCTTCTTTCCAGGTGGAATCACTCATGATTTCAGTGCTGAATGCCACTTACTTGCTCTTCCTTTTTAAGCATTAGCTGTTCTGTTGTGCCAATCTTGATTTTTCCACAGGTGTTGCTCTTGCTCCAGCTGGTCTAATTCCCTATGTATCAATCAGGGATTGCAAATGCTATATTTCTCTTAAGATGAAGAACCTCTATACTAGGTATAGCAGTTTAGTTCCATTAGAGGATGAGTTTTGGAGATGCTAGGGCTCTGGATTAAGCTATGCTGAGCAGCAGCTTCTTGAGAACTGTCATGAACTGATGGGAGGAATCACTCACTGTGGAGTGGCTGATGCTGAAGGTGACATAGCTTGAAAAGGTTTAGAAATCTATGCTGTGCATACACATCACTTTTTACAGGGGTACACTTATCTACTTCTCTAATGTGGTGAGCTGACTGTAGCCAGCAGCTAAGCACCCACACAACTGCTCACTCACACACACACCCCAGTGGGAAGAGAAAGCAAACAGTAAGAGCTGAAGCAAGAAGACTCGTTGGTTGAGAAAAATGCAGTTTAGTATGGGAGGGAGAGAGTGGGGAACAAACAAGGGAAGCAAAGGACATCGTTCACCACCTCCCACAGGCAGCCTGATGCCCAGCCAGTCTCCAGACAATGACTTTGGAAGCCGAGAAGCCCACCCTCTTCTTCACCTCTTTTCATGCCATTGTATGGCATTGTATACACACAGGCTGTGTTCCCTCACAGCTTGCCCACCTCAGCCTGTTTGCCAAGAGGGGGACAGAGGCAGAAAAAGAGAAGGCCCTGAAGCTCTACAAACACTCTTCAGTAGCAACCAAAACATGGGTCTGTTAACGCTGTTTAAGTGACAGATCCACAGCACAGCACCATGAGGGCTGCTAAGAGGAAAGTTAACTCCATTTCAACCAGACTCAGTATTAANTTCACCACCCAGCCTGTATCTGTGCCTGGGTTCCCCTGGGAAATCCTTATGGAAAGGGTTCTCCATCTGACAGCATACACAGGCCCTAGATGTTACTTAATGAATCTTCCACCTCTTCTTTCTGCTACTAGCTGCTCTACTGAGGGAGCAGTAGTTAGTAACTACACTGAAAGTTCAAGCACTGTAATTGTCATCAAATTGAAAGAGAAGCTCTCTGGAGCATGCTAATGGTTTTGCTCAGAAAAAAAAATAAGAAAAGCAAGACCAATTCTTGTCCCAGTAGACTGAAAAATTCACCTTTTGGTGAGATGGAAGTGCTTTTGTGGAACTTTCAGTGATTACGCAGCCTGTCAAGCAGCAGCAGATATTTTATTCAGCAGAATCTGTAATCTGTGAGATTTGAAAGTCTTTCAAAGAGTTGTGTGGGTGTGTGAAAAGTGAAGTAACAAGAATTGTTGTTAAAGGGAAAATTAGCTAAAATGGGGCTGAGGAGGAATTTTGGTTTTTGATGCTCAGAAGGAAAACCTCTACCTCAGTAGTTGGAGAACAGCACAAATGCTTAGCAGAGAGAAAGGGAACAAAAGCTCTTCAGATGGAGATTGCAGTGATTTGATTTTAAGAAAACAAGAATCACAGAATCAACCAGGTTGGAAAAGACCTTCAAGATCATCAAGTCCAACCTATCACCCAACACCAACTAATCAACTAAATCATGGCACCTAGTGTCTCATCCAGTCTCTTTTTGAACACCTCCAGGGACAGGGACTCTACCACCTCTCTGGACAGCCCATTCCAATGCCAGTCACTCTTTCTGTGACAAACTTCTTCCTAATGTCCAGCCTAAACTTGCCCTGCTGCCCATTCCAATGGCAAATCCCTCTCTGTGTAAAAAACTTCCTCCTAACATCCAGCCTAGACCTCCCCCAGCACAACTTGAGACTGTGATTTCTTGTTCTGTCACTGTTTGCCTAGGAGAAGAGACAAACCCCACCTGGCTACAACCTCCTTTCAGGTAGTTGTAGAAAGCAGTAAGGTCTCTCCTGAGCCTCCTCTTCTCCAGGCTCCCTCAGCCTCTCCTCAGCAGCTTTGTTGCCCTTCTCTGGATATGCTCAAGCACCTCAACATCTTTCTTAAATTGAGGGGCCCAGAACTGGACACAGTACTCAAGGTATGGCCTACCCAGTGCTGAGTACAGGGGCAGAAGGACTTCCCTGGTCCTGCTGACCACACTATTCCTGATCCAGGCCAGGATGCCATTGGTGTTCTTGGCCACCTGGGCACACTGATGGTACATGTTCAGTTGCCTGTCGACCAGTACCCCCAGGTCCCTCTCTGCCTCACTGCTCTCTAGCCGCTCTGTCGCCAGCTTGTAGCACTGCATGGGCTGTTGTGGCCAAAGTGGAGGGCCTGGCCATTGGACTTGTAAAACATTGTAGTAACACCAGTAAATTCTGTGACTACAAGTCCCTTTTTCTTTCTCCTGCAGTAGTGTTTTTGTTCTCTCTAATCTGTAGTCCTGCAGGCTATGTAACAATAAATGGACACTTAAAAGACAAAGAGATATATGGTTATTGGCACACCAAGCTTCTGCTGAGTTTATTGTTTGTTTCTCAGTGATGGTGAGTTTGTACAAAAGGGGAGCATTTTTCACCCAGAAATTCAGTTAAGAGCAGGAGCTTAAATTTTGTTGCAAAAAGTTTACTGTGATTTAATAGACAGGCATAGAAAGTAAGTGTGGAGCACAGCCCTATGAGGAGAGGCTGAGGGAGCTGGGGTTGTTTAGCCTGGAGAAGAAGAGGCTCAGGAGTGACCTTATTGCTGTCTACAACTACCTGAAGGGAGGCTGTAGCCGGGTGGGGGTTGGTCTCTTCTCCCAGGCAACCAGCAGCAGAACAAGGGGACACAGTCTCAAGTTGTACTGGGGGAGGTCTAGGCTGGATGTTAGGAGGAAGTTCTTGACAGAGAGAGTGATTGGCATTGGAATGGGCTGCCTGGGGAGGTGGTGGAGTCACCATCCCTGGAGGTGTTCAAGCAAAGCCTGGATGAGGCACTTAGTGCCATGCTCTAGATGACTGGACAGGGCTGGGTGCTAGGTTGGACTGGCTGATCTTGGAGGTCTCTTCCAACCTGGTTGATTCCATTCTATTCTGTGAAGTTGCACAGAGTTATGATACAAGTAGGAATTGGTTCAGGGATGCTAGCTGGCTCACAGACAGTGCAGTTGATCTGCTTGTGATGAAGTTCAAGGCAGACGTGCAAATGGAAATGGTTTAATAAGAGAACCCAGAAGGAAATGTCATAGGATTACAAGAGATTATTTCAAATTAAGCAGTTCTTTTTACCCTTGGGAAGATATCTGTGATGGTTTGGGAGTTACCTGCCCCCTCATTCTTATGATATCATGCAGACTAGACTCAGCTGGCTGCAAGTTAGGGAATGAAGCTTTATAGTCACGGCTTAGCACAATATATAAGCAGACAGTTACAGTCCATACAGCTATATACAGAAATATACAAGTTTAAAAGGTAATACAGAAACACAACAGCCCTCCCAGAAATCAGAATCCCCAGGAGGGGCTCCCATCCACCTTTCCACCTTCTTTCCTATAATCTTATTTTTCTCACTCAAGTATTCCAATTAGCCTCAAACTGGCACAGTATCTGAGCCCAAGCTGGGTACTCATTGATATTTTCCCTTGTTTATTTTCTTAAGATGCTGCAAATTGTCTGTCTCAGTCATACATTTACTGCAGACTGATCCCCAAATCCTTAGATTTAGGCAGTGGAGCATTTCATGTCTCATTTCTTTTATTCTAGGTGATCATCTCTCTTTAGTAGCTGAGTGCATTCCTATACTTTCAGCACACTGGCATGGAAATTCTGCCCCTGTACTCTGCACTGCTTAGACCACACCTTGAGTACTGTGTCCAGTTCTGGGCCCCCCAGTTTAAGAGGGACATTGAGATGCTTGAGCATGTCCAGAGAAGGGCAACGAGGCTGGTGAGAGGCCTCGAGCACAGCCCTACGAGGAGAGGCTGAGGGAGCTGGGATTGTTTAGCCTGGAGAAGAGGAGGCTCAGAGGTGACCTTATTGCTGTCTACAACTACCTGAGGGGTGGTTGTGGCCAGGAGGAGGTTGCTCTCTTCTCTCGGGCGGCCAGCACCAGAACAAGAGGACACAGCCTCAGGCTGCGCCAGGGGAAATTTAGGCTTGAGGTGAGGAGAAAGTTCTTCACTGAGAGAGTCATTGGCTACTGGAATGGGCTGCCCAGGGAGGTGGTGGAGTCGCTGTCCCTGGGGCTGTTCAAGGCAGGATTGGACGTGGCACTTGGTGCCATGGTCTAGCCTTGAGCTCTGTGGTAACGGCTTGGACTTGATGATCTGTGAGGTCTCTTCCAACCTTGGTAATACTGTGAGACTGTGATCTTTTTGCAGAAATTGTGGTAGCTGTTGGGATCTCTCTGGCAAACTTAGATGCAGAAGGAATTATGCAAATTATTGTGAATGTCACAATTACTTTTACTGTCACTCTGTGCCCTTGCTCAGTTTTCTTCCTGGTTCAGTATGCGTTTGCTTTGTTCTAATTTATTAGGATTAGTTTAATCAGAATGTAAGTCTGCTTGCCCATTAGATCAAATCCGCCTGATTTGAACTAGTATGAACAAAGCAGAAGCTGGTTGATTAAACTGAAATCCATTCAGATAAATCAAAGTGATTGTCCACCCTTATGACTCAAAAAAAAGAGAAATCTGTGCTCTGGGAAAGATGCTGCTGCAGTTTCACACAAGGGGAATGTGCTTTTGAAGGAAAATCATGTGTACTGCTGAGGTAGAATCAGAGAATGGTTTGAGTCAGAAGGGAATTGTAAAGATCATCTGATCCATGGGCAGGGACATTTTCCACTAGAGCATGTTGCTCAAAGCCTCATCCAACCTGACCCTGAATACTTGCAAGTGTTAGAAGTTAGACACATAATGGATAAATGCTAAGGCATAATGGGGCCTGTGGTCGTGACAACACCACTGCATTTCTTGTGTCCAGACACCTGACAAAAAGCCACAAAGCAGCTGCATGAGAGACTAGAAAGGCTTGAGGGGTTTGCAGTAAGTTGCTTATTACTCTGAGAAGTCACTTTGAGCAGTGGAGCAACGAAACCTTTTGCTCATAGAATGAGCAGCTTTATTGAGTTACTGATCTTAAATACTTGTTCTTTTTGCAGTTGGACTTCTGTGGCACACACAAGTTTGGGTCAATTGCTTCTTGCTCAGCTGACTAATGGGTGTTATGGAACTGTAGATGCCATTGTCTTGTATTGATATCACAAGGCCTCTATAAGGCATGGAAAACTGAAAGGAGATCATGGCAAACTTAGTACTGAAGACCACCAGTGAGGAAAAAAAACAGTAGAAAAGGTTCTTCTAACTTGTTTCTGGGTGTTGCATGTGCTGATCCATGATCAGAGGGCTGGAGCACCTCTCCCATGACAATGGGCTGAGGGAGTTGGGTCTGTTCAGCCTGGGCAGGAGAAGGCTCCAGGGAGACCTTATAGCAGCCTTCCTGTACCTTAGGGGGACCTACAGGAAAGCTGGAGAAGGACTTTTTTACAAGGTCTTGTTGTGGTAGGACAAGGTGGGAATGGATTTAAACTAAAGCAGATTAGGTTAGACATTGGGAAGAAGGTCTTTACTACTAGAGTGGTGAGACTCTGGAACAGGTTGCCCAGAGAAGCTGTTGATGTCCTGTCCCTGCAAGTGTTTATGACCAGGCTGGATGCAGCTTTGAAAAACCTGTTCTAGTGTGAGGAGTCCCTGCACATGGCAGGGGAGTTGGAACTAGATGATCTTTAAGGTCCCTTCCAATTCAAGCCGTTCCATGATCTCTCTGCCTCAGCAATGCTGCATGTGCAGCTCCTGGGCAGAGTCTGAAGCAATGCTGCATGTGCAGCTCCTGGGCAGACTCTGAGATGTGTGAGCCAAAGAAGGTGTGTAGAGCAGAGGCAGTGAGGCACACATGCCCTCCCAGTCATGGTGAAGCAGAGGAGAGGGAAGCTGAGATCCCACCTTGTATAGCAGCATGGAGTACATTGGAGATGGTTTAGCCATGCTCTTTGAGAAGGTAGAGAGCATTCCAAGTTGCAGTTTGCTCTGGCAGATGAGCAGCGAGTGGAAGAAGGCAGCAGCTTTGGCTGGCAGGATAATGATGCTGTTCTTGGATTTTGCCTAAGACAAGTCTTGCATAGGTCAGGAGGCCACATTTGAGTGTTTCAAGGGTAGGATCCAGCTCTCAGGCTATTCAGCCCACTCTGCTTTGAAATGCCCTCTGTTTCAGCATTTCATGGCAGAACATTGTGCAGCAAAACTTCTCTCCACACCCTTCTTCCTGCCTGCCCACCTTTAAAACCAAGTTTAAAATCCGAAGTGTTTTTACTGTCTTTGATTGTATCACTGGATTGAATGTTTCACTGTGCTCTACTTCAGAGAAATCTGTTTTCTCATCTGTTGGGCTTTTTGTGCAAGCATGAGTTATCAAGCAAGGCAATAGTGTAGTAAAAGTGCTTAGCATTAATAAAGCTAATCAACAGCAATGCTGGATCTGTCCTCATGCATGCAATCAATTTTATGAAGCTGGCTTCTTCAGTCATTTTTCCAGGTGTTCATACAGGGCCCTGGGAAAAATGAGTAATAAATACTGAAACACTTGCAATACTTTGATGAATATTTTACATTGTAGAGTATGTGAATATTAGTAACGTTAATGCAGGCTTCAGAGTCAGAAACATTCTTGCAAGGAGAGTGGCTGGTCACTAGGCTGTAGCTGAGGGATGTGGATGGAACCATGTGATGGTTTGGGTATTACCCACCCCCCACACACTTTGGAAATCACCCAGGCTAGACTCAACCAGCTCTGAAAATTGAATGAAGCTTTTATTTACAGCTAGCACATTATACAAGCAGATATTTACAGTATATACAGTTATAGACAGAAATAGACAAGGTAAAAGGTAATACAGAAACACAACTCCCCTCCCAGAAACCTGAGTCCCCAGGAGGGGCTCCCAACCGCCCTTCTACCTTCTCCCCCCCTCAACCTTACCCCATTCCCAAGGAAGAATGGGGGTTCAGCCAGGGGGTTAGGAAGCAAAGTAGATTAATCAGAGAGACGGCAGAGAGGCTAGAGAGAAGTGCAGCTCAGGTAATGCCCCAAGAAGTGCCTTATCTATGTTTGGATTCTTGTTCTTATACATCTCAGCAAGCCTGTGAGGGAAGTAGACATCACCCTTGTTTCCCTTTCACAGCCTGTATTCTGGTTCTTCTCACCAAAACATTCTAGTTAGCTTCAAACTAGCACAAACCAAATGAAAGAAAGTGTTTGCCAAATTATCTGCTCGCGTTTCATAAGCTACTCAGAGTGCAAATGGGAAATATTTCCTAATGTATATCTGATTCTCACCTATGCATTCTAGAACACTCCATCAGGCCCAGTGACAACTGGTGTAGTGTAGGCTAAACCATAGCAAGGATGAGACAAGAAGAGGGATAACATCAGGATGGATGTTAAATGGCAGCATATTTGAGGTACTCTCTGCTTTGGTTGCGGCATCTAGGGCCTAAGCAAACAGTGATGGCAAGTATGAGAGGTGCTACAAACAAATCACCTGGGGTGGGAAAAAGCCATCCTGGTTTCATCTGTACTTGAATTCACTTCCAGTGAGAAGATGCTGTAGCTATGGTTGTGTGGTCTGCTAAGCAGTGCATGTTTCTCACCTTTGTAGTCCCTGTCTAGATGTGATGGTTTGGTTGTCCTCCGCCTCCCCCCCCCCCCCTCTGAGGGTCCCAACACACAAGACACANAAAGGTGAATCAGCCACAAAAGCACAAAGGGAGGGTGAGGTTAGAAAGCAAGATGGAGTCCAGCCAGGAGCCTCAGCTTTCCCCAGCAGGCAAAGCAGAAGGGAACAGCCCAGCACGAAGTGCAGAGCGAAGTGGAGAGCAAAAGTGATCTAATCTTTGTTTTGCTTTTCCTTTGTACACATCTCAGCAAGACTGTGAGGGAAGTAGACCTCACCATTGTTTTCATTTCTTAGCCTATCATCTAGTTCTTCTCACCAAAACATGCTAGCTAGGCTCAAACTAGCACACTAGAGAGGTCTGTATCTATGTCAGCCAGAACTATGCTGAAGCCCTCTAGTTGATAAAGCCTTCAGAGCAGAGGAGAGAACTCCTTCCCCTGGGAAGCACCCAACACTCTGCCTGGGCTAGAGGACAGAGCTTTTGATTTTGCCAGCATGGTTCATATCCCATGGAAATAAATAGCCTACCAGGTATGCTACTTGATATCTAGTAAGAGAGGAAAGTGGTGGGTTATTGTCACTATCACCTTGTGGGAGCAGGTGGCATAGAGTAAGCTAGCTCAGAAGGACAGCCCTTTCTCTTGGGAAGATTGCCTTTCTTGTCACCAAAGTGGGAATGCTTGTTCATCAGAAACTACCTTGAAGTATTCTATTATGTTAACCTGAAGAGAGTTGGAATCTAGTCCAGCATTTGCAGAATTTATAGTCCTTTCTAAATGAAATGTGGATATGTCACCCATCCAAAACCAGCTGACAGTAAAGTGCAGATGAAGTTGGCTGTGTTGAAGGCACTTGGAATTGATGTAGGGGTAAGAAATACATTATGTTGATGCTTTAATGCTAGGTAAGCAAAAGAGTTGTGTTTCCAAATGAGCATGTTAGGGTTGAAATCAGCAAATAATTCAGTAATGAAACATGAACTAATGGAATCATTTGAGGAAGTGTTTTTTTTTCTGCTGCTGAGATCAGAAATGTCAGTGCAGGGCACAGAACGTAAAGTGTGGCACTATTTTGCATGTTAGTTAATCTCTTTCTACATCCTTACAGCATTTATGGAAGTAATTGTTGTGGGAAGACCAGCTGAGATTTTTCTGTGAGGTTTGTTGGTTTCTTGTTTGTTTGTTGTTTTTTTTTATCAAAGACAATCCTGGCTTTAAGTTGTGCACTTTGCAAAGAGATAAATGAAGTTTCTCCTAGGTCAGGAAGTCATATGGAAAAGGCCATGAAATTACTGACAAGTAATCACTTAGGAAAAACAGGTTTGTAGTTTTCTTTGTGCATTCCCTGAAAGAGACTTTCCACTTTGCACTAGGGTGTTTGTTTAGGTGGGGGTCTTTTTTTGGGGGGGTTGTTTTATTTTGTTTACAAGTTATATATACAGTTCCTATACTGGAGATGAGAAACAAAAACATCATAGCAGCAGGTTTCATAACAAGCACATCTAAGAGCGAACTTTGCCAGTGTGGAGGAAAGATTGAAAGCATAGTGAGAGAATGACCCTAAAGAGGAGAATGAAGGACATAGTAAGTTGAAACTGAATCAGATTACTAAGGTCAAAGACAGAAGTGTAGCAGAGGCACTTAAGGGCAGAATCGCAGGATCAGACAATGTTACAGGTTGGAAGAAACCCAAAGAGATCATCAAGTCCAACCCCCCTGCCAGAGCAGGACAGTACTATCTAACACAGATTCCAGAGGAACACATCCAGACAGGCCTTGAAAGTCTTCAGAGAAGGAGACCACACAATCTCTTTGGACAGCCTGTTCCAGTGCTCTGTGACCCTTACAGTAAAGAAGTTCCCCCGTGTGTTAATGTGGAACCTCTTGTGCTGCAATTTACACCCGTTGCTCCTTGTCCTATCCCATGGAGCAAGTGAACTGAGCCTGTCCCCTCCCTCCTGGGCAGCCTTCAGATAAGCATTTATCAAATCCCCTCTAAGTCTTCTCTTCTCCAGACTATGCAGCCCCAGGTCCCTCAGCCTCTCCTCATAAGCCATTCCGTCCTGTTCCCTAATCATCCTCCTAGCCCTCCGCTGGACCCTCTCCAGTAGATCTCTGCCCCTCTTCAACTGGGGAGCCCAAAACTGAACATAGTATTCAAGATGAGAAAAGAATGAGAAAGACCTGCCATGCAAAGTGAAATGCAGCTAACGAATCAGGGGTAGTAAGAAATGTTTTTATAAGGCTAGTTTTCAGCTGTACCAAAATGGGAAGGCTTATTGATTAAAGCCATCTCAGTTCCTCTACTATTCAGCATCCTATTAGCAATTTAGATAATAGAGTTTTCAAGTCCCTTCCGACTGCCTGAACCAGTCTAGTGATTTATGGGTGAGCATACTCTTACCCAGTTATTTGAAGCTGCAAAATGTTCCCAGTTCACATCTGCTTCCATGTCTTCCAAGCTGTTGGTTTTAGTTTTAAGAAATGACTGTATGCAGTATTGAGGTCTATACTGAAGAGAAAAAAGATGGACAAGGTGCTGACAGTAGAAATGCAAGTGCATCTGTGTCCACTTGGTATTCTTTTAGAGTGATCCTTAGAGACAATAGTGATTGTTTCCTTAGGATGCACTAACTCCAAAGATGCAGGCACCTTTGCACTGACTGAGTTGGAATCAGGTAACTTTGACAACAGCAGTGCACTTGCATCTGGGCTCCACATGCCTTTGCAGCCTTTGGAGCAAACCCGCCTAGACTGTGGCAGCTTTAACCAGCATTTGGCAACTTCTCATGCTTCCAGGAGAATCAGGGCTCCAAATCAGCAGAGGGAGAGGGCAGCTGTGGAGTCTTCCAGGGTGGTGTATCTTAAGGAAGCCACATAGTACAAATTGTTTATCTTTTGGTGTTTAACACACCTTCAACTCGAGGTGACCAACAGTGTTCTCTTGTTGCTTAATAGTCAGAAGATGCCCTCAGTAGTGCAGGTTGTGCTCTGATCTGAAATGCCAAGAGACAGAGTGGTGGGGGACAGATGAACAAGCAATACCCCTTGTAGCACAGCTGCAGACTTTGAATGTTGGGAGTGGAACAAGAAGTAATGTTGTGGTGACATGTTCTAAACAAATCAAGCAACCAGATCTGTCCTGGCTCTGAAAGAACAGGCACTAGCGTGAGCTGATAACAGTTTTGAGGTGTTTGATAGCAAGCCTGAATGCTGTCCAACAGGCAGCTGGGAATGCCAGAGAGTCAAGAAGAAGATCAAATATTCTTTGTCTTAAACACAGACCACTTTCACTACAGGGACAGACTGAGGCAGTTGGGGCTGTTCAGCCTGGAGAAAAGAAGACTCCAAGGAGACCTTATAGCAGCCTTCCTGTACCTGAAGTAGGCCTACAAGAAAGCCAGGGAGGGGCTTCTTACAGGAGCTTGTAGTGATAGGATGAGAGGGAATGGACTTAAGATTGAGGAGGGCAGGAAAAAATTCTCTTCACCACAATAAGGGTGGTGAACAGGCTGTCCAGAGAGGTCATGAATGCTGTCTCCCTGGAGGTGCTCAAGACCAGATTGGATGAGGCCTTCAGCAACCTAGTCTAGTGGAAGGTGCTTCTGCCCATAGCAGGAGGGTTGGAACTAGGTGATCTTTAAGGTCCTTTCCAACCTAAACCATTATATGACTCTGTGAATAAATTGAAGGCAGCACCTTCATTCTAATCTAGTAGCTGCAGCCTTGCTTCTCCCAGAAGATGGCTTAATGAAGAGAACTAGTGGGCAGATGGACTGACTGAGGGGTGAAAATTGAATTAGAATTAAGATTAGAATTAAAATTTACATGTAGTCTGAGGCCATCTTATAAATTATGGGCTTTGGGAGACTGCCTGCAGGGAGCTGCCTTTTTTTTCTGTTCTCCTACTCAATGTACTGGCTACAGGAAGGACAATTTATACTGAACAGGAGAAGAGGGTCACCTAGCTCAGCCAGTAATGCACTGGTTTTCAGGAGAGAAAATCTTGGCTGAAGGGAGGGATACACTGATGGCCTTTAGACATCATTTACACAGCATAAAAAAAAATAATTCCACCCTGAAGCAGGGCATATATGAGGAGAATGCAGCAAAATATATCCTGGTAGGCCTGGCAGAGTCTGAATGAGATGTAGGGAGGAAAACAGTCCGAGTTCCAATGCTTAATGGAAAGATTGATTGCAGAACCCCACAGAACATATATTTAATTAAGCATTGTAAGTGGTTCTGTAGTAATGTGTCTGGGTCAAATTTGAGAGGTTTGCTAAAGGCACCATGTGAGCTATCAGGTTCAATGACCCAAAACTCTGGGCAGCACAGAGCTGTGACTTGAGAAGGTGAAGTCTGCAAGAAAGGGAAGGATAATAACAGAAGGGATAAGAGGTTTGTCAACAGACACACAAAGCTGTTGAGTCTATGTCAGCATTTTAATGCTGTACTTGATACTTAAGACTAAACAAGCAACTCTTTGTTAGTCCATGCAACAATTGAAATCTTCCAGTGTGCTTCTGTGAGCTTCTCTATATCATGGCAAGGAGCTAACTTCCAAGGACTAGTAAATCTTATTTTAATGGAAGATTTACTCACATACAGGTCAAGAACTGGCTGGAGAGCCAGGCCCAGTAAGTGGTGGTGAATGGTACAACATCCAGTTGGCAGCTGTCACTAGTGGTGTCCCCCAGGGATCAGTGCTGGGCACAGTCCTGTTCAATAACTTTATTGATGATCTGGATGAGGGGATTGAGTTCAGCATCAGTAAGTTTGCAGATGACACCAGGTCAAGATGACACCAAGGTGTGGATCTGTTGGAGGGTAGGAGAGCCCTACAGAGGGACCTAGACAGGCTGGATGGGTGGGCAGAGGCCAATGGGATGAGATTTAACAAGGCCAAGTGCAGGGTTCTGCACTTCAACCACAACAACCCAAAGCAGCACTACAGGCTCAGGACAGGGTGGCTGGAGAGCAGCCAGGAGGAAAGGGACCTGGGGGTACTGGTGGATAGTAGCTGAAGATGAGCCAGCAGTGTGCCCAGGTGGCCAAGAGAGCCAATGGCATCCTGGCCTGGATCAGGAACAGTGTGGCCAGTAGGATGAGGGAGGTTATTCTGCCCCTGTACTCAACACTGGTTAGGCCACACGTTGAGTGCTGTGTCCAGTTCTGGGCTCCTCAATTCAAGAGAGATGTTGAGATACGGAAACATGTCCAGAGAAGGGTGACAAAGCTGGCGAGGGGCCTGGAACACAAACCCTAGGAGAGGCTGAGGGAGCTGGGGGTGTTTAGCCTGGAGAAGAGGAGGCTCAGGGGTGACCTCATTGCTGTCTACAACTACCTGAAGGGACATTGTAGCCAGATGGGAGTTGATCTTTTCTGCCAGGCAACCAGCAACAGAACAAGGGGACAGTCTCCAGCTGTGTCAGGAAAGGTCTAGGCTGGATGTTAGGAGGGAGTTGTTGGCAGAGATAGTGATTGGCATTGGAATGGGCTGCCCGGGGAGGTGGTGGAGTCATTGCCCTGAGGTGTTGAAGCAAAGCCTGTATGAGGCATTTAGTGCCATGGTCTGGTTGACTGGATAGGGCTGGGTGCTAGGTTGGACTGGCTGATCTTGGAGGTCTCTTCCAACCTAGTTGATTCTATGATTCTAATTCATCCCTAACTGAAATCTTGTCCAAAGAATCAATGAGAATTTTAGAAGCAATGGTAAGGATTTTCTCCAGCAGTTTTCTAAATTCCTGCAGTCCAGTAAAACTGAGGACATAGAAGAATTCCCAAACTACAGCGCAGACACAGAAGCTTCTGTTACCATACATAGAACTTATTTAAAGATATACCAGTACAATAAGCCAAAATAGAGATGTGAGTCTGAATTATATGGGGTGTAATTATTTGATATAAAAAAGTACAGATAGATAAATAGATGTACAGTTGAATTTCAACTTATTTAAGGCCAACTTACTTAAAAGGACAATTAATAAGGAAACAGTTGTAAAGCATTGGAATCAAGCACAAAAGAGTCACATGAATTAATGAACTGTTACCATGCAAAGTTATTGCTGTCTACAACTACCTGAGGGGTGGTTGTAGCCAGGAGGAGGTTGCTTTCTTCTCTCAGGTGGCCAGCGCCAGAACGAGAGGACACAGCCTCAGGCTGCGCCAGGGGAAGTTTAGGCTCGAGGTGAGGAGAAAGTTCTTCACTGAGAGAGTCATTGGACACTGGAATGGGCTGCCCAGGGAGGTGGTGGAGTCGCCATCCCTGGGGCTGTTCAAGACAAGGTTGGACGTGGCACTTGGTGCCATGGTCTAGCCTTGAGCTCTGTGGTAAAGGGTTGGACTTGATGATCTGTGAGGTCTCTTCCAACCTTGGTGATACTGTGAGACTGTGATACTGTGAAAGTCTCCCAAGCCTAATCTAAGCATGAAGGTCTGATTTTGAAAGCTGTTGAGTGATGTACCATAAGGAGCTCTGTGTTACTTTGGCTTGGGGAATATAAGGTGTGGGTATATATTTTCATACATACACACACACATACGTGTTTATATCTTACATATAAAAGCTAATGTGAGTTGTGGTTGATAAATTTACCTGTGAGTTACTGTTTTATAAGTGAAGTGCTGATGTCCAAGGTGCTTCTCACTTATTGTAACTTGACAAAATATCACTTTTGGGGTAGATTCCCCTGAATTGGGGAGCTGTTCTCTTCTCCCAAATTACTAATGATAGGACAAGAGGAAATGGCCTCGAGTTGCATCAGGGGAGGTTTAGGTTGGATGTTGGGAGGAAGTTCTTTACTCAGTGGGTGGTCAGGCACTGGAACAGGCTGCCCAGGGAGGTGCTGGAGGTGTTTAAAAGCAGAGTGGATGTGGTGCTTGAGGGCTATGGTCTAGTGATGAAGGCTGCTGGGATGAAGGTTGGACTGGATAAACCTGGTGGTCCTTTCCAGCCATAGCGATTCATAGTGATGAGATGTTGTGCTGAGGGATTTGGTTTAGTCAAGGACTTGTCAGTGTGAAACTAATGATTGCACTCGATGAGTTGCAACCAGCAACAGAACAAGCGGACACAGTCTCAAGCTGCAGCAGGGCAAGTTTGTCCTTCACAGCAGGAGTGATTGGCATTGGAATGGGCTGCCTGCGGATGTGGTGGAGTCCCTGTCTCTGGAAGTGTTGAATAAGAGACTGGATGAGGCACTTAGTGCCATGTTTTAGTTGATTAGAAGGTGTTGGGTGATAGGTTGGACTTGACAATCTTGAAGGTCTCTTCCAACCTGGTTGATTCTAGGATTCTATGAAAGTGCTTGAGTACTGGACACAGGACTCAAGGTGTGGCCTGACCAGTGTTGAGTACAGGGGAAGAGTAACCTCCCTTGTCCTACTGGCCACACTGTTCCTGATCCAGGCTAGGATGCCATTGGCTCTCCAGGCCACCCGGGCACAGTCTAGTTTCAGGAATTTTTAAGCAGTGTCCTATCTCTGTGAAGTACAGAGGAACCAGACCAAATGGTAGGGAAGCTCAAGCAAAGCAGAGTGTTCTCTCACTGACCCGCATTCTGTGGGCATAAAAGACAGAGATTAATACTGTGGTGTTGGAGACAGCCATAGCTCTGTGGAGATCCAGGTATGTTCTTAAAGCAGCAAGGCAAAGTGGGCTGGGGAGGTGCCTGGAGCACAGCGTGGTGTCTGTCTGAAGACTGCTGTCCTTGAAATGGCTGCGTACAAGAGCAGCAAGAAAAAGGCAACCTCAGCTCCCCAGGAAAAAAAAACAACACTATTTCCCTACAGTTTTCCCCTTTTTTCACAGTGAGACACTGATTGTGAGTGCCAGGAGGCAGTAGGACACTAGGAAAATTCTTCTTGAGAGTCTGACATGAGGTTATGGGAGTCAGTTTCTGTGCCACCTGGAAGGGTATAACCGCTCATCATTTTTTTTCTCTTGACTTCAGTGTCCACTAATCTGCTTGTAATTCATCTTGCAGACTGGATGATGCATGGACCATGCTGTGTCCCTGCCTGCTTTGGGATTGGTGTATTCAAACCTCCAGAGCTAGCATTTCATGAGCTCATTACAAACAGTTCTTATACCCTTGTGGTTTTCATGTTGAGTCCTGTGTCCAGTTCTCTCAATTCAAGAGAGATGTTGAGATACTGGAATGTGTCCAGAGAAGGATGACAAAGATGGTGAGAGGCCTCGAGCACAGCCCTACGAGGAGAGGCTGAGGGAGCTGGGATTGTTTAGCCTGGAGAAGAGGAGGCTCAGGGTGACCTTATTGCTGTCTACAACTACCTGAGGGGTGGTTGTGGCCAGGGGGAGGTTGCTCTCTTCTCTCAGGTGGCCAGCACCAGAACGAGGGGACACAGCCTCAGGCTGCGCCAGGGGAAATTTAGGCTCGAGGTGAGGAGAAAGTTCTTCACTGAGAGAGTCATTGGCTACTGGAATGGGCTGCCCAGGGAGGTGGTGGAGTCGCTGTCCCTGGGGCTGTTCAAGGCAAGATTGGATGTGGCACTTGGTGCCATGGTCTAGCCTTGAGCTCTGTGGTAAAGGGTTGGACTTGATGATCTGTGAGGTCTCTTCCAACCCTGATGATACTATGATACTACTATGATAATTCATGAATGATTATTGAGAGCTCAGTTTTGTATATTCAGGACTCTGTCATGCCTGTGCAGGAACTGTTTCAAATTGCACTTACATGGGAATCGAGGTCCTGCTGGGATCCTTGTGAAAAAAAAAAACCCCACCTGTCATCTCTTGAAATACCACTTGGTTGTGAAAACCTGCAGATAACAAGTGTGTGTTGCGTATTTTAAGACAACAGAGCTGTCTGTGGCCACGTTACAAGTTTGTTCTTAGTGGTCATGGGTGAGCAGGAGTTTTTTCCTCTTTTGCTGAAAGAAACACATCAATAAGGTTTTAGGGAACATTTTGTTCTGACCCTACTGAGGCTAGTTTTGAATAGTTCTGTGTGAGCATACTGGCTTTCTAGAGGGGCAAGAAATAACACTTCTCCCCTCTGGGGCACTGCAGTGGAGCTGTAACCTGCTTTGCAGTCCCCTGTCTGGTTTTGTTGTTTGTTTTTTTTCAGTGTACATGTGAAGTTTGGTACCAGCTACTAGGACATAGAGTAAAGCAGGTTGGAAGAGACCTCCAAGGTCATCCAGTCCAACCTATTGCCCAGCCCTGTCCCATCAACCAGACCATGGCACTAAATGCCTCATCCAGGCTTTTCTTGAACACCTCCAGGGATGGTGACTCCACCACCTCCCTGGGCAGCCCATTCCAATGCCAATCACTCTCTCTGGCAAGAACTTCCTCCTAACATCCACCCTGGCACAACCTTAGACTGTGTCCCCTTATTCTGTTGCTGGTTGCCTGGGAGAAGAGACTGTTGCTGGTTGCCTGGGAGAAGAGACTGACCCCCACTGCAGCCTCCCTTCAGGTAGTTGTAGACAGCAATGAGGTCTCCCCTGAGCCTCCTCTTCTCCAGGCTAAACACCCCCAGCTCCTTCAGCCTCTCCTCATAGGGTTTGTGTTCCAGGCCTCTCACCATCTTGGTCGCCCTTCTCTGGACACATTCCAGTATCTCAACATCTCTCTTGAATTGAGAGAACTGGACACAGGACTCAACATGAAAACCACAAGGGTATAAGAACTGTTTGTAATGAGCTCTCCAGATATTTTTTGAACTCTGTGCATCCTTGAGCCTTTCGTTAATGTCTCACAGAGTTTCTTGTCTTCCGTTAGTTATAGTTCTCGTTACTCTGAATGCTTCACCGCATGGAGCAGAGCTGGGAACTGTCTGGCCAGCCCAGCACAATGCTAAGGAAAGATCAGCTAGTTTCACTCCTCACTCTGCAAACCTGGATGTCAAGGATCACAGGAAGTTAGGGGTTGGAAGGGACCCAAGGAGATCATCGAGTCCAACCCCTAGTCAGTTCACAGAAGATCCATGTGTTCCTACACGTTCATTTTGCCTTTAGTACGTGCACCACTCACAATTGCAAGTACCTGATATGTCTCTCTCCACTTTCCCCTTAGAAGGCTGTATAAGATATCAATAGCAGGGTGTAGGAGAGGATGTCACCAAAAAATATTTTCCTTTGTTTTTTTTTTCTAGCTGAATGCAGCCTGTAATTTCACCAGCTGTGAGGAGGAAGCCGAAGATGATGACACTTACATGCTTATGTTGGGCTCAGAAAGTCAACCAGCCACAAGTACGTCCTGCTGTCAGACAGCTCTATCAGTCACACAGCGTGTGCTGTATTGAGTGGGGTTATGGACAAATAGAAGGGACAAATTATGATAACTCTTTCAGTTTCCACGTGTTACTGCAACTGCCAGGGAGGGCAGACGCTGTAGGAGAAAGCTGGTGAGGAATTCAGTCCTTCACTGGTCTAAGACAGACCTCAGTGCAACGACCCCTCCTGGTAAATCTCGAAGCTTGTGATCCGTGCTTTGACTCTAGAACACATCTGAATTCTCCCAGGTTCTGAGAAATGAGTCTTCCTCTAAGGGCAGGCACTGCCTACAGGTGCAGCCAACTCCTGTGCGGAGGCTCAGGGAGCAGACGTTTTGGATGGATGTAGGCATAGCTTGATGACAAGCTGGTTGATGACAAGCTGGTTGATAATCTGTGTGTGGTCATTTGCATTCCCCTTGAAAACTGCAAGCAAAGTTGCTTGTTTGCATTTACTGGTATTTTGCATATGGTTTACAGCATCATGTATCTATAAAGCTAAACTTTATCCCCTTTCTATCTTACCTGGTTGTTGACAGTTTTATCTTTCCAGCTTTCTCATACGCTGTATGAAAATGATGTTTCTTATTTGTTAAGTTTAAACCAGTTGCTTTTAGATGGCAGACACTGAAAATGTGAACTGGAAACCTGGTTAGCCCTGGTTCATTTTCACTGTCTCTCACCTGGGAGCATCCCTGGGTGGATGTAAGGAAAAAGAACTTGGACTGCAACAGCTGGCCATGTTAGCCAGCTAAATGCCCTAATAGAATCACAATTGTCAGAGCTGGAAGGGACCTCAAGGATCATCTAGTTCCAACGCCCCTGCCATGGGCAGGGACACCTCACACTAGATCAGGTTGCTCAGAGCCCCATCCAGACTGTCCTTAGAAGATCTCCAGGGATAGGGCTTCCACCGCCTCCCTGGACAGCCTGTTCCAGTGTCTCACCACCCTCATGGTGAAGAACTTCTTTCTAACATCCAACCTGAACCTACTCACTTGTAGTGTTGCCCCATTACCCCCAGTCGTATCACTACCTGACATCCTAAAAACTCCCCTCCCCAGCTTTTTTTAAGTCCCCTTCAGACACTGGAAGGCCACAATAAGGTATCTTTGGTGCCTTCTCTTCAGACTGAACAGCCCCAACTCTCTCAGCCTGTCCTCATAGGAGAGGAGCTCCAGCCCTCTGATCATCCTCGTGGCTCTTCTCTGGACACGTTCCAGCATGTGCAGATCTTTCTTGTAATAGAAGCTCCAGAACTGGATGCAGTATGCAAGGTTGAGTCCCACCAGAGCACAGTCCATGTTGAATCCCAGTTGGATCCACAGTGAGAGAAAGGCATTGGCAAGGAATAACTCAGAATGAAAACCGACCTGCTTCCTGCTATGCCTTGTAGGTCTGCTGATTGAGTCTGCTGTGTTGCTGAGGCTAAACAGCCAAATCTTATCATAGAATCATAGAATGGTTTAGGTTGGAAGGGACCTCAAGGATCATCCAGCTCCAACCCCCTGCCATAGGCAGGGACACCTCCCACTAGAGCAGCTTGCTCAAGGCCTCATCCAGCCTGGCCTTAAACACCTCCAGGGAGGAAGCATCCACAACCTCCCTGGGCAACCTGTGCCAGTGTCTTACCACCCTCACTGTAAAGAACTTCCTCCTAACATCCAGTCTAAATCTCCCCTCTTCCAGCTTAAACCCATTCCCCCTCGTCCTGACATTACCAGACCTTGTCAATAGTCCCTCCCCAGCCTTCCTGTAGGCTCCCTTCAGATACTGGAAAGCCACTATAAGGTCTCCTGGAAGCCTTCTCTTCTCCAGGCTGAAGAGCCCCAACTCTCTCAGCCTGTCCTCATAGCAGAGCTGCTGCAGCCCTCTGATCATCTTCGTGGCTCTCCTCTGGACCCGCTCCAGCAGTTCCATGTCCTTCTTGTGCTGGGGGCTCCAGAACTGCACACAGTACTCCAGGTGGGGAAATCTTGATGCTGTAGGTAGTGATTAAAATGTACACTTCCACGTCTCTCCACTAAATTCTTGTCCTGTGGTCCATGGGCCACTGGAGACAGAAGAGCTCCATTTCCACAGGAGTACAGCCACGTCTCCCAGGGGAAATGTTTTATTTCATTTTAGAGAGATTTAAGGAAACATCCATGCTCTATTGTATGAAAACAAGCTCTGCAGCAGCCTCAGCTACTGCTTTATTTTACTAAGTGCTGTGCTGTGCTGCATCAAAGGTAGTACAAATTACAGAGGCAAGGTAAGTGTGGGCCACTGCATTTTGACAGCAGCTCTAGAGAAATTTAACATAGCCTGCATGAAGATGGTGTGCATTGGAGTAACAAGAGACAATAAAAACTTCCTCTGTTGATTTGGTAAATATTTTAAAAGCTGTTCACTGACAGCCTTCCTACTGTATCAGTTCATGAAAGTTGTATTAGCCATTGTGTTGCTTCTGTGGGAATCTCTGAAACAGGAAATGTTTCCAGGTGGCAAAATTGTACATTAAATATGTATTCTTTTGCACTAAAAGCCAAGCAGAACCTAGGAGATCGGTATGGAACTGGATCAAGATGCCAGCGAGAAGTTGATGTGGATGAGGAAAAGAAAGGTGATGTAGAAGACAGCAGAGAGGAGACCAAATATGAAGATGCAGAAGAGGAGGATTTGTACAGCTTTCACTACAGTCCTGGTGGCTTGTATGCCAGCATACTTGATAATCTCCAAGAGAACAGAAGAGCCTGTTTTTCCTTTAAGAGGCCACCCCCTCCTCCTCCTCAAAATCTGCCTGGCAGCCTAAGACAGGACAATCTGCACAGTTTATCACAAGGTATGATCTTGGGAGGAAAACAATCCTAGATACAAACACATGCAAGTGCAGGCTAGGTAGAAATTGTTTGACCACTTCCTCTAACAGCAGTAGGTAGTTGACGTGGCTTTAATTCTGCGCAGCACATGAGGTGCCTGTAAGCTTTTTGCTTTTGGGATGGGCTGCACTGCAGTTTCAGGTTATCCTCGCTCCCCCCCATCCTAGAGTGCTGCTAAATAATACATGAGGGATTGGATTTACAAGAGAAGCTTGGAGCAGAAGATTGAGTTTGCATTTTTTTGTCAAGTATTTGCTATTTAAAAATATCAAGCACTAAAATATTGAATACTGTCTTGGTTTGTTACAGCTTGGGAATTTTGCAGGTAGAAAGTGACTGTAACAGAGTATTTGCATTACATTTTAGTCAGTGTTGTGATCAGAAAGTTATGTGGTGTTGCAAACTGAAAAGACATGGAGAAATTGTGACCTTTAATGAAATGCTTTGTTTTGGTTTAGTTTGCCTTTTTTTTCCCCCTATACTTCTGCCCCAGAGTAAAAACCTAAGATTTAGTGTTGTTATTTTAGTCAAGGGACAAGAAGATCAGAATACAACTTGCATATATTTCAGGAGGGATGATTATCATTTTTTCTCATTGGGAAAAAGTAAGATGCAAAAGAATTCAATCTTAAGTATCAGTCTTAAATAGTAACATGGGGAGGGAACTCCCAAGCCCTTCTACACTTTGGCCACAACAACTCTAAGCAGCACTACAGGCTGGGGACAGAGTGGCTGGAGAGCAGCCAGGAAGAAAGGGACCTGGGGGTACTGGTAGATAGTAGCTGAACATGGACCAGCAGTGTGCCCAGGTGGCCAGGAGAGACAATGGCATCCTGGCCTGTATCAGGAACAGTGTGGCCAGTAGGACGAGGGAGGTTATTCTGCCCCTGTACTCAGCACTGGTCGGGCCACACCTTGAGTACTGTGTCCAGTTCTGGGCTCCTCAATTCAAGAGAGATGTTGAGGTGCTGGAAGGTGTCCAGAGAAGTGCAACAAAGCTGGTGAGGGGCCTGGAATAAAAGCCCTCTGAGGAGAGGCTGAGGGAGCTGGGGATGTTTAGCCTGGAGAAGAGGAGGCTCAGGGCAGACCTCATTGCTGTCTACAACTACCTGAAGGGAGGTTGTAGCCAGGTGGGGGTTGGTCTCTTCTCCCAAGCAACCAGCAACAGAACAAGGGGACACAGTCTCAAGTTGTGCCAGGGGAGGTCTAGGCTGGATGTTAGGAGGAAGTTGTTGGCAG
The DNA here is from genome assembly GCA_013400475.1 of Tricholaema leucomelas. Classification (NCBI taxonomy): domain Eukaryota; kingdom Metazoa; phylum Chordata; class Aves; order Piciformes; family Lybiidae; genus Tricholaema lacrymosa; species Tricholaema leucomelas. The sequence continues at coordinate 119,800 of WAAF01001766.1, read as the reverse complement.
AGAGAGTGATTGGCATTGGAATGGGCTGCCCAGGGAGGTGGTGGAGTCACTGTCCCTGGAGGTGTTCAGGAAAAGCCTGGATGAGTCAATTAGTGCCATGGTCTAGTTGGTTGGCTCGGGCTGGGTGCTAGGTTGGACTGGCTGATCTTGGAGGTCTCTTCCAACCTGGTTGATTCTATGATTCTTATTTGTCATGGGCACTACTCATGAGCTTTCACACTGATTGCTTCTCAGTTTCTCTACTGCTTGTTAGTCTTAGGTCTGTTTTCAAATGTGGCATAATGTATTAAGTATTAAATGACCATAACCAAGCACTTTGAAGTTCACGTAAGCAGATAGAAATAGGTTTCTAGGCTTATAGCATGTTATAGATAGGTTTTTGTCCTGTTTTCTGCTGTGGAAGAAAAAGCTGACTATATGCAGGAAGTCATAGGTGGCTTCTGAGAGAAAGAGGGGCGGAACAGAAGCAAGGGTGAAAATGTATTGTACTTCCTACAAAATACTCAGCTGCAACTCTGTGTCTGCATAAGCAAAGGAGCAGGTTTGGCACACAGGATTTGCCAGTCTAGGTTTGATCTAAATGCCTGCCTTGTACAAACTCTGGTATTGCTACACCATGCAGTATTGTTCATCACTTTTCTGCCAGTGCTGGTTGTCTATATGTGGTGCCAGCAAAGAAGGTTCTGGACCATATAGTGTCCTGCGCTGACCCCGATGCTGGTAAGGCAGAGCTTGTCTAAAAACCTCCTTTGTGAAGTTCATTTAAAATGTGCTTTGGGTTCTCCTGAGGTGTCAGCCTTGATCCCACCGTTGGGGAATGGGATCATCTCAATGAGAATGTTGCTTGCTTTCAAAGAGCAGCTCCATCAAGTCATTGCTGCATATTTTCAGTCAGCCACTTGCTTTAGGTGTTGCTGTGGAACAGCTGAAAGGCAAGTCCCCTCTTCCTGAAGTCTTTGTTTTGGCAATGGCATGAGAGTGCCCTCTGTGGGAGTTAAAAGGAAGAATATCCAGCAGAGGAAGAAACACAACTTCTACAGTGACATGGAAACAAAATATTTCTCTTACTGAATATGACACGTGCGTTAATCCTACTCGTTGGTTTAAACCACTTTTGTGTCTTAACTAGAATGCACGTTGATAGTGTGAGTCAATAATACATCTCATTTATAAATGACACATTCCATTTATTAGTGTATCCCACTGTTTATCTCCTCTGAAGCCATGAACAGATAAACCAATTCACTGAATAGCAGCAAAGGACAGAGACCACCAGGAGTGACTGCAGCCTGCTTAAGCAGGTACACATGTACAGGCACAAGGTTACGACATGAGGAAGACATGACTCGATACAAGAATTCCCAGGCAGGTCTGCTGGCTTTGCAGGAAAGATGGAAGTTACAAACGATTGTGGGAGCACCAGCCTCAGTAACAGCCTATGATTCTTAGCAGTTTGGGGGGGGGGTGTGTGTTAAAAGACAAAGCAAAACAAACCCAGCTGTTGGATTACTTTTAATACTGTAAAATTTAAGAGCAATGGGAAAGCAAGTTCTGAGTAGTTGTGATGTGAAATAGAGGCAGTGCAGAGAATCAGGGGAGCTGGGGAGTGCTGTGAAATAGAGGCAGTGCAGAGAGTCAGGGGAGCTGGGGAGTGCTGTGAAATAGAGGCAGTGCAGAGAATCAGGGGAGCTGGGGAGTGCTGTGAAATAGAGGCAGTGCAGAGAGTCAGGGGAGCTGGGGAGTGCTGTGAAATAGAGGCAGTGCAGAGAGTCAGGGCTAAGTGCCACAGATATGAGTTACTTGGCTTCACCATGAAAGAATGTGTTTGCCTGACTTCTGTGGAAGCAGCCTGGACACTCAGTATTTCTTTCATATAAATCCTTTTATTTTGTGCCTGATGGTTAAATATCCATTTTTGATAACCTGATGTGAAATCATGAGGAGAGACTTGAAGCTGGAATTATTCTTTTAGAACATACTCTCTACTGACTTAAGTGATCAGAAGACTCTGCAAATCATAGTTCTTTCTCTGACTTAGTTTGTTTTTACAAATAAAATTAGGTCTCTGACTTACTTTAGCAAACTCTAAAGCTTTAAGTTGTAGTCACCTTTCTTTACCCTAGACAGTGAACACAATTCTTTGCTATTTCAGAGAGGAGTCAGCTCGTAACTGACCAAGAGACGTGCGAGACCGGTGATGAGGAGGAACACCCCTACACTTCTGCAGAGCTGGAGGAATCCCTGTATGATTCCATACTGGCAGAGGCGGAGGTGGAGAAAAGGGAGGAGCGCAGATCTTTCATCATGAACAGGCCACCAGCCCCTGCCCCCCGTCCGGTGTGTTCACCAGCCCGAGAGGAGAACACTCCCTATATAGTACAAGGTCAGTGCTGCTGCTGTGTAAGTCTTTGCTGTCAGGATATAGACACAGCTCTTCTGTCTAATCAGTATTTTTTAGGAGACCAAGACACTGGTTCAGTTACTTTCCAACCAACGAATTGGTTGATTGGGTCAACCTATTCTTATCTTTCTAATGAGCTGATACCATCCCTGACTATTTGCATCTCAATTTGCATCTATTTTCAGTTTGTATCTCGGCTAGCATCACTTTTTTTTGCTTTAATACTTCTAAAATGATGACTTGTTGGAAAACTAAAAATCACTGGGCTAGGTGTGAGTGTGTTTGTTCTAATGGTGCAATACAGAAGGTGTACAGAGTGGCTGGAGAGCAGCCAAACAGAGAGGGATCTGGGGATGCTGATCGATACCCACCTGAACATGAGCCAGCAGTGTGCCCAGGTGGCCAAGAGGGCCAATGGCATCCTGGCCTGCATCAGGAACGGTGTGGCCAGCAGGAGCAGGGAGGTCATTCTGCCCCTGTACTCTGCACTGGTTAGACCACACCTTGAGTACTGTGTCCAGTTCTGGGCCCCCCAGTTTAAGAGGGACATTGAGATGCTTGAACGTGTCCAGAGAAGGGCAACGAGGCTGGGGAGAGGCCTCGAGCACAGCCCTACGAGGAGAGGCTGAGGGAGCTGGGATTGTTTAGCCTGGAGAAGAGGAGGCTCAGGGCAGACCTTATTGCTGTCTACAACTACCTGAGGGGTGGTTGTAGCCAGGAGGAGGTTGCTCTCTTCTCTCAGGCAGCCAGCACCAGAACAAGAGGACACAGCCTCAAGCTGCGCCAGGGGAAATTTAGGCTTGAGGTGAGGAGAAAGTTCTTCACTGAGAGAGTCATTGGCTACTGGAATGGGCTGCCCAGGGAGGTGGTGGAGTCACCGTCCCTGGAGCTGTTCAAGGCAGGATTGGACGTGGCACTTGGTGCCATGGTCTAGCCTTGAGCTCTGTGGTAACAGGTTGGACTTGATGATCTGTGAGGTCTCTTCCAACCTTGGTGATACTGTGTGATGCTGTGATACTGCGAATTGCCTTTCCTTTCAGTTTCTGTATCAAAATGTTTCTACTAAATTCCAAGAGAGAGATTTTAGCCTGTTTGATTGTTTCTGATGAAAACAGTAGGGGGGAAATGCTTGTGTGAGGACTCCTCTTTCAAGTATCTGTTCTCCAAGGCAAGGTGCTAGAAATCTAGGGGCGGGCACTGGTCTCTTTTCAGAAGTAACTAATGACATAACAAGAGGAAATGGTCTCAAGCTGCACCAGGGGAGGTTTAGGCTGGATATCAGGGTTTTTTTCCTGGAAAGGGTCGTCAGGCACTGGAACAGGCTGCCCAGGGAAGTGGTCGAATCGCCATACCTGGACGTGTTTTAAAACCTTACAGGTCTGGTGCTTGGGGGCATGGTGTAGTGAGACTTGGTGGAGTGGGCAGAATGGCTGGACCTGATGATCTCAGAGGTCCTTGTAACCTGCACTAGACTATGGTCCTGCTCTGGCAATGAGGTTGGACTTCCAGCCCCTAACATCCTGTGATTCTTTCTGGCCTGGATGATTCTGTGGTTCTATGAAATGGCCACCTGAGGAAAGATTGTGTCCCTTTACTGTTTCTGTGAAAACTGGAGGACATATTTGGGCTCATTTCATCGAGATCTGAGTCTGGGAGAGACTGAAGGTGTCTCATAGTCCAATTCAGACTGAAGCCAAATTTCCAAATAACAAAAGGAATTTCTCCTGCAGAGATCTCTGCATAAGCCCCAAAATCCATACTCCTGATCCTCCTGCCTCCTTTACAAAAGCCTGCCAGTGTGTACACATCTTTCATCCCTCAAATTGACAATCATTTCAAGGGGGATTTTCTTATGGTCAAAAGAACATTGCAGAAGTTGCAAAGTGGAAAAATCTGTTTCCTAGTGTGATGGTTTCAGTATTTCCTGCCCCCCCACACTTTAGAAATCACCCAGACTAGACTCAGTCGGCTCTGGAAATATGAATGAAGCTTATATTTACAGCTGGCACAATTTACAAGCAGATAGTTACAGTATATACAGTTATAGACAGAAATAGACAAGGGAAAAAGGTAATTCAGACACAACTCCCCTCCCAGAAACTTGAGTCCCCAGGAGGGGCTCTCAACCACCCCCTCACCTTCCCTCTACCCCTCTCAACCTTATCCCAGTCCTAAGGAAGAATGGAGGTTTGGCCAAGAGGATTAAGAAGCAAAGGTGAAATCAGCCACAAAGGCAAATGGAGGGTGAGGTTAGAAAGCAAGATGGAGTTCAGCCAGCAGACTGAGCTCTCCCCAGCAGGCAAAGCAGAAGAGAGCAGCCCAGCACGAAGTGCCCAAGCAATGTGCCCTAATCTTTGTTTTGCCTTTCTTCTTTACACATCTCAGCAAGACTGTGAGGGAAGTAGACCTCACCATTGTTTTCATTTCTTAGCCTATGATCTAATTCTTCTCACCAAAACATCCCAGCTAGGCTCAAACTAGCACACCTAGTTGCTGTCCCAGAAGAGAACAGCATTCTAATTGCATGTCAAAATCACAGGTTATGCAGAAACAGTAGCAGCCAGTGGATATTTCCAGGGAAGCAGATAATCTCATGTACACAATAGACAACAAATTAAATGGAAACCCAAAATCCAGAACACAACTATTAGTGTCATGGAAACTGGTCACACTGGTTTACTAGAAACTATAAAGATCAGATCCTGAGTTTGTAATTCTTGTTATGCAGGTTGTTTAAATGCTGTAACACAGGGGGTTCCAAAGTGAAGCCTGAGAGCCCAGGCAAACATGGGAATTTATGTCCCACAGAGGGATTTTTTAGTACTTTCCTACCATGAGTATGAAGTGCTGCACTGCAGATGAATTTCATTATGTATCCTGAACTTGAGGGTGTTTTTCCATGAATAAAATAGTAGGAACCACTGTGCAGCTGTCTTAGAGCATTTAGAGTGGTTTTACAGAGCTGCTTGGGAAGTGGCATACTGGCTTCATCTGCAGCGTTCTTTCAGTCAGGTTTTTTGCTGTTTCACTTTGGTAGACTGAAATGTGCACAGAGAGGAAGTATTTCCAGGATGCTGCCTGGTCGGCAAGCAAACTGTGTCAACCAGCACATTCCTGCTAAAAGCAGATACAAAGTCTTGCCCTGATTTGCTTTTCTCTACGGAAGAAAAATGGGACCGCAGGCATATATGCAGCTTTTACATTAGCAAATACTCTTGAGTGCATTGCTAGAGTCCTTCCAGCTTCCACGATCCACCTAGTTAAATGTCTGACAACAGTGGGAGAGTTCTCTTCATCATGTGTGGTACACCAGGTACGTTGGCACCACCTTCTGAATGGCAGTGGAAACCGGCACCACGTCTCGCTCACTCTTCACCCCTTCTGCCAGAAGGGGTATTACTTCTGCTATCTTAGCTCAGTGTAGAGCAGTCCTCTCTCGTGTGGTCTCTGGAGATCCCTTCTCATCCAAGGCTGCTGGGATTCTAACAGATTTGAGCTGATACTTGGCAGACTCAGATCCTCACTGCAAATTGGGAAGAGAATTGCTAGTGAGCTCACGCTTATGTTTGGATGAATGTTTTCACGTCGTCATTACATTTTGGTTCTTTCTGAAGTCATTTTACTTTTGATCTGAGAAAGCTGGGGGTTTCAGTCTCAACTGACTGACTACTGTGGCTGTGAAAGGCAGAGGCTGACAGCTGTCTGTGTAAGCTTTGATGAGTGGATGTGATGCTGTTACCTGAAACATTCAAGCAGCATGTGTTGGGCCACTGCAGGTAACAGTAGCATGGCAGTTTGAGCTTTCCAGAAGCGCATTTGGCATCACCTGTACATTCTCATGGGTGTTGTCATAAGCATCTTGAGCGTCAGGCAGCACAGCCAGAACAGATCAAACCTTCTCATGTCAGTTTAGATGTGGTCATTGGTTTTCTCACACCAGTGCAGCTACAACTGCAGGTTTTTTTTCCTCTTGCCTTCTGACAGTGTAAGTGCGTTCAGACACCTATGCTACCACGATGGGACAGCTTCTGGGGTTTGAGCCTTTGTTACCCTGCACAGCACAGCCATCCCTTCTCCACAGTGCCTGGACATGGCTCGAGCAGTCATGAGGCCGATATGCCATTTCTCTGTGCTCAGCTGTGGTGCCTCAGAGAAAGAAAGGCGTCTGTGCCCTCTTTCTCTAGTTGATGCCTTATTTACTTGTTTGTTCTTGAGTACTGTGTCCAGTTCTGGGCTCCTCAATTCAAGAGAGATGTTGAGGTACTGGAACGTGTCCAGAGAAGGGCAACAAAGCTGGTGAAGGGCCTGGAACACAGCCCTGTGAGGAGAGGCTGAGGGAGCTGGGGTTGTTTAGCCTGGAGAAGAGGAGGCTCAGGGGAGACCTCATTGCTGTCTACAACTACCTGAGGAGTGGTTGTAGCCAGGTGGGGGTTGGTCTCTTCTGCCAGGCAACCAGCAACAGGACAAGGGGACACAGCCTCAAGTTGTGCCAGGAGAGGTACAGGCTGGATGTTAGGAGGAAGTTGTTGGCAGAGAGAGTGATTGGCATTGGAATGGGCTGCCCAGGGAGGTGGTGGAGTCACCGTCCCTGGGGGTGTTGAAGAAAAGCCTGGATGAGTCAATTAGTGCCATGGTCTAATTGGTTGGCTCAGGCTGGGTGCTAGGTTGGACTGGGTGATCTTGGAGGTCTCTTCCAACCTGGTTGATTCTATTCTATTCTATCTTAAATACATGAAATACTTTGTATACATCTGCTGACAGGTCCTCAGTCATCACTCACGAAACGTAGTGGCTAGCATGCATTGTTGACCTCCCTCTAGTCCTCTTATTGAGCGATGCTCGGTGTGTTAGCAAAAAAAAAGAGACAAAAGGAAAATGAGATCCCAACAGAATAATAAGCATCATTCTACTGTATTCATTCCTTAGTATTCTGTGTATTTGTTAGCACTTCTTTTGCTAATTTGCAGTCTAATCCCTACCAGAAAAAGAACTTGCAAGTTTTAATTACCTAGGTGCTATGCACACTCAGTTTAGATCTCAAAGTGTTTAAGTGGTGAAGAAGATTAAAACCAAAACAAAAACCAACAGTGGGCAAAGATAGAAGCCTCTCCTTGCAACATATCCCCACTGGCAATTTGGCCCTCCTTCTCCTTTCTTTCTTAATCATAAGTTAATTGTGTGACAATTCTAAAATGAATGAAGCAAAAGCCTACTAAGAAGAAGCAGGAAGCTTGCAAACTCACTGTAATTTGCAGCTGAGCTGAGCTGTGTTAATAAGTGGAACCCCAGAGTATTAATTAATTTGCATTTTCAGTTAGCCTTGCGTTCCTATAAAAATTTGGTTCCCCTGGACTTTAATTTTGAATGTTTCCTAAATAAAACAGTCATGGCAACAGATAATTCTGTTTGGAACATCAGTTCAGTGGAGCTGATGAATAAATGCATCTTGAATTTCCCTAAGCAAACTGAATTTAATTTATTACATTTAATATAATTTCTTGATTATTTTTTCCCTGTTGTTTTATTTTTTTGCCTCCTTTATGGTTGTTCTGCAGAAAGTGTTAAGTAAGTAATTATTAGGCATGATTAGCTCACATATTCTCCCAGAGGGCAGATGCATCATTGTAGCTTTGTTTGAATCACTAATGCATAGTGGCTAACTGTTGTTTGATTTTGAGAGGTAAGGTTGCTAATACCACAAATTAGGCAACAGCCCTCACAGTCTGGATTGTAAATTAGAAACCATATCTCGTTTGATCATTGCCTCTTCCCCAAGATGAGTTGTTCTCTCCTGTAATGTAACTCTTGCCCCATTTTGATTGCTACATGACTAATGATAGCACTTCTCACTGGCCTATCACTAAGCTGGTTTTGAGCACTCACAGTGCATCTGTGATTCTGTGCCATTATGGCTGTGTGCTAGAACCTCAGTTAATCCTCCAAATAAAATCCCTGTTTATTTTGTCACCCTGCATACACAAAAAATCCATTCTCTCTTTAGCTTGGGGAAAAGAAGCCTGAGAGATGATCTCATTCGTGTTTATAAATGTGTAAGAGGTGAGCGCCAGGCGGATGGAGCCAGGCTCTGCTCAGTGATGCCCAACAACAGGACAAAGGGCAGTGGGTGGAGGTTAGAATGATTCTATTCTATTCTAATCAGGTTGGAAGGGACCTCCAAGATCATCCAGTCCAACCTAGCACCCAGCCCTATCCAGTCAACTAGACCATGGCACTAAGTGCCTCATCCAGGCTTTTCCTGAACACCCCCAGGGACGGTGACTCCACCACCTCCCTGGGCGAGGCATAGAAAGTTCTATGTAAATACAAGAAACAGTTTTTCCCCCTGTGAGGGTGACAGAACACTGGAACAGGCTGCCCAGGGCGGTTGTGGAGTCTCCCTCTCTGGAGATACTCAAAACCCACCTGGATGTGTTCCTGTGTGATCTAGTGTAAATGATCCTGCTCCAGCAGGGGGTTGGACTGGATGAGCTTTCAAGGTTCCTTCCAGCCCCTAACCTTCTGTGATGCTTTCTATGCCCTTTATACTCATCACAGCTCCTAGCATAGTGTGACTGTAACATGCTCCTTTTGGTACAGAATGATGGACAAGGGACCACCTGCTTCTAGCTCTTCTATTTGTGGCCATAACCATGAAAATATTAACCACCATTTCAAGCCTCATAAACATTATTTACCTGCATGTGCAAACAGCCTGAACTGACCTCTATAGCTAGTCTGAGAGAGATTAAAAAGGCAATTCAGAGTTCTTTGGATCCCACTTACTTGCCAAGCCTTCTGTTAGGGATTTTCTGAGTTCTGCATATTTGCCAAGAAATCTGTGTTCTGTCACACTTTGCAGTTTCGTGTCCTGCTAGAAAATACTGCAGTGGTTTCTTACTCTGAGTTTGGCTTTCTGGAGAAATAACGAGGTTACACTGCAGTCCTAAAAAGTGAGACCTTAGAGTGGCTTTCCAGTATCTGAAGGGAGCCTACAGGAAGGCTGGGGAGGGACTATTTACAAGGTCTAGTAATGTCAGGACGAGGGGGAATGGGTTTAAACTGGAGGAGGGGAGATTCCAACTGGATGTTAGGAGGAAGTTCTTTACAGTGAGGGTGGTGAGACACTGGCACAGGTTGCCCAGGGAGGTTGTGGATGCTTCCTCCCTGGAGGCGTTTAAGGCCAGGCTGGATGAGGCCTTGAGCAGCCTGCTCTAGTGGGAGGTGTCCCTGCCTATGGCAGGGGGTTGGAGCTGGATGATCCTTGAGGTCCCTTCCAACCTAAACCATTCTATGATTCTATGATCTTGCTATCTAGGACATAAAAATGTATTTGGAGCATGTAAAAAACTTCATCTGTGTCCTGCAGCAACTGATGGGTGGAAAGAATGAAGTTATGAGTTCAAACAGCCTCTTTTAATTCTGAGAAACTGAGATAAGAAGATATGTGTCATAGGCAAAAATGATACAGCATGTGTCAGGTTGGGACATTTAATGTGTTGATTTTGTCCTACAAGCATCTGCAGGCGCTTCAACCACTCACAATGTGATTAAAAATTGCAAAGGACTCTCTTGACAATCATACAAATGTTCTTGAAGGGTGCACATGCAGTAAAAAAGCATAATGGAAGCACTGCAAAGTTGTGATAGGATTATCTCTGGCAGAGAGGCTCTGAGACCTTCCTCAGCTGAAGGGCTGTGGCATTCTGAGGTCTTAAAAAGCTGCTATGTGATTACTGAAGGAGTATTCACTGCATCTTCTGTAAGGTAGAATGGAATGTATCCCCGTGCAAGACTACCTGTGTCTTTCATTCCACTGCTGTGTTGGAGCAGCTTAGAAGGAATAGGAAGGTGGGAATGAAGGAGCAAATTGCTGGAGTCCTCCCTACGCCTGTGGCAGGCATAGAGTGGTGCATGCAGACATCTTTCCAGGCGTTCCAGAAACAGGGATTTGTTTTCATTGACCTCACCCACACCGAGTATTTGCTGCCAACTAAAATAAATCCAGCAAGATGCAGCATGCAAAGTGGTTTTAACAATTTGAAATTGAACTGGAGGGGTAATTCCATTTCTGATTGCTCCAACACTGCAGAACTCAGCAGAACTCTCAGTGCCTCTTAATTATTAAGTGCTTTCCAATCAGGGACATCTTTGAGTGTTGTAGCCCTTCTTATCCTTATGCAGGGCAACTCAGGCTGCCTGCATTGCCTCTATGTCCTAGTTAATTCCTTCTTTGAAAAGAGAGTGCTGGTTCAAATAGAGAAGAAAACACTGCAACTTTATTTAGCAGGACTCTTTGAGAATTACAGAGAAGAGTATTCCAAAAGTCAAAATCTCCCAGGCTAGGGCTGAAGCCAGAGACATAACTTCAGGTGGTTGTGCTGATGCGTTCTTTGTCTCTCCCCGTTCAGCCTGAGAACGTTCTGAAGAACAGCAAGGCCTGAGCTGTTCTCACTCATCACCACTTCCAAAGAAGCCTACTCAGGAGGCACCATGAAGACTTTATTCTGCAGTGTAGAGGAAAGCCTGGCTGAGGCACTTAGTGCTATGGTCTAGTTGATTGGACAGGGCTGGGTGCTAGGTTGGACTGGATGATCTTGGAGGTCTCTTCCAACCTGGTTGATTCTATGATTCCTCACCTCTCCGTGTAGCATGTGCAGCGTTGAGGCATGACAGTGATCTTCAGCGCCCATTTTACATGCTTCCCTGAGAAAAGTGGTTGCATCATACAAGGCAGACAAGGAGCAAATCAGGGGTCACTGTGTTTCCCTGGTCAGCAAGAGCAGGTTGCCAGGACTTGGGGGTTACAGTATCACAGTATCACCAAGGTTGGAAGAGACCTCACAGATCATCAAGTCCAACCCTTTACCACAGAGCTCAAGGCTAGACCATGGCACCAAGTGCCACGTCCAACCTTGTCTTGAACAGCTCCAGGGACGGCGACTCCACCACCTCCCTGGGCAGCCCATTCCAGTGTCCAATGACTCTCTCAGTGAAGAATTTTCTCCTCACCTCGAGCCTAAATTTCCCCCGGCGCAGCCTGAGGCTGTGTCCTCTCGTTCTGGCGCTGGCCACCCGAGAGAAGAGAGCAACCTCCTCCTGGCTACAACCACCGTGCAGAGTGTGCCAGCTCTGCCACTTGTACTGGGCCTTGGCTCCCAAGCAAGTATTTGCTTCGTTGCGCCTGTGTGTTTGCTGCATTGCAGTGATGTCAGAAAGGTTACTTCATGGGAAGGAGTTATTCTGGATTATCAGTTTGCTTGGCTAAAATCAGAAGTGAGACTTAAGGACAGCCCGAGTGGCAGTAGCTAAGTCAGACACCAAGCACTTCCCACCTTCTGGGGGTTGTACATATGCCACCAGCAAAAGCCAGACTGCAGCATTTCAGGGTGTATCCAGACTGGCTGTACAGGTATGGGGCTGAGAGGCTGTGCTAGTGGAGAGTGAGCATGGTTTACTGTTCCTAGAACTTGAAAAAAGCAGACAGAAATATACATGCACTCTTGCTTGAGCAGTGTCATTATTCTCACCCAGTATTATTGTTTTTATCCTGACATTCTGTGCAGCAGAACAATTTCTCCAGTGATTAACATTAGACTGACAAGTGGGTTGAGAAGCACTCCTAGGCTAGGAATCTTTCCTAGCTTCCTTCCACGAACCTCCTTCCCTCATGCAGAATGTGTGGTGAGGTTTATTGCCATTTTTCACCAACTCCCTTATATTCTTCCTTTTATTGTAGTGTTTCAGCAGAAGGCCACTCAAGTGCCCAGTGACAACAGCAGGATCTACTGCCACGCCAGGAAGCCTGGTACAGAGTTTTATTTATTTATTTAACTGCCTTAATGCTTTTCAGAACTAGTAAAGGTTTGCTGGGACTCGATTCTTGACCGATTTCCCTCGTGACAGTTTATATCTTTAACCATATGGCAACATTAAGAGATCAGATTCAGGAGAGAAGGTTAAAGTTAGTGTCTCGTGGGAAAGTTTGCGGAGTCAAAATTGCTTTAGACTTTTTGGTTTCCTTTCTGCATTGTGATTTAAAATGGAGAAGTAGTCCTGTGTGAACCTCACAAGGTTCTACAAGGCCAAGTGCAAGCTCAACATGAGCCACCAGTGTGCACTTGGAGCCCAGAAAGCCAACTGTATCCTGGGCTGCATTAAGGGCAGCGTGGCCAGCAGGTCTAGGGAGGTGATTCTGTCTCTCTCTACACCACTCTGGCGAGACCTCGCCAGGAGTACTGTTACAGGAAAGACCTGGATGTGCTGGAATGTGTCCAGACAAGGGCCACGAGGATGATCAGAGGGCTGGAACTCCTCTCCTATGAGGGCAGCCTGAGAGAGTTTGACTTCAGTGTGGAAAAGCGAAGGCCCTGAGGAGACATTATTATGGCCTTCCAGTATCTGAAGGGTGCTTACAGGGAAGCTGGTGAGGGACTTTTTAGGATGTCAGGTAGTGATAGGACTAGGGGGAATGGATCCAAGGTAGAGGAGGGGAGATTTAGATTGGACTTTAGGAAGAAGTTCTTCACCATGAGGATGGTGAGACACTGGCACAGGTTGGAGGTGGTGGAAGCCAGGCTGGATGTGGCTCTGAACAACTTGTGTGTGAGGTGTCCCTGCCCATGGCAGGGGGTTGGAACTAAGTGATCCTTGGGGTCCCTTCCAACCCTGACAATTTTATGATTCCTGCATCTGAGTGGAGGCAATTCCTGGTATCAATGCAGGATGCATGGTGAGTGAATTGAGAGCAGCCCTGCAGAGGAGGACTTAGTGATATTATTGTTAGCAATAGTAAGGAAGGAAATTTCCAAGATGCTATTTTGCTGCCAAGAAGTACTGGGAGAATCCTCACTGCTTTGTTGCATTTTCCTCACTGAGAAACAAACAACACCCCGAAGCAGAAAGGATGGAGGGGAGGAGCCACCCTAACGATGTTGTGTTTTTATTGATGTCAGACGTTAAAAATCACTTCCATGCCTTTGCTGGAAAAAGTGCTTCACCCTAAAGGGGCAGGAGCAAAGTGGGTTAATTGTGGGTTTCTACCTTTACCTCTCTGCATGTTGTAGCAGCACAGAGAGGCCACACCGACACAGCGGGTGACAGCACTGTGAAATACAGCCTGCCTGCTGAACAGGAAGAACTCATCCACTTGCAGGAGCAGGTGAAGAGGGGAGCCATTTCTGTGGATGAAGCCCTTGACAGATTTAAACAGTGGCAGAACGAAAACCAGCGACTACAGACCCCTCAACAGGTACGAGTCTGAAATTTATGTTTCTGAAGGGGAATCTTGATCTGAGGCTCCCAAAACAAACTCTTGTATTTCATCTCCTACGTGTGAGCTCAAAAAGTAGGAGTCATGATTTATATGCTTGTCAGCTTCCCAGGAACTTGCTGCTTATGTTTCTGAATCTTCTTGCTATCATTTTCCACTGGTGTTTGATTGCTTGAGAGGCTTATTCAGTTTATTTTGCCTAACTTGAAGTGCTGGGAAAAAAAATGAGTTAAACATGTTCATCTTTAAGGCTTTTGTTCTGAACTATGAGGTGATGCTTAGGTCTATGCATCTCTTATGAAACCACAAACCTTCTCTAGCTGAGCAAACCAAACGCAGCATTCAACAGCGTCAGCTAACAAACTAACTGTATCAAGCCTACGTTGTTAGTATGTATTGACTTCAGGTTTTGTGCCTGGCTGAAAGAGCTGAATCTACGTAGTGAAACTCACAATTACAGCAGTGCTCTTCATAGTCAGTATATGTATATAGCTCCTTTATAGTCAGTATATGCAGTAAATTGAGGTGCACAAAGCCAGGATTTACAAAAAGGCCACACAGTGAGTCACTGAAAGAGCTGCATCAAAGCTAGTAGGTAAGGAGCAAGGCACAGTGAGGCTTTTTAATTACTTTGAAGAAGACAGCTGGAGGAAGAGCTTATCCCCTCATTTTAAATGAGATCCTGCATTAACAAAAATATTTCCTTATTGTCCTTTAAGTGCATTTAGTAGACAGAGGAAAGCCAAAGCTAGTCTGCTGCTCTGCAGAGTGGGAGAGCTTTCAGATGCTGCCAGTGAGGAGAGATTAAATGTTCTTTGTGTTTTCCATTACTGAAGAAATAGTGTGAGCTTTGGCATCACAGCTGAACACTTGACAGCAAAAGTGCCAGGGCTTAGAATGGGTTAGGAGTGCTGCAGCACAGCACTGGCTGTTGGACAGCAGGGCCAGAGTGTGGTGGATGCTCACTTCCCAGTCTGCAGCCAAGCACTGGACGGGAATTGCTGATATTGTTCCATCAGACAGAGGAGTTACTTGTGGAGGAACATGATACTATGTCCATGCAAGGATGGCAGCACTCGGTTGTCTCTTTTTTTCCCTTGGTTAACTACACGATGCCTGTACTTGGAGAAGTATTTTGTTGGCTTGTTTTCACTGCTTCAGGGAAAGCTCTGCTTTCTAGTTTGTACCCTGCCTTGTATGTAGGACTTCTGTTTGATTTTTGTGCCATAGGAAAGTCTTTCACTGTTACCCCAGCACGAACATGATGAAGGGCAAGTCCTGCTTAACCAACTTGATTTCCTTTTATGAGAAGGGCAACCACCTGGCTGGTCAAGGGAAGCCAGTAAATCTGCTGTTTTGGGATTTTAGCAGAGCTTTTGACACTGTCTCTGACAGTGCCCTTCTGGAGAAAACATCCAGTATACAGCTAGACAAGTCTATGGTACAATGGGTGGGTGATTAACTGGCTGATGGGTTAGGCTCAGATTTACAGTGAGTGGCCACATCAAGCTGGTGGTCAATCACCAATGTACTTCCCCAAGAGGTGCCCAGGAAGGTTGTGGGTGTCCCCCCTCCCCCCAGAATTGTTCAAGGCCCATCTGGACAAGGCCTTGAGGGTGGCCTTGCCAATGCCAGGGGCGTTGGAACTAGATGATCTTCAAGGTCCTCTCCAACCCCAACTGCTCTCTGTACGTATGAACGCACGTGCTGTCACTGCAGTTGTCTGGCCTTCACTGGGGTTTTTGAGGGGAAGACCACTTGTTTGTAGTGACAAATAACCCCCAAGCCTCTATAATCTAATGCTGGCATCAATGTAGCTTACTGATGGGAAGAAACTCCACAAGTCTCAAAGGTATAAATGATCAAATGAGCACCTACTCAGAGCGTGTCACAGAGGGCTTTCAGTTCTTTAGTTATTTTCCTGGCGAGAGAAGCTTGGTGCTCAGAATGCCAAAGAACTCAGCTTTTTGTGCTTATTCCTTATTTCTACAGTAAAGCTCCATTACAGACTGCTGCTGCTGCTGCTGGCTTTACGCTTGTTTTTCATTTAAAGGAAAGAGTGCACCACCTTAGAGAGACCTCTACTGGAAACAGGCTGGAAAAGGAGACTCCAAATGGTAAGTTGCACTTGCTCTGCCTTTCAGAACACTGAAGCCTTGAACTGTAAATGTACTGCAGACTTTTGGCTGAGGCACTGAATTTGTAATGAACCTGTACCTGACCACACTTAAGCTATTTTAGCGTAATCAAGCCTTCAGCAGGGTCAAGATTTCATCCCTGACAGTTAATGGGGCAGAAAATTTCTCAAGTCCTTGTGGCTTAGCTTTTCTGTAGCCCATTTCCTACTGCTTCATTGTGATTAGGGTGGATCATTTCTTTAGAACAACTTAGTTGATGATGTCCACATTTTATTGGTAAATCAGCTGTCACTTTGCACTTAAAAATTCTCAATGAATGTGCCACTGCTACAGCAGTTTGGTATTTTGAGTCATGAATAAAAGCTGTGCTGCTGGTCACTTAAGATGCCTTTTTTTCCCCCTTTGTGGTTGAATGTCGTCTGCAGCAGTGTAAATCACCTGCATTTGCTCCAAATTATTTTATCTTGTGGTTATGAAAAGATTGTGTTAGGATTGTGTTGACTTCAGACCTGTGATTTCTGTAAACACCAGGACCTGTGTTCTTGAAAGGGAAACTTTAGTATCCTTTGTAGGTCATTATTTAAAATTAGCACCTAAGTGCATCAGGTGCTAATAAATGACAGAAAACTATCATAGAATTATAAATTCCTAGAACCCTTTTGGTTGGGATGGACTTTTAAAGGTCATCCACCCCAGTGCCCCTGTAGTGAGTATGGATGTCTTTAATTAGATCAAGCTGCTCAGAGCCTGGATGAATCAATTCACAGTACTGCCTTCATCATTTTGTTAGACAGTTGTGTTTATGGAATAGAGTAGAACAGAATAGAATCATCCAGGTTGGAAGAGACCTCCAAGATCATCCAGTCCAACCTAGCACCCAGCCCTATCCAGTCAACCAGACCATGGCACTAAGTGCCTCATCCAGGCTTTTCATCAACACCTCCAGGGACGGTGACTCCACCACCTCCCTGGGCAGCCCATTCCAATGCCAATCACTCTCTCTGCCAATAACTTCCTCCTAACATCCAGCCTAGACCTCCCCTGGCACAGCTGGAGACTGTCCCCTTGTTCTGTTGCTGGTTGCCTGGCAGAAAAGATCAACTCCCATCTGGCTACAACCTCCCTTCAGGTAGTTGTAGACAGCAATGAGGTTTATGTGGACTTGTGAGATACTGCAAGGGAGGGAAAATCTTGCTGGCCCCAGTGGCAGAGCTGCAGTTCAGACCATTTCTATTTCAGATGACATATCCTACCTGGTTGGCAGGGGTGCAGCACTGAGCAGGGGACCAAGCATTTGTTCCTGAAGTCTGTTTTCTATAGACAAGTGGCAGCTCAGGGCGATTCCTGGGAAGTATTTGTCTGTAGGGTTTCCTTGGGCAGCCACATTAGTCCTGCTTCTGGTGCCGTTCCCTCTCTCCAGAGTTCAGTTACTGAATGACAGCAGCAGAAATGTTTTGTCAACAGCAGAACTGTAAATGTTGTGAGTGCCTGGGAACTTGGAGGCCGATGGCTGTGTTCCCTTCTGATCTTAAGCTCTCTGTCCTCCCTTCCACTGCCTGCTATGCTGTGATGCACAGAAAGCAGCAGCCAGACATTGCAGAACTACAGTGGAAAGAATCATTGTGGAGGCTCCTGTCTTGCCCAGCAGCACCCAGAAATTTATCAGAGACTTAAACTCTTGGAAACAGGAATTTATAAAAGGTGAAACTCCTGCTCCAGCTGGACACACACTGGTAGCAAGGGGAAAGATGCATCTTAGAAGACCAGCAGCTAAGTCCAGACATAAATAAACTGCCTGAAACAAAAGTAACAGTTGCCTTCCTTTCTCTTTTGCAGCTCCTAAGGAAAGCAGACCAGAGAGCATTCCTTTTCGAGACTTCCTCTTCCAGATGCCATTTAACAGAGCGGTAGGTAGGGGTGGATGGTGGCCAGTCTCAGATGTCAGTCCTAGCTTCCACATTTGCACAGGGACTTGATTGAGTTGTGGCAATTAACGAGGCAGGAATTAGAAGATGTGTAGTTAATTTCATTTCTGGAAAGCCCCACTCGTAACTACATAGTAATTAGTTAAAATTTGGGTACTAATTTGGTTGGGAAAATCTTCACCAGGATGCTTATGGGAAATTCATTCCTTTAGGAGAATCAAAACATGGGAAAAGTTTAGCCACACAATGGCTTTGTCCCACTTACAAATAGGTAACCTGGAGCCCTAAGGAAAGTCTGTTCTACTCACTGCAGTGGAGTAGAAATTTCAAGGTAGCCCCTGGCTCCTTTCTGGCACTGTTGGAACTCAGCTAGGCTGCTGAGAGGCTTCTAGATCTTCCCAGGGTGCTTGGGAAAGAGGCAGATAATCTCTAACCTGATCCTGGTTCCTCATAGCATGGAGGTTTGCAGAAGTGCAGATGTGATCTCTGGCAGATGTGCAGGAAGCACAATGTCAGTGGCACTTCTTGCCACATCGTGAGGCACTTAAATGCCTTCTCCTGGGAAACTTGAGGCACCTAAGTTTCCAGGTAGTTCAAGTCCAGAATGTCAGGGCTAAGCTGGTCTGAAGCAGGAGGCAGTGCAGAACACGTTGTTCTAGAGCAGTGAGGCAGAGGCAGGTCTGTGAGGCAGCAAGGCAGAAGCAGCAGCTTGCACCTTAGATCAGTTTCTCCTATTTGCCCAAGTGTGCTGGCTCCTTTGGCCACAGAGATCCACCAATCAAAATGGCATTTGCAAAACTGACCATATTAGGTGAAACCAGGATTTGTTCACCCTTATTTGGCCAAGATACCAACAAGTACCTAAAAACCTGTGAGTATCTGCTTATCACTTTGGGAGGGGACATAACAGCCCAAGCCTGTGTTTTCCTCCCTTACTTCCATCAGCAGAAGGGTGGGGCAAGCTAGGACATCTAATAGGCCTATTAGCCTTCCAAGACAGGACTCTCCATTGGACTCACCTTTGAAAACATGGGCCTCCATCTCCAGCCTCCATGTTTGAAATTAGGATTAGTCATTCTCAGAGGCAATTTTGGAAGACCTGATTGAGGATTTAGAGAGAATCACATCAGAAGCCTGTTAGAAAAGGAATGTGATTTTATTTTAATGAGGAAAGAAAATATCTCCTATAAATTAGTGTGGAATGTAATTTTTAGTTTCTTGATAAGTTTGATCTTGCTTCCACTATAAGGAATGTTATTAGTGACAGTGCCACTTGGTTCAGTCTTCCATTATAACACTTGATGCTATCTGAAAGGTCACATCTCATTTTGCAACAGTTTAATATAGAACTGAAAAAGAAAAAAGCCTGCAAGGCAAAAATTTCTGTCACTCTTGGAGTGAAATATCTGTAAAAAACCTACTTGAAGAACTAAAGGACTAAGGATGTGGAATGTTCATTTGCAGAAAGTACAGGCACAGAACAATGGTTTATCTCATTACTCTGCAATAAGCAGATGGTCTTGCTCATCAACACTGAGAATAACTTTTCTTCCAAGACAACAACCCCAAGCAATGCTACAGGCTGGGGACAGAGTGGCTGGAGAGCAGCCAGGAGGAAAGAGACCTGGGAGTACTGGTGGATAGTAGGCTGAAGATGAGCCAGCAGTGTGCCCAGGTGGCCAAGAGAGCTAATGGCATCCTGGCCTGGATCAGGAACAGTGTGGCAAGTAGGACAAGGGAGGTTATTCTGCCCCTGTACTCAACACTGGTCAGGCCACACCTTGAGTGATGTGTCCAGTTCTGGGCTCCTCAACTCAAGAGAGATGCTGAGAGGCTGGAACATGTCCAGAGAAGGGCAACAAGGCTGGTGAAGGGCCTGGAACACAAACCCTATGAGGAGAGGCTGAGGGAGCTGGGGTTGTTTAGCCTGGAGAAGAGGAGGCTCAGGGCAGACCTCACTGCTGTCTACAACTCCCTGAAGGGAGGCTGTAGCCAGGTGGGGGTTGGTCTCTTCTCCCAGACAACCAGCAACAGAACAAGGAGACACAGTCTCAAGTTGTGCCAGGGGAGGTCTAGGCTGGATGTTAGGAGGAAGTTCTTGGCAGAGAGAGTGATTGGCATTGGAATGGGCTGCCCAGGGAGGTGGTGGAGTCACGGTCCCTGGGGGTGTTCAGGAAAAGCCTGGATGAGGCACTTAGTGCCATGGTCTGGTTGACTGGCTAGGGCTGGGTGCTAGGTTAGACTGGATGGTCTTGAAGGTCTCTTCCAACCTGGTTGATTCTATTCTAAAAGTGTATCTTTAATAAAATTTCACGGAAATTTGGGGACAAAAAAAGCTCCATTTTGAAATCTGAGTGGCCATCAATTTTTAAAGATATTTAAGACTTTCCTGGGCCTCTTCCCTGACACCACTGAAGTACTGATCTAAGAGTATCCTACTGGCTACAGTATATTTGAGACACATTTTGGATAGGCACCTTCCCAACTGTGGAATACTATAGCAGAAGAGAAGGAAGACAGAGAGAGAATGACAGAAGTGCAACAATTCAATTCATGAGGTATGTCTTGGCACTGGAAGTCCTCGGTGACAGGTGCTCTTGGGGAGACATTACTGAATTGGGACAGAGCCAGAATGCACC
This sequence comes from Tricholaema leucomelas, assembly GCA_013400475.1. NCBI lineage: Eukaryota > Metazoa > Chordata > Aves > Piciformes > Lybiidae > Tricholaema lacrymosa > Tricholaema leucomelas. Next base: position 99,428 of record WAAF01001766.1, on the reverse strand, counting down.
CATGGTGAGGTAAAGGTGCGCTGGGTAGCCTATCTGATGCCTGTCTACATCTTTGGACACGTGAATTACCTGTGCAGATCTCATTTGGCTGTTCCTGAAACTGGCATTTCAGAATCTGCCTTCTAATGCATTTGCCTTACGGCACCTTATGCACCACATGCCACAGATTTAGTCATCCAGCACCTAAGTGTGAAGTGCAAGAGTGCAGAAACTACATTAGGTGGTTTGAATTGCTTGCAGTTATTACCTCAAAGTTAAGCTCTGTAGGCCCTTGAACTTAGTCTTAGGGATACAGCCTCATCAGAACAGGGAATGACTGATACTCTGTTTCCTTTCTTGGCATAGTAGCAGGAACTGAGTGGTGTAGTAGTAGCAGTGAGTAGTGTCACCGCTTCATTGTTGCCTAGGCAGCAAGACAGAGGCCGGAGAAGACAAACAGTAACTCAGATGGACTTCAGAAGACCAAGAAAGCATGAATCAGGTGTTAATGCCAGCTTATTATTTCAATGCCAGCAGCTTATATAATGGTTTTAAATGAAGGTAAGGCTTGGGAGACATCTCCTGCTTAGTGGTCTTCCAGTGACAAATATACCTGTGGGGCAAACAAGCAATTCATCTTGTTCCACCGGTGGGACCCTTGGCAAGGTAGGAGGCATGCTGTGGAAAGCTTTTCCCACAGGGAACTCTACTGAACCCAATTATTTCTTGGCTGTTAAAATGTGTAAAATGGCCTTCATCTACAAGGAGGACAACTTTACTATCAGATGCTAGAGGCTTTTATACTGACCTGCTTCCTGTAAGGCACTGTAAACAGCCAGGTCATCCACTGCTACGACAGCATCCTCCACACCACCTTCCAAATCCTGATTTCGATGCCTCTGACAGTACAGCAGGTCTGGATTAATGAAGTCTGCGCAGCCAGCTGCCAAAGACCAAGCCTCTTCCTCAGCACCTTTTGCAAACTGGCAGGTTATTGATTATGTTTGCTTTCCCAAATGTCTGGCTTCCTTCCTCAGCCTCCATCAGCACCTTGCTTTCAGTCCAAGCTGTTCACCCATTGCTTATTCATCAGTTGATGCCACTCCAGAGTGTAGGTGACATCTGAGTTCCGTGAAAACTAAGACACCAGCACTTGGTGCTGAGCACATTGACCTACCAGAGACAAATGAAAGTGGTTAACAGGAAGATGAACAAACTCTAATGGTGACATTAGGATCCATACAAACACGAACTCCTTTACTCAAACCACTTAGCAAAGTTAAAATAAGCACCCACAAGCCTTAGTATGTGTGCACAGGGAGGAAAACATAGAAAAGACTTTATCTCCTTACTACTTCCAACAGTATACCTTTCAGTCAGGACTCCTAGTCTTCAAAATAGTCATTTGGTGGTAGTTTACAAGTGTCCACTGGACTTGTGAAGCTAAATCTATAGCCTGGTTTCCACTTTCCTAAGTATTGTAGCCTGGCATCATGTATGAATTTAAAATCAAGAAAATAACCAAAAATCAGTTTCTTACCCAATTGTCACCAAACCAGGGCTTCCTGAGGCAACCCCACACTCAAACTGCTGGCTGAGTTGTTCACAAAGAGAAATGAATCTCTGTACCTTTCAGCCTCTCCTCACTGTCACCAATACAGACTGGCCCTGATGTTAGAAGAAAGATTTCTTGCACAGTCCACCTCCTGCCATTCTCTCTGTGGATGTCTCCTGCTCCTCTGCTCCCAGGGACTTGTATTGTATTCATATTTGTAGCAAAACATGTTAAAATTGACCCCACCTAGGTATGCACTTTGTGAATTACCCTTGAGAGCCTTTCTGCACTGGCCTAATTTAGCACTGATGTACATGACTATTTATTACTTGCATTTACTTCTTTTCAGTCTCCAACTAGGAACCCAACAGAGAAGGAACAGATGCCTAATTAGCAGAGGTAAGAGCATCTATATGAACACACAAACACAGAGACAGTATTTGTCATGGAAACTAATGCTTGTGGAAGTGCTTTCCATCAGGGTGCACTTGTGTGACAGCAGAATGGAAGTGCCTCTCAGAGGTCTGCCTTCAGAAGCTAAACCACAGCTATCACACGTTCTGCTTTCTGCCAGAAGTTTGGTGGGTTTTTTTGATTCTCTGACTCTGTTCTTGCTGCTGCAGGGCAGATTTGCATGCAGTTAGACACTCCTCTGACTTGTGTGTCCAGGTGAAGAGAGCTCCCATTAGGTACTGTGACTAATTGAGCCTGTGCAGGCCTACATACTGACTGCACACACAGAGTGACTAGCAACAGAGGGGTGCAAGGATGTGTCCAGAAATGCTGCCCAGCCAAGAGACCAATGGTCACTGCAGTGCTGGAAAGTGTACAGGTGATGGTGGTCTCCACTGCAGAGTTGTCTCATGTTTGTGTCTTGCTTTTTGGCAGCTAATGAGATCTTTCACAGTTGGAAGTTTTAGTTACTATTGGCTACCTGTGTTCCTTCTGTGGTGGGTAGTTGTTTTTTGTGAGGTTTTGAATCAGTGTAATCTGTGTTGAGAACAAATTTACCAGGAACTGAGCTCGGATTTCCTTGAGATGCTTCACAGATTCCCCAGCCCTTAGTTGTTCTCTCAGGCACTGACCTTCTTCAGTTCACTGCTCTCTGCAAGGATAGGTTGTGGCAAACGGATTCAAAAGTCAGAGCTGAATCTCTCTTGGTTTCCTTTCCTTCAGATGAGTTTAGACCTGAAAATTTCCAAATGAAGGTTTGCCATTTTAGACACGAGTAGCATTTGTAATTATGCATTGTAAAAGGGATTATATAGTTATTCACAGTAACAAAGTGATACAGTTCATTCCTGAAGACAAATGTAATTCCAAAGGCTGAGTTACTTTGCCTTCTCCATCTTTCCCAAGTGGGAGGAATAACATATTATGCTGGTGTAGCATTGCTCTTGTGGCACTGAAAATGGGTAATCTTCAGTGAGGCCTTTTCTGCCACGCTCTTCTCATGTAAAGGAGAGAGCAGTTGCTTATGAGATCTGTTTCCATACCTCATTTCTGGAGCCAGCTGCCCTGCTTACAGCGCCCACACCACAGAACAACAGGTTCTCTATTGCTGCTTATTCTCTCAGTCACTCATTCGGGTCCCCCCTCTCCCCTAAAATTCTCTTAAGACCCAAAAAATAGTTTTGTGGCATGATCTGAAGATGAAAACTTGTCATTCCTCTTTCAAGAGGCTGCTTAACTCCTAACAGAGCTATTTCCTTGAGTGGAGCTGAGAAGTCACCTACACTAACAGGTAAAAGAGCTCTGAACACTAAAAGCTCCAGCACCAACAGAAGTGCTGATGGATTGCAGATTGCTTGAAGCAAGATAAATCACGCAAGGGCAGGGGGAGATTACCCCTGAGATCAGAATAGGTGATCTCTGTCACTGTTAGAAAATGATGTGGGAGAGGGAAGATGAATTAGACGTGGGAGAACCTGCAAAACACAATTTATCCATCTCGTTCAATTCTGCTTATGAATTATCCACACCAAACTCCAGGGCTTTCCTCCTCTGCAAAGCATGGCCTCTCCACAGCTTGCTTGCTGTTGTCTGTCTCCAGGTTGGTGAGGCCTTTGCAATACACAGCACTGAATATAGCAGTGTTTGGAAAGCAAAGCACTCATGTGGAAACACAAACTGTAAGTTGGTCCTGAGGAGGGCAGGTCTAGACTAGAGATTAGGGAGAAATTATTTACAGTCAGGATGGTGAGACACTGGCACAGGTTGCCTAGGGAGGTTGTGGAGGCCCTCTCCCTGGAGTAGTTCAAGGCCAGTTTGGATGAGACCTTGAGTGACCTGTTCTAGTGGGAGGTGTCCCTGCCCATGGCAGGAGGGCTGGGACTAGATGATCTTTAAGGTCCCTTCCAGCCCAAACCATTCTGTGAATCTATGTGCCACATGTGTGCCACAGCAGAATGGTCTTGGCAAGATTCAAAAAAGAGCTTGGTAATCTGGAGGGTGGAGTTTGTCCCTCTCTTTTACATTACACTACATTTACATTACTAATACATCTTCAGGAAGACAGGTTAGTTTTCTATGGGGAAGGAAATGATCGCTTGCTGCCATGTGCTGGAAAACATCCCTTGAAGGTGCAGTTCTGAGATCATCTGATCTGAGAAACTACCTACCTGCATGATCTGAAGGGCTCACTTCTGGTAGGAACCCAATAGAGTGAAGCTGGGTTTTTGTCAACTCCAGTACTTCTTCTAATAGTGATGAAATACATTCAGTGGTGTGCCCACCCACACTGTCTGTACCACTCAGGAGGACAGTAGCTTTCTCATAAGTGAAAAAGAATCCACAACCTAAACACAGTATCTCTAAAGACAAAGCCCTGTTCTTTAATGACTAATTGCAAGGAGACCAATGAGTGCTTTAGCTATTGCCAAAGAAGATAAAAACATTCCAAAACTGTGTTTCTGGTGCTAATGTTCTGACTCTCCAAAACAGTTGAGCTTCAACTCCAGTATGAAGTTCCTAACTGCCTTGCTGATGTCACTCACAGTATTACAGTCTCACAGTATCACCAAGGTTGGAAGAGACCTCATAGATCATCAAGTCCAACCTGTTACCACAGAGCTCAAGGCTAGACCACGGCACCAAGTGCCACGTCCAATCCTGCCTTGAACAGCTCCAGGGACGGCGACTCCACCACCTCCCTGGGCAGCCCATTCCAGTAGCCAATGACTCTCTCAGTGAAGAACTTTCCCTCACCTCAAGCCTAAATTTCCCCTGGCATGTATGTCTACCCCATAGATCATCACAACTCCTTTATGCAAGCAGGAAGGAGAATGAGAGAGCTGAGATCCAGCTGGTGAATCTGAAGGAGCAGACTGTGTTTTTGATTCTCTCCTACTCATTTCCACAAACGTGACGTTTGATCTTATTCTAAACAAACATAAGCTGTCTATACACTAGCAGGCATTTCCCATTACTACTTACAGTGCAATTCTTCTGCCAGCTGCACATCAGCTTCCTCTGCTTGGCAGCCCTCACATCTCCAGCCTGCATCGTTCCAGCGTTGTGTGGTCATCGTTGCACTTTAGAGTCCTGGAATTTCTCTCCTGGGCCAGCTCTAGAAGAATTGCAGCATCACTAAAGCAAGTTGATAAGACTCCTTATAAAGCTAGCACTGAATTTCACTTCTTTTTTCTTTGCCATTGTTTTTTTCAAGATGACAGCTGAGGATTTGCCCTGAAGAAAAATTAATTAACAAAAGCAGCCAAGATGTAACAATTTATCTCTCTTTTATCAGTTCACTTTTTCCATAATGCTTGATAGTTGTTTGAATGAATGGAAGAGGAAGACTTGAAAGGTTATGACGATTGTGAAGCTGTAACACATGGAATTTAGTTTTCACTTCTTGCTAAGATGTTTCTGTGTAAATCTCATCTATAAATTTGTCTTTCCTAAAGATCATAATTGTGCTCCATCACTACTTGAAGTACTTTCTGAAGTCAAACTATAAATCAGTACCAATTACCTGCTTATGCATTAAAGCCATTACAAGATTTTGGTTTACAAGGACCTTGTGTTTCATTTAGTAAGTTGTAAGGTAAATGATACTCACACCAAAACCAAGGGAATCTCTACCGCATTTACACAGCAAGCAGAAGAAATGAATGTGGTTGGTGGGTGTAAGGGTCTGCACTGCCACGGTGACAGACTCTGAGATTTAACTGATCATGGGGTCGAGGCAATCCCAAGCACAAATCCAGTCCAGGGCAGTGAGTGGCTGAAGAGCAGCCCTTAGGAGAGGGACCTGAGGGAGCTGGTGGACGAGAAGCTCAACAGTAGCCAGCAGTGTGCACTTGCAGCCCAGAGGGACAACCAGAGCCTGGGCTGCATCAGGAGAAGTGTGGCCAGCAGGGTGAGGGAGGTGATTCTCCCCCTCTACTCTGCTCTGGTGAGACCCCACCTGGAGTACTGCATCCAGTTCTGGAGCACCCATTACAAGAGGGATGTGGACATGCTGGAGCATGTCCAGAGAAGGGCCACAAGGGTGCAGCAGCTCTGCTATGAGGACAGACTGAAAGAGTTGGGGCTGTTCAGTCTGGAGAAGAGAAGGCTCCCAGGTGACCTTCTTGTGGCCTTCCAGGATCTGAAGGGGGCCTACAAAACAGCCGGGGAGGGACATTTTAGGCTCTCAGGTAGTGACAGAACTATGGGGAATGGAGCAAAGCTGGAGGTGGGTAGGTTTGGACTGGACATGAGGAGGAACTTGTTCAGCATAAGAGTGGTGAGAGCCTGGAATGGGTTGCCCAGGGAGGTGGTTGAGACCTCATCCCTGGAGGTGTTTAAGGCCAGGCTGGATGGGGCTCTGGCAAGCCAGATCTAGGGTAGGGTGTCCCCGTCCATGGCAGGGGAGCTGGAACTAGATGATTCTTGTGCTCCCTTCCAACCCTGACAGATTCTGTGATTCTATGTGGGGATGCAGGATGATGCCAGAAGACTCACCCTGTTCATACACCAAAAAAAAAAATGGAAAACAAAACCGAAAAGGTCTCTTGTGCAACCTGCAGAGGGTTTAGGAGAACACTCTAACTTCCAGATAAGTAAGCAGGCTTTCCCCACGCTGGTTGTTTGAGCCCTCCACTACTGTTCTTAAAAAGCAAGTAAACAAGCTGCTAGCTGAAACTGCTGCCACAGAGATCTTAACCTTTACTAACCTCTTTTAGGAACCTGAATTGTTCATAGCCAGCTACCCCTCACACCCAGATCACTGCTGAATCTCTGCTCTGCAAGTACACTACAAGAGGGTTGGAGTCAGGTATTGTTGGGGCTGGAAGGGACCTCAAGGCTCATCTAGCTCCAATCCCTCTGCCACCAGCATGAACATCTCACACTAAATCAGGTTGCTCAGAACCACATTCAGTCTGGCTTTAAGAACTTCCAGGGTTGGGGCTTTCACCACCTCCCTGGGCAACCTGTGTCTCACCACCCACTTGGTGAAGAGCTTCTTCCTGACATCCAATCTGAATCTACCCACTTCCAGGTTTGCTCCATTCCCCCTAGTCGTATCACCAGATGACACCCCAAAAAGTCACCTCACTTAACTTGCAGATAGGAAGAACTGAGAACTACTTACAGTCAGAATCTAAGTGGAAATGAATCCTGCTCCTTAAGCATGTTCATGTGGCACTGGCCTTTGGAAGAGAAGAGTGGAGGTTGTACCATTTTCCCAATTTCAACAAAATACTATGTGCAGAATCACTGCAAATAAAAATAAGCCCAAAAGACAACGTTGGGATTTCAAAATAATGGCAGAATCTTGCAACTCTGTGTCCTACAGCAGAACAGAATAGAATCAACCAGGTTGGAAGAGACCTCCAACATCATCCAGTCCAACCTATCACCCAGCCCTATCCAGTCAACCAGACCATGGCACTAAGTGCCTCATCCAGGCTTTTCCTGAACACCCCCAGGGACGGTGACTCCACCACTTCCCTGAGCAGCCCATTCCAAGGCAAATCACTCTCTCTGTCAAGAGCTTCCTATACACACAGCTTTAGGCTAACAAAATTCTGTCTTAAAGGGGTTGATTAAACATCTTCAGGAAATTATCTGTTCTCTGGGGGAAACACCCACTTTTGTTAGGAACATTCCCAACAAATGCTGCTATGGAGTTAGAAATACTCAGTGGCTGCTGTTTAAATGTGGTTGCATAGCTTAGTATTGCCATACAAATCACAGAATCAGCCAGGTTGGAAGAGACCTCCAAGATCATCTAGTCCAACCTAGCACCCAGCCCTAGCCAATCGACTAGACCAGGAGTCCTCAAACTACGGCCCATGGGCCGGATACAGCCCCCCCAGGGTCCTCAGTCCGGCCTGCCAGTATTTACAGAACCCTCCCCAGCCCCTGCTGGGAGTTGAGGGGAAAACCAAGCAGCCACAGATGACTTCCTGCCCCTTAATCCGCTCAGCAGTCTCCACAGCCCCCAGCACCAGGCTGCAACCAATGCCTTGTCCTTGTCCTGCCCCCACCATGGGGCACCTCTTGGCTGCAAACCACGTCACTGCCACCACATCCTCTTCCTCCTTCTGTTTCTCACTGGCACTTGACAAAATCACTGATGTTCATGATTCTGCACAACTTCTTATTTTCATTCGTGGGACAAATGGTTCTAAGGCACAGAGGAGCTTGCTACACTGAAAAGCATCAAAGGAACAACTACAGGAGAGGACATCTGTGAGAAAGTTTGCCAAACTATGAATGATTTGCAGCTGGACTGGGGTAAACTATTCAGTGTGACCAGTGATGATGCTCCTAGCATGGCCCATGAAAGGAGCTGCACACATTAACAAAGAGATGGACCAATGCAACCATTCACATCCAGTAGCCATACACTGCAGCATCCACCAACAAGCACTGTGTTGTAAATCACTGAAGCTGGACTCTGCCATGAAAACTGTGTTAACTTCATTAGAGCTCATGCACTAAACCACAGACAGTTTCAGGAACTTCTGTCTGAGCTAAATGTTGCCTCTGAAGATATTCTGTACCACACAGAAGGCCACTGGCTGAGTCCAGGGAGAGTATTGAAATGATTTTATGACTTACTTCCACAGGTTTATGATTTTATGCTTTCTAAAAACAAAGGAGTACCAGAGCTCAAAGATGCAGAATGGAAATGTCACCCTGCATTTCTGACAGATGTGACAGAGCTACTCAACAATTTCAATGTCTTAACTTCAAGGAAAGGGGAATAGAATAGAATCAACCAGGTTGGAAGAGACCTCCAACATCATCCAGTCCAACCTAGCACCCAGCCCTAGCCAGTCAACTAGACCATGGCACTAAGTGCCTCGTCCAGGCTTTTCCTGAACACCCCCAGGGACGGTGACTCCACCACCTCCCTGGGCAGCCCATTCCAATGCCAATCGCTCTCTCTGTCAAGAACTTCCTCCTAACATCCAGCCTATACTTCCCTTGGCACAACTTGAGGCTGTGTCCCCTTGTCCTGTTGCTGGTTGCCTGGCAGAAGAGACCAACCCCCACCTGGCTACAACCCCCCTTCAGGTAGTTGTAGACAGCAATGAGGTCCCCCCTGAGCCTCCTCCAGGCTAAACACCCCCAGCTCCCTCAGCCTCTCCTCATAGGGTTAGCTCATCTGTGATATGTATTCACACATGAAAGCATTTCAAGTCAAGTTAGACCTGCTCATTAACCAAGTAAAGGAGGAAAACTTCTGCCATCTCCCCACAACTCAAAACCTGTCTGCAGAAAAACCAGCACTTGCATTCCCAAACAAAACATGTATGGACATACTAAAATGTTGCAAAAGGAGTTTCAAATTAGATTTAAAGAGCTTTGTCTCCATGAACAGGACATGCAGCTTTTCCAGAACCCATTTGCTGTTGACATTGAAAGTGTTGATCTGATTTCTGGGTTGACGAGAAGCTCAACATGAGCCGGCAGTGTGCACATGCAGCCCAGACAGCCAACCGAGTGCTGGGCTGCATCAAGAGAAGTGTGGCCAGCAGGGCAAGGGAGGTGATTCTCCCCCTTTACTCTGCTCTCGTCAGACCCCACCTGGAGTACTGTGTGCAGTTCTGGAGCCCCCAATACAAGAAGGACATGGAACTGCTGGAGCGGGTCCAAAGGAGAGCCACGAAGATGATCAGAGGGCTGGAGCACCTCTGCTATGAGGACAGGCTGAGAGAGTTGGGGCTCTTCAGCCTGGAGAGGAGAAGGCTTCGAGGAGACCTTATAGTGGCCTTCCAGTATTTGAAGGGAGCCTACAGGAAAGCTGGGGAGGGACTATTTACACGGTCTAGTAATGTTAGGACGAGGGGGAATGGGTTTAAGCTGGAAGAGGGGAGATTTAGACTGGATGTTAGGAGGAAGTTCTTTACAGTGAGGGTGGTAAGACACTGGAACGGGTTGCCCAGGGAGGTTGTGGATGCTTCCTCCCTGGAGGTGTTTAAGGTCAGGCTGGATGAGGCCTTGGGCGAGCTGCTCTAGTGGGAGGTGTCCCTGCCTGTGGCAGGGGGTTGGAGCTGGATGATCCTTGAGGTCCCTTCCAACCTAAACCATTCTATGATTCTATGATTCTATGATTTACCAAATGGAATTGGCCAAACTACAGACTTGTGACTCGCTGGAAGATGCATTCAAATCACACAGCCTTACTAATTTCTATGCATCTCTCCCCTCAGAGACACACCATAATCTCAGGAACCATGCACTCAAAATTGCAGCCATCTTTGGCAGCATCTACGTCTGTGAGCAGACTTTCTCCCGCATGAAACATCTGAAATCTCCAATCAGCTCCAGACTAACTGATGAACACTTGCATCACTTGCTACGACTAGCAGTGACAAATATGGAACCTAACATTCACCATCTCCTTAGCCAAAAGCAGGCCCACAGTTCACATTGAAATATTACTTGGTTTTGTTGATGATAATTGTTCTTCATTTTTAATATTGCATTCTTTCCCCTGGTTTTTTTTTGTGCACTACTACAAAAAAATATGTGCAGTGTGCATAGAAATTCCTTCATTTTTTTCCAAACTATAGTCTAGGCCCCGACAGTGCCTGAGGCACAGTGAATCAGCCCCCTGCTTACAAAGTTTGAGGACCCCTGAACTAGACCATGGCACTAAGTGCCTCATCCAGGCTTTTCTTCAACACCTCCAGGAACAGTGACTCCACCACCTCCCTGGGCAGCCCATTCCAATGTCAATCACTCTCTCTGGCAAGAACTTCCTCCTAACATCCAGCCGGAACCTGCCCTGGCACAACTGGAGACTGTGTCCCCTCGTTCTGTTGCTGGTTGCCTGGCAGAAGAGACCAACCCCCACCTGGCTACAACCTCCCTTCAAGTAGTTGTAGACAGCAATGAGGTCACCCCTGAGCCTCCTCTTCTCCAGGCTGAACACTCTCAGCTCCCTCAGTTTCTCCTCACAGGACTCTGTTCCAGGCCTCACACCAGCTTCATTGCTCTTCTCTGAACACATTACAGTATCTCAACTTCTTCTCCTGAGCACAGCACAAGCAGTGAGCTCTGTAATGCCTCACAGATCTGGAAATGAAGTCAGTGTCCATGAACTGAGGGACAGGAGACTGCGAGGCTTGACAGGAGAAGAGCTGTGATGTTTTAACACTTCACTGGCCATGCAGAAATGGAGTGTGAAGAGTTACATGGAAATCTAAATGTGCATAAGCTGCTGTTTTCCCTCATGAGGGTCCCCACCCTGACCTAAAACCCCCAACATTTGCATTCTAAACTTAGCTGGTCAGTACAGTCCCCTGACAAGCAGTGCTGAGGAGGTGACATACAGATGGAAGAAATGATTGTTCATCATGAGAGTTTTCTGCAGAAAAGGCAGCAGGTACCCACGTGAAGTTTGTTGCTTGTTTCTGCAGTAGAGGGGGTGAAGAAACCTTTCTTGGGCAGGGGTGTCAGTCCTCATAGGCCTCCTCAACAGGATCCAGGTGCTCTCTGTGCCGCCAGTGGAGAGGCAGTGGATGAGCAGCTCCTTCACCCCTGTGATGGGGCACCTGGGAAACAGAGATGAGAGGTGAACGGTAAGAACCTTTACAAAAACATAGCACAGAAAGATACACTGAGGAAAGGCTCTCCTAGGGAGAAGAAAGAGTGCAACAGCACCAGTGCCACGTACACAAACTAGCAGCCAGGCTGTAGTTGCCCCCAGGAAAGAAGAGAAGTGTGCCCTGGCTCTGTACCCATACATTCTGCCTGTGTAGTGCATTGTGCCATAACTCACAACTTCCAGCCCAGGGTACTTTGGGATTACCCACAACAAAGCAGTTCTGGCGCTCTGCTTTTGCTGCTTCGCTCACACGGTGCTGAGCATACCAAGGACAGTGAGAGTGCAACAGGTTTCAGCAGCAGCCGCCAAGCACAGCAGCAGATCCAGGTAGAAAAGCAGCTGAGGAATCCCCTTTTGCTAAAAGTTAATTAAAACACCAAAGAAACAGAGTAGCAAAACAGCAAAGAGGATCTTTTAAGTTTTAAAGACCAAATTCAAGCCCCAGCAACATTAATGAGATTTTCAAGGCAAAACGCATCAGTAATCGCTGAGCACGAATGGGAGGAGAGGCTAAGCAGGGGCTACTGTTCAAGTTGCTCATCAGTGAAGCATTTGCTTAGTAGGGAGTTTCCAAAAGCAAGCTTTAGCCGCCGAAGACACTGACAGGTTTCAGATTAGCCTGCTCAATCCACATGTGCCTTTTTTCCCCTCCCCGTTTCAATCCCCCCACAACTTCTAAAGGCTGTGACATTCTTTCAGGCAGCAAACGCACCTCTCACTGTTGCACAAGGGAAGTACAACAACAGTAAATGTTTACATTCGCTAAAGCTGGCATTGGAACAACTTCAGTCTTGAGCCCTGTTGCACAAGCAGCAATAGCATTTTCAGGTCCTGCAGCTGGGACAGCTACTCTGGGCACACAGAGAAGTAAAGCTGCAGAGTGCAGAGTAGTTTCAAAAAGAGGTAAGAACTCCATGCAAGTGTCACTTTACTGGAAAAATGCTTTTGCCATGCTACAGATTTGCTTGCTTTTAATACTCAGATCTTCAGCTGAGGGTGGATTTGACACAATTAACTTAATACCTCCTCTAACTCCTGGTATTTTAATGCAGAACCAAAACCTCTCGCCCCACAGAGCTCTTTTCAGCATCTCTCGTGTCCTGTAGCTCGGATCAGTTGCTGTCAGCTCATAAAATCTGTAACAAGTTGTACGTAACCCGTCATGATGTCTGTGGTATGAAATGCCACACTGGCTAAGCTTAGAGTTGAGAACAGGGCTTCTGTTCACCTGGGTTTTGTTCACACACAGAGAATTTCCACCCACCTATCCTCTCAAGCACCCAGCCAAGGTCCCAGAGAAGAAATAAAGGCATGGATGCTTTTTCCCCCCAACCTCCAAAGAGAAGTTCTGAATTTCAGTGTGGTTTATGATGTGCAAGCTGTAAGTAAAATCATTATGCTTCTATAAAGATAAAAGCATCAGTTCAGTATTGACACTCTGGCTTCTGCTGCAGGGTTTCCATGGACTTCCTCAAGGTATGCCACTCAGCTTGGGACACGTTTATAAGCTGGCATTCTAACACCAAGTCCTCAAGGCTTGCTGACCCGATGATTAAATAAATCACAAAAGCCTGGAAGCCTTGCCCACACGAGATCCCTGATGTAGATGCTCTAAAATGTTATCATCCTTACAAGATAAGAGAGTCACTAAGTGACCAGTCAGCAGTGACACCACTGTACCCTTCCTGCTGCCAGCAGGTGTTCTATTAAACTTCAACCAATAACCCATTCAGAAGTCATGTTTTAAACATGGTGATATCCAAGAGAAAGAAGACAACACAGAGACATTCAGAGTGATTGCAGTTACCAGCAATCCAAAGCTCATTTCAGGATGCTGTAAAGGGCCTGCCTGAGCTGCCAGGAGGAGCCTCGCTACAAGAGAGGTTCGCTGGGTCATCAGTGCTTGAAGATGATCCACTTTTGGCTGAGCTCATCCATGAGAGTGGATGTTCACCCTATGAGAAATACAGTAACATTTCAACATCAGTGCAATACACAGTAGAATGAGAGCAAAGCTGAAGTCCTGCCTTCACTTTATTAAAGAAGCTGCGGTCCTTGCAGGTACATAAGTGATGCTGAAGAGGTATTTCTTTGTAAGAAACCTCTTCTGTGATGAGAGCAGGAAGACATTCCTTGAGGAGGCGTTAATAACAAGGGGCAGGCAGGACTGTGCAGACTGGCTGCCCGGCTACGACATTCACCCTGACAAACCAGCACTACTAAGATGCAGCTCTGAAGTGAATCATTCCAGAAAGCAGGCCCCAAGACAAGGCATCAGCTAGAGAGGTGGAGGGGCAGAACTGCATCATGAGCAGGGAGGAAACAGCAAATCATCCTAGGCAAGGGCCAGTTAGCCTATGCTGCAGTCCTAGTACTAACTGGTCCTGAACAACACTGCTGGCAGTTACTTCAAAAGCCTGGATGAGCATATTCTGACAGAGAGAAAACCCAGGAATGAAGTACTTAGGTCTCAGTTCTCCTCGGGAAGGATCCTGTACGTGCAAGACTTCAACAAGGCAGGTTATTCTGCCCCTGTACTCAGCACTGGTCAGGCCACACCTTGAATACTGTGTCCAGTTCTGGGCTCCTCAGCTCAAGAGAGATGTTGAGGTGCTGTAAGGTGTCTAGAGAAGGGCACCAAGGCTAGTGAGGGGCCTGGCACACAGCCCTGTGAGGAGAGGCTGAAGGAGCTGGGGATGTGCAGCCTGGAGTAGAGGAGGCTCAGGGGTGACCTCATTGCTGTCTACAGCTATCTGAAGGGAGGCTGTAGCCAGGTGGGGGTTGGTCTCTTCTCCCAGGCAATCAGCAACAGAACAATGGGACACAGTCCCAAGTTGTGCCAGGGGAGGTCTAGGCTGGATGTTAGGAGAAAGTTGTTGGCAGAGAGAGTGATTGGCATTGGAATGGGCTGCCCAGGGAGGTGGTGGAGTTGCCCTCCCTGCAGGTGTTCATTCTGAGAAGAACTTGCCATTTTCTCTAAGAGTTTTCTCCTTAGGTTAGAAACCAGTCTAGGAGGAGGTTCTTCACAGAGAGAGTGGTTGGCATTGGAATGGGCTGCCCAGGGAGGTGGTGGAGTCACTGTCCCTGGAGGTGTTGAAGAAAAGCCTGGATGAGGCACTTAGTGCCATGGTCTGGTTGACTGGCTAGGGCTGGGTGCTAGGTTGGAGTGGATGATCTTGGAGGTCTCTTCCTACCTGGTTGATTCTATTCTATACCAGCAGCTGCCCAGTTGCAAATCAGAGCCTGCATCAGCTCTCCTTCTCCCAGGTCACAGCTCTGGGTTCCCAGCACACAAAGGCAGCATAAGGCACACATTCTCCTCTGGGGAAGGAGAATGGGAAGGGATTAGGCATAGGGTAAAGAGAACCATTAGTGTGAGAGGGAAGCCTTTGCTTAAGCATGTCTTCAAAGGCCCCATCACAGACAATACATTAGTCTATTCTAGGGTGGTTTCAGTCAATGTATAACCACAAGACACAATAAATGAGTTTCCTGATGCCATCTCTACTAATCAGTTAGATCCATCTGAAGCCAAGGAAGCCTCTTGATTAATATGAGCATCATTAAAACCATTTTTTCCCAGACCTAACACACTAAAAATGTTTGGAGTGATATTAACACAGAAATGGCACACAAGTACTCCAGGGAAATCCCCAAACTGCAGTGCATATTCTACCTGGCACAGCTTCCACAGCCTTCCTCTGCCATAGTTTCAATCTCACTCAGTGTATCAGGCCCGAGGGTGCTGCGAGTGCTCTGCTAAGCAAGACTGAACAAAAAGTGATAGGACCAGAACAGGTAAGCAGCTTCTGCCTCAGCTCTACAGGGGATCCTTCTCTCCTTGATCCATCTAATGAGCTTAAGTTGCATTTACACCATACCTGACTTGACTTAGCTTAAGGCAAGGCTAAAAATCACATTAACAATCCACCTGCTGTGGTAAAAATGGCTGAACTATTTCTCTCTCTCAGCATTAGACACCTGCAAACAGCAGAATAATGGGAAAGAAAGAGGCAGCAACATCGCTCCGCTCGGATTAGTTCATTGCCATTTCAGCACCGTCACACTATTGTTTTCTCCTGCCCACCTAAAACAGAAGTTTACGAGTTGTAAACATGCTGTAAAAGGAGTCCAAGAGGAAAGATAGGTTATAAAGCTCCTTAGGCAGGATCATTTCTCTGCTGGATACCTTCTGCTAGCACTTCCTCAAGAAGGGAGGTTGGAGCAAGGAGGAGGCCAGACTCTTCTCCTTGATGACAAGTGACAAGACTGGGGGAAATGGTTTCAAGCTGCTCCAGGAAAGGTTACGGCTGGGTGCTAGGAGATATTTCTTCACTGAAAGGGTTATCAGACATTGGAATGGTCTGCTTACAGCAGTGCACTGTCACTGTCCCTGGAGGTGTTCAAGCAGCATGTGGAGCTGGGACTTAGGGACATGGTTTAGTGTCAGCCCACCAGTACTAGGTTGAGGGCTGGACTGGATGAGCTTTGATGTCTCTTCCAGCCAGATGTATTCTGTGATGCTCTGAGTGAGCACCAACACTGGATTCACTTTGCCATCACACAGTAAGTGTTACCTCAGTGGGTTTTGGGGTGGTTTGCACAAGTCTTATTAGCAGCACCTTGTATTCTGAGTGTTGATCTGGATATAATTCCTATTTATTTTGCCATATATAAATCCCATTTATTTACATCCTGGGTGTCAGATTTGTGTCTAATGCCTTGCAAACACACACCAAATAAACAAAACTGCAGACAGGAAGCATTTCAGAGTAGAAACATTCACTGTTTGCAGAATTGAGCTGAGATCACAACTTTAACAAAATGCACTCTCTCCAGGATGGGTTGGGTTCTCAAAACAGTCTTAGGGGAAGCTATCCTTCCGCTCCTGCCATCCCTACCCCACCCAAGCATCAGCTATTCTGGAACAGCAACACTTCTACAAACCAGTGCTGGCAATGCAAGCCATCCTGCCTTCGAAGGGCAGCAAGTGTAGTATTCTTTTATAAACCAAGGTATGGAAATGGGTTTCTGAATCTAAAGCAGGCTCCCTTCCTCCTCCCATGAGAAACAAGATGGCTTAACCCCAGCATGAGAGTTGGCTATTAAATACCCCTTGCATAGGATATTCCCTCAAAGTCTCTATTTCCAAGTCACCCAGAGCACTGACTGAGCTGCAACAGCTCCACTTAGGACCAGGGTTAACTGAATGATGACTAAAAGACAATGACAAATACCTGATGTTGAAATGGTGAGAAAAGCACAGCTCCTCATTTGCAGCACAGATCAGCCACTAGTTCAGAGGTGAAATTTGACTGTCAGGTCCAGAATCACACTACTGTTGGTCAGTTATCCAGGCTTGGTGGTGGCTATTACCCAGGGAGGCTTCATTTCACAGAATTCATGTTCACATTTCACTCTCTAATTCAACTTTGAGGGCAAGGTGTTTGGCTTGTACCAAATAACCTGGAATAACAGCCAAGACTGTAAAAAGCTCATCATTTAAAGTGTTTAGGGCACTACTAAACAAAAAGCAGAAATGTGACCTGCATAGCCTATCTGGTCACTGTCCAAGTCAAGTCAAGCATCAACCAAATTTTGTGTAGTCATAGTAAGCTCTACTTCTCCAAGCTAAGTTAAGCAGCCCTTCAGCAAAACCTTAGAACAAAATGGGATCCTGGTGAGGCACAAGGATTGAATTACAGATGCAGGAATGCATCCATATTCTGTGGTACTAACAACAGGGTGAAGAGGAACTGCTTTGCCAATGGGAGGAAGCTATTTTAGTTTACTAGAGGTTAAGACCTCCAAGGTTACAAAGCAAACCTCAAGGTATCTTTTTTTATGAGCAGTTGACAAAAGGCATTTGAGATATTGTACTCTTTTCCTCAGGATACCAAATTAGCATAAATGAAAATCAAAGCTGATGAGATTAGATAAGGCTAAAGCAAGTGATGCTCTGCAGGAAAGCATGGAGCTCTCCCAGCTCAAAGGAGGCCACACAATGGTGTTTGTTTGTCTCCTGCTCTACCTTGCTCAAACACTGCATCTGTATGAACAGCTCAGCTCAGCATGCACCTCCTCCTCCTCCCCCTCCTTTCATTCCCCCCCACTTAGCTTGGTACATGCCTTGAGGAAGGAAGCCAATATCCCACCCACATACTTTGTACTCCTGCTTGATAGCCTGCTCAGAAAGCCACAGAGGATAGGCTTTCCCCATGGCACATGAGAGAACCTTGTGCAGCCACACAGAGACAGAGCTCTTTTTTATATTCTCTTACATTTCTGCCAGTCAGCTACACCCAAACCGTAACAGCCCAGACAGAAACCAGTTCAGTGGTGGGAAACCTTCTTGGGGGTTTCCCTCCTGCCCATGAGCAGGTCACTGATATCACCAACTTGAAGAGATCAAAGTAACTTCCACATGTCTGTTTTGCTTCACTGACCTAATCTGTTTACTGAAGACTTTGAGGTTTAGGACATCAAGAAATCCCAGAGTCAGTTGTTTGCTCAGCCTCAGGCAGCCAAGCTCTCCTTATCTAGCAGCTTTCCAAGGAGCATTCAGTGAAGCAAGGTTTCCCACACTCACCACAGGAGATGCAGCTTTTCATCCAGGAATTCAAGCACACTTTTAAGAACAGCAGCAGCCAGAGAGCATTTCCCCCGTTCCTAAAGAGAGCATAGAAACAAAAATGTGCCCAAGACAAAGCCGCATTGAACTCAAACAGCTGGGGGAGTAAAGATCCCTCCACCTTCTTCTCGCTTGTATATAGCATTGTAAAGAACATATTAACGTTGTGGGTGAGCCAATTTCAAGCCTTCTCTGTCCACCCACAGCTTTTGTTACTTGTACCTCTGCTCAATCACTCATTCATGCTCCCTCAGCCACTCGCCCACGTCCGCTCCTTGCTGACAGCCCAGCCTCACACACGCACTCAGCTTTACAGCAGTGGCTTCAGTGGCTCTGGTACCGAGGGAATGAGCTGCAGCCTCTGAAAGGCTGTACGAGATGGACCAGCACAGATTTACATCTCACACAGTATGCCAGTGTTCAATCTAAGTGATGCAGGGCCACTGAAACAGCCCCCAGGGGCTATTTTGCAAGAGCAAGGAGATGCTAATTTTAGATCTAGGGGCATCAGTAACCATCAAACACAGAAAGTGGTGGGTGGGGGGTGTTAAAGAAGCCAAAGGCAACTTAAATTCAAGAGCTTGAAGAGCCCAGTCTTAAAAGCCAAGGGGAAAACAGCTCCCCATTCCAGTCTCTGTGTTGGAGGTACCCCTTTGTGCAGGAATACTGGGACAAACCACACCAGGCTTTCCAGAGGCAAAGGCAGCTGCCAGATTTTGTGTGCTCAGCTCCAGGTCAACCCTGCCCATGCCTCACCAGCCCCTGCACAGAGCACAAAAGCCTTCCACTGCTGCACCCGGAGACCCTGACTGTGCAACTTGCTCTACAAGGGCAGACATGCTCAAGCAGTGCCACCAGCCCAGCTCCAGGCACTCTGTTATTCAACAGGCCAGCTACAGCACAAATGCACCAGCAAGGACAGGCAAAGGAAGAAGTCAATGGTCCTCTTCTTAAGCACACTCTTCTCTGCCATAGCCCAAACCACACCACCAGAGCAAAAGACACTCCTGACCCATGTGGCAGACTAAACCTGGACATGCTTTTGCTTGCCACTGGCAAAAGAGCTGACACCTGCCTTGAAAACAGCCACGGATGAGAGGTGAAGGCAAGTTAAACATTGCTGCTCGCACCATGACGTCCAGCCCTTCTCTCATCCAGAACAGATGTGTCTGCCTCTTCCTCTTCAGGAAGAGGAAACATCCATGTCTTAACAGGGAGGCCTGGCCCCAGATACTCCCCTCTCCAGGCATTCCACTTCACATCATAGCCAAAAGGTCATTACTGAAGAAAGTCACTGGAACAAAAAACGTTAGGAGACACAGCTGCCACCTCCTATAGACACCACTAGAATCATGACACCTGGACACATCCAGGCCCATGCTTTTTTACCCTCATGTTATTCTAGCAGCGTGTTTTCCTCTTCCTTTGGGGTTCCAGGCAAACCTGAAGAACATACAGTCCTGCCTCGAGACTACACAGTTCTGCCTCACTTAACAGAGAATCCAGCCTGACCAAGCAGTGAGCCACAGGAGCAGCCCTGCAAGCAGTATTTCAAGCTCTCAGAAACCCACTCCATGAACTGCAGCACAACAAGATATACGCAGTAGTGAAGGGAAGACATAATAGGGCACAGACATGGAGCATAATAGCAGGGATGGCATAATTCCCTTACTTTATCTTCATTATTTGACAGTTCACCATCTCCTCAGGATGAAGCCAAATATCTCTTATCAGCTGATGTACTCAGCTGATTGCAGTGACAGAGACTACAGTAAATTCTCCAGCAACCAGACTGTAACATCCCCCACTGCTGCCACAGATTGGAACTGCCACTTCAAATCTATTTGGTGTTCCTTGTAGATATGGGTGCCTTGTGAATCACTGTGGCTCAGCGCAGCAGAGGGGCCAGAGTACAGCTCAGCTCATAACCAGCACTGCACACAAAGGACTCCACAGCAACATGATATGCAAAGCATGGGAAAATAATGATCAAGAGAAGGCTTTCAACTCTCAATGCATGAAACTAAGCTTCTAAATTATGCAGGCCACTAAATAATGATGCCAATTTCAAATGTAGTGACTACCTGCTAGGACTACATTGCAAAATTTACTCTCATTTTTTAAGAAAGTAGGGAAGAGAAGGATGCTTCTGCTGATAAAGCACAAGCTGAGACCTGGGCAGCAGGGCATAGCAGAATCATAGATTCAACCAGGTTGGAAGAGACCTCCAAGATCATCCAGTCCAACCTAGCACCCAGCCCTATCCAGTCAACTAAACCATGGCACTAAGTGCCTCATCCAGGCTTTGACTGAACACCTCCAGGGATGGTGACTCCCTGGGCAGCCCATTCCAATGGCTAATGTAGAGGAGTTTGTTTTAATCCTTTACAGATAGAATTCTTGTGTATTTGTTATGTTTCATTTCTCTGCATTTAAGCCAATCTTCTCTCTCTAAGGCTACAAAAAATATCTAGATTGTTTCAAAATATTCTCTTTTTTTTTTCACCTGTTCCAACACTCTGTTTTCTAGCACTGTTTCCTCAACTCATTTTAATCCTGTTCATTTACTTGGGTTTTGCAGCAGGAGACTTCCCCTTCATTATTTCAAACAGCCATTATTTACCGTGGCTGGTATCTCTCCACTAATCCTGACTAACAGAAAACAAAGTGAGCTTTGTTGGTTGATTTGTTTGGAAAAGCAGAGGGTGAAAGGGGGGGAGAGTGGAGTTTGAGCCCCTTCTGGGCAGTTTTCTTTTGTCTGGGAGAGAGTTTGGCTTTCTGCATTATTCCTAATTTGTATATAAGTGTAAATACTTGTAAAGAAATAGAATAGAATCAACCAGGTTGGAAGAGACCTCCAAGATCATCCAGTCCAACCTAGCACCCAGCCCTATCCAGTCAACCAGACCATGACAGTAAGTGCCTCATCCAGGCTTTGCTTGAACACCTGCAGGGAGGGCAACTCCACCACCTCCCTGGGCAGCCCATTCCAATGCCAATCACTCTCTCTGCCAACAACTTCCTCCTAACATCCAGCCTAGACCTCCCTTGGCACAACTTGAGGCTGTGTCCCCTTGTCCTGTTGCTGGTTGCCTGGCAGAAGAGACCAACCCCCACCTGGCTACAGCCTCCCTTCAGGTAGTTGTAGACAGCAATGAGGTCTGCCCCTGAGCCTCCTCTTCTCCAGGCTAAACAACCCCAGCTCCCTCAGCCTCTCCTCATAGGGTTTGTGTTCCAGGCCCCTCACCAGCTTTGTTGCCCTTCTCTGGACACCTTCCAGCACCTCAACATCTCTCCTGAATTGAGGAGCCCAGAACTGGACACAGGACTCAAGGTGAGGCCTGACCAGTGTTGAGTACAGGGGGAGAATAACCTCCCTCATCCTACTGGCCACACTGTTCCTGATACAGGCCAGGATGCCATTGGCTCTCTTGGCCACCTGGGCACACTGCTGGCTCATCTTCAGCCTATTATCCACCAGTACCCCCAGGTCCCTTTCCTCCTGGCTGCTCTCCAGCCACTCTGCCCCAGCCTGTAGCATTGCTTGGGGTTGTTGTGGCCAAAGTGCAGAACCCTGCACTTGGCCTTTTTAAATTTCATCCCATTGGCCTCTGCCCACCCATGGGCAATGGTGTATATACGCTTGTACATTTTGCTTTGCTGTAAATGTAGCTTCATCTTGCTTCCAAGATGTCTGACCTAGTCTGGTCAATTTCTGGTAAAAAGCTGGGGGCTGGGGGTAAAGCTCCTAACACACCACAAGTTGCATTTTGTTTCTTTTTAAATGAAGATGACAGTTTGGGAGAATCTTCCTCATTTCAGTTTCCTCGTTTCAGTTACAAATTTCAGCACAGGGACAACATATTTAAGGACATGTTCCTACTACATTTAACTTCACTAACAGGAAAACTCAGAAGTTTCAAGGACTGCCAGGAGGTATTTGACACTAACTAGAGCTGCTCGTTGGAAAAGCAGCTCACAGCAGGTGACTCCTGTGCTTCTCCTAAACAGATTTGAGATTCCTAGCTGCTGCTATCAGAAGTGGTGGGGAACAAGGTCTCACCGCCTACAGAGAGATTTTGACATCCTTTCTCTATTTCTTCTATCCCCTTCCCAGCCTTCCTGTCTAATACTGACATTCTGGACCCATTCCGTCCCCCATTCACCCACCTTCCCAGTTCAAAACAGGGTGTCATTTTGCACACACACTTCTAAAAACTTGCAGTGAACAAGTGGGGGTGGGAGGAGGAAGAACCCCACTGTTTAATGCCACTAAAGTCTGTCTGGAACAGACTTCTACTCAAAGCACAGGCTGATCCTGTTATTCTGCTTCAGGGTTCCTCTGGAAATAGGACTGAGTTTCACTTACAGCAGTTATGCTGCTGCTGCTATCAGAAGTTCTTACCTACAGAGAAAAAATAAACTACCTTACCCTGAGAAGAGGAAATAACATGATAGGATGGGACACAGAAAACACTGTACTTCAGAGCCATACGAAGATGGGGGAAACAAATGAGTTTAGTTACACACACACCACTGATGGTACACAGTTGCCTGATTCATTGGCATATTCCAGCACCCCTAACTCCTTGCAGACATTTTTCAGACCAAAAAACCCATAAACTATCTTGTTTTCTTACTTTTCCTTCCTCCCCTTCCTTCTCCTCCCCAGCTCAGTGAATTGCCTTTTCTAGACAAGAGCCCTAATTTCCAAAGATAACAGAAGGCAGTTACACCAGTCACAAGAAAAGCTACAGTCCATATCTTACAAGGGTCTGGGATCTGTTTCTAAAGGGATACTGCTACAGAAGTACATAATCTTACTCCCACATTCAGTTCACAGATCTAATAGAAGAAAACCAAAATGTTTTATATATTTTTATATATATATTGTTCAGTGCTTTCCACTGCAAATCACTGAACAAGCTTTTCCCAAGATATCCTGTCATTACTCCAAGGAAAAAGGAAAAGTCCCTTCCAACTTAACCATTCTATGATTCAGGAATTAGCATCTTTCTCCAGGAAAAATAAAATATATAACTAGTTTTATTTTGCTAATCCATAAAAATAAAAGTTGAGTAAGGAGTGGTGGAAGCAGGTCTCTGTTTGCAATGCACATCCTTAACTGAAAGGTGACTTCACTGTGGCCTTCCAGTATCTGAAGGGGGCCTACAAAAAAGCTAGGGAGGGACTTTTCAGGATATCAGAGAGTGACAGGACTAGAGGGAATGGAGCAAAGCTGGAGATGGGTAGGTTCAGGCTAGACGTGAGGAGGAAGTTGTTCAGCATGAGTGTGGTGAGAGCCTGGAATAGGTTGCCCAGGGAGGTGTTTGAAGCCCCATCCCTGGAGGTGTTTAAGGCCAGGCTGGATGGGGCTCTGGCCAGGCTGATCTAGGGTAGAGTGTCTCTGCCTATGGCAGGGGGATTGGAACTAGATGATCCTTGTGGTCCCTTCCATCCCTGACTGATTCCATGATTCTAACTTGGAACAAAAGCCCATCTGGGGTGGCAAAAATAGAAAAAGCTACAGTCTGTATTTAACAAAGGTCTGGGATCTGCTTCTAAAGGAAGACTGCTACAGAAGTGCATAAGCTATCTTATTCCTACATTCACTTCACAGATTTAATAGAAGAAAACCAAAATTGCATATATATATTTTAATATTATTCAGTGCCTTCCACTGCAAATCACTGAACAAGCTTTTGCCAAGATACCCTGTCATTACTCCAAGGAGGCAAAAATATGACCTGGAGCATCTCTTTAAAAGAAGAACACACAAACATCCAACAAAAGCAAAGGCAGCACTTCTGGAACAGGACAGGCCTCAAGTTTTGTCAGTCAACACCAATTCTGCAACTTGTCAGTATTAACTGTGTTAATTAAAGACTCAGAATTCTTCTGGAATAACCTGTCCAAAAGACAGACTTAATCATAGAATCATAGAATGGTTCAGGTTGGAAGAGACCTCAAGGATCATCCAGCTCCAACCCCCTGCCATAGGCAGGGACACCTCCCACTAGAGCAGCTTGCTCAAGGCCTCATCCAGCCTGGCCTTAAACGCCTCCAGGGAGGAAGCATCCACAACCTCCCTGGGCAACCCGTTCCAGTGTCTCACCACCCTCACTGTAAAGAACTTCCTCCTAACATCCAGTCTAAATCTCCCCTCCTCCAGCTTAAACCCATTCCCCCTCATCCTGACATTACCAGACCTTGTCAATAGTCCCTCCCCAGCCTTCCTGTAGGCTCCCTTCAGATACTGGAAAGCCACTATAAGGTCTCCTCGAAGCCTTCTCTTCTCCAGGCTGAAGAGCCCCAACTCTCTTAGCCTGTCCTCACAGCAGAGCTGCTCCAGCCCTCTGATCATCTTCGTGGCTCTCCTCTGGACCTGCTCCAGCAGTTCCATATCCTTCTTGTGTTGGGGGCTCCAGAACTGCACACAGTACTCCAGGTGGGGTCTGACAAGAGCAGAGTAAAGGGGGAGAATCACCTCCCTTGCCCTGGCCACACTTCTCTTGATGCAGCCCAGCACAGGGTTGGCTGTCTGGGCTGCATGTGCATACTGTCAGCTCAGAGAGGTTGCTTTTTTACCTAAACAAGTGACTAAAGTGTCAGCATCATTCTATAAGTGACATACTTGATACAAAAAATGGTTTTTTCTACTACAGAAGTGTTAGTTTTGTGATCAGAATTCTCTGAGCTGTGCTTCCAGAGCATGATTGTGCCCAAAGCAGCATTTCTTTCCTCCCTTCTATGCTATCTCTGTATTGCCACAAGCTACCCTCAGGAGCAAGGCAAGCAACATGAGACTGAGAACACTGCACTTATTTACATAACATATACAGTAATAAAACCACTTATTATTTCTGCAAGTTCTCACACAAAACATTCCATGTTTCACTGGTTACAGCCTTGAGTTCATTTTCAACGTATGTTTAATTTTGCAGCTAGTTGCCTTCTGTCTTGTTTGTTTTCCCCTCGCAGTAAGAATATAGATCTCAGCAGGTTTAACACCAAGCACACCTAATGTCCCCATAGGATAAATGTCAAACTCCCACCTCAGATGTATAACTGACAGTAAGTTTTTATCCAATATAAAAACCCCTCTCTGAGAAGCCAGGAGAATGCCTGTATTGTATGAATGTGCTTCAGTTGTTTGGGACTGCGGCAGGAGGCCCAGTGCAGAAGCCATCTCTCAGATTCACAGCCCTTCAGCCAAAGCAGGGTGCTTACTGTGTGCCAGCTCTTACCCAGCAGTAGCTGAGGAACAAGTGATTTTTCATTTGCCAAGCAGTAAAATCCACACAGAATAATTACCAAGCAACAGCCAGCATGCTATAAATCCAGAGTTGTTGCACAGCCATCCTCTCAGAACTAGGAGATTTGCTGGCTGCATTTCATAGATCTGAACTAGCCTGGATCTGGAGGAGGCAGCATCATGGTACACTTGTAGGTCTCAAAAGCACCGTTTTGCTAGGCACCCCTAGCAAAAGGGAAGCTGGAATTAACAGTCTTAAACCATACTAATTTACACTGCTTCCAGTAGCTCCCAGCTATAGAAGGAAAATGTTGAGGTTTTAAGCATACAGATTTTCCTTTCTCTCCTTCCTCTTCCCAAGCCTGTCTGCATTAATAAAACAAGTCATTGGAAAAAGGAGGTAGAAAATGGCTTGCAGAAATAGAATAGAATCACACAGTATCACAGTATCACACAGTATCACCAAGGTTGGAAGAGACCTCACAGATCATCAAGTCCAACCCTTTACCACAGAGCTCAAGGCTAGACCATGGCACCAAGTGCCACGTCCAACCTTGCCTTGAACAGCTCCAGGGACGGCGACTCCACCACCTCCCTGGGCAGCCCATTCCAGTAGCCAATGACTCTCTCAGTGAAGAACTTTCTCCTCACCTCGAGCCTAAACTTCCCCCGGCGCAGCCTGAGGCTGTGTCCTCTCATTCTGGCGCTGGTCACCTGAGAGAAGAGAGCAACCTCCCCCTGGCTACAACCACCCTTCAGGTAGTTGTAGACAGCAATAAGGTCACCCCTGAGCCTCCTCTTCTCCAGGCTAAAC
>WAAF01001766.1:40241-72856 GCA_013400475.1 Tricholaema leucomelas | reverse complement strand
GGGGGGGGGGGGGGTCAGATTTAAGTGGTCTTTGCCCTAATATTCAAGGAGTCTTAACCCAAACAAGAAATAGAAACAGACACAACATTGCATTCCTGCCCCAGGAAGGCTGAGAATGCCACATTAACTACTTCAGATTCTGGAAAGGTAAACTTAGGTGGTGGAGGAGATACTAAAAAATCCTCACTTCATGTCTCCACAGCCTACAAGAGGAATACAAAGGCCTAGACAAGGAATCTTCCATAATAGGAAGAGGGTGCCACAAAGAAAAGGCAGCTCCCAGACAAGTCCTCTTTCTCAGCACCTTCACTTCCACATCAGCTCGCTGCACTACAGACTAAGACTCCATAATCAGCACAACTCTGCTCGCAGATGACAGCATCCAGCTCTGGTGAGATCACCAAAGAATAAACCTTATTCCACAACCTACCCAACAGGAGCTAGAGCACTGAGCACCCTTTCCAAAAGCAAGGTTACACAGCAGAAGAATAGTGCTCTGAAAAATTGCATGGGAGAAGAGTGATGGCCCAAATACTGCGACAAAACCTGCTGATTTTCCAAGAGCCTGCCACATCAGATGTGTTCAAAGGGTTTTTTCACTGCAGTAACACTCACCCCAGCCCATCTAACACAGCTCAGCAAGGCTATGGGATGCACAAAGTTATAACTGGCTTTTAACAGAGACTTCACTGGAGCCAGAGCCATCATGGCAAACCTTGTTACCAAGAAAGGTGCTATACTTGATAAATTACACTTGGAGAGAGAGATTTCATGTACTGCATATTTATGACTGAGAGTGAATCTCATCATAGCAGGGTCAAGTCATGATAAGGAGGGATAGGAAGGTGGCTGCTCTGGTGGCCAAAAGGTATAAAGATCTCTGACAGGAAGCCCATACAGAGGCTGTCACTGCTATACAGTGACAAATTAGTTTTTTCAACAGCACATTGTTCCTTATGGAAAACTATGGGGGATGGAAAACTACTGCCTGACAGAAGCCTCCCATTAGCTTTTCCACAGCCTGCTTGCTCTGGTCTGTGCAAAGCAACTTTTCAGTCTGAAGAGCCGTAAATGAAGTCAAGTCATAACTGATGTTGAAGTGAAGTCTCCAACAACTCCACTGTATTTTTAGAGGGAATGGCTTCACTTCAGTCTTTAAAATTTACCTGTGAATGAAAGTATCATTTCCAGAGAAATTACTTGTTTTCAGAGACAAATTAACCCTTAGTGTGATGAAGGTGAATCCATTGCCACTGCTCTTTGGTGAGCCAAATTATTCCAAAAGTTCATGTCTGTATCACGCACTGACTAATGCCCTGTGACTACACAAACATGTGCAAACTTGTGGCAGATGTCACTTTCAGATTCATTCTGAAGAGAACTCCGACTAGAACAGATGCAGATCAATGCACAGCATGTACAGGGGCAGAGTTTTGGCACACTTCACCCTTTCAAAACATGTTAAAGGGTAAGTCTCAGGAGGATGGAGCTGAGCCCTTCTCAGTGGTGTCCAGTGACAGGACAAGGAACAACAAATACAAGGAGCAATGAATACAAACTGGAACACAGGAGGTTCCACCTTAGCATAAAGACAAAATTCTCAGCTTTGAGGGTGGCAGAGCACTGAATTGGACTGCTCAGAGAGGTTGCTGAGTCCTCATTTCTGGAGATACTCAAAATCTGCCTGCATGAGCTCCTGTGTGATGTACTGTAAGTGATCATGCTCTAGTAGAGGGGGGTTGGACCAGGTGATCTCCAGAGCTCTGTTCCAGCCCCTACCCTTCAGTGACTCAGTGTGATTCTGTGATTGCAGCTTGGTAGAACACATGTGCATGTCCCAACACATTCCCTTTGGGGCTTTCATCCATTGGACACAAAGAGCATTACTCTTAACTATATAAAAAAAAAAACCAAAAGTTTTCTAAAGGCTCCACATTGAAGTAAAATTAATCAAAATGCCTGGGGGCATTTTTTTTTTGAGGAGGGAGGGTTGTTTTCTTGGTTTAGTTTGTGGGTTTTTGACCAGGACACACAACCATTTGTGCAGTTAGCACTGCTCCCATATGTCTCTTTGAATAATAAACTGCAAGCTTCTTTCCTTGCCTTTGCTATTTTATTTCTTGATTTTTATTCTCTCCCACATGTTCCTCCCTTAATTACAACTTCAGGCATTAGAGGGGAAAATTGTCACAATGAATCAGATGGTTAGTCCATGAGGTGTGATATTCTATTTAATAGTGATGTCAGACTGGCAAATCACTTGGAAACAACACTGTGTTGCAAGTGGGCTAAAAAGAAACTACTGTGAGCTTTTTGAACAGTCAGTTCCCTCAGCTGATTCCATAGTGGATTTAACAGGTGTAAACCAAAGGGAAGACATGGAGTCATGGAGTCTGCTTGCAACAGCTGCCACACTTAGATTTCAAATTTCTTTCTGGGGGCAGCACAAAATACCTACAGGAAAACACAACAGATGGGTGTGCAGAACATGTTTATACACAAAAGCCAACTTTCTACCAAGGCAAGATCACAGAATCATAGATTAGATTGGGAGGGACTCTACAGATCATAGAATCAACCAGGTTGGAAGACACCTCCAAGATCAGCCAGTCTAACCTATCACCCAGCCTTATCCAGTCATCTAGACCATGGCACTAAGTGCCTCATCCAGGCACAATGGGACCACACCTCGAGGGATGGTGACTCCACCACCTCCCTGGGCAGCCCATTCCAATGCCAATCACTCTCTCTGGCAACAACTTCCTCCTAACATCCAGCCTATACTTCTCCCAGCACAACTTGAAACTGTGTCCCCTTGTTCTGTTGCTGCTTGCCTGGCAGAAGAGACCAACCCCCACCTGGCTACAGCCTCCCTTCAGGGAGTTGTAGACAGCAATGAGGTCACCCCTGAGCCTCCTCTTCTCCAGGCTAAACAACCCCAGCTCCCTCAGCCTCTCCTCATAGAGTTTGTGTTCCAGGCCTTTCACCAGCTTTGTCACCCTTCTCTGGGCACATGATCATCTACTTCAACCTCTCTGACATAGACAGGGAGGTGTCTCAACCAGCCTCAGCTGCTCAAGGCCTCACCCCACCTAGCCCTGAATATCCACAGGGCGGAGGCATCCACAACCTCCCTGGGCAACCCATTTCAGAGTTTCATCACTGCAGAACTTCTTGTTAAGATGCAGCCTAAACCTACACTCTCTCAGCTTAAAACCATTTGCCCTAGTCCTGCTGCAAGGTACTTGCCCTGCAGCACCCTATTCTGTATGCTCTGAAAGAGACTACAAAAATGTATTATGCCTTTGTCCTAGCAGAAAGTGTAAATCCCTCGAGAATCACATTTGCACTACCTTTTCAACTCTCTGCTTTTCAAGAAACACATTCTAACACCTCAAGGTGGTGAAAAGGAAAGCATCAGCATTAGGTTAACCTGAAGGCCAGCAAGGTCTGCCTGAAGTCACAGGTAGTGCCAGGTTTAGATTAACCCTGGGATGAAAAGGTTTCCCAATTTCAAGTGTGCAGGTTTTGAGCCCTTCAGTAATGAGACCAGGAGCTTCAGTTTAAAACTGCTTCAGTGCAAAACTATTTCAGTTTAAAACTATTTCTTCTGCAAAAGAATCACAGATTTTTAGTTTCAGATCGGTCCAAAATGCATTTCATGAAGAAGGAAAGGCAGTGTGGAACTAGAACCTGGATATTCAACACTACACCACCCACCCCTTTGGTTTGCAGAACGCAGAAACTGGTTCTTATGGTTTTTGAAAGGTAAATGCAAGTGAAAAACTTGAAGTGATTAAGGCCTAAGGGAACAAAGACATGGATAAGAATTTCTACAGAGATGCAGTTAAGCCAGATACTGAGTCTTAAAGTTCATAGTACCATAGTATCATCAGGTTTGGAAGAGACCTCACAGATCATCAAGTCCAACCCTTCACCACAGAGCTCAAGGCTAGACCATGGCACCAAGTGCCATGTCCAACCTTGCCTTGAACAGCTCCAGGGACAGCGACTCCACCACCTCCCTGGGCAGCCCATTCCAGTAGCCAATGACTCTCTCAGTGAAGAACTTTCTCCTCACCTCAAGCCTAAACTTCCCCTGGTGCAGCCTGAGGCTGTGCCCTCTCATTCTGGTGCTGGCCACCTGAGAGAAGAGAGCAACCTCCCCCTGGCCACAACCACCCCTCAGGTAGTTGTAGACAGCAATAAGGTCTGCCCTGAGCCTCCTCTTCTCCAGGCTAAACAATCCCAGCTCCCTCAGCCTCTCCTCGTAGGGCTGTGCTCGAGGCCTCTCCCCAGCCTCGTTGCCCTTCTCTGGACACGCTCAAGCATCTCAATGTCCCTCTTAAACTGGGGGGCCCAGAACTGGACACAGTACTCAAGGTGTGGTCTAACCAGTGCAGAGTACAGGGGCAGAATGACCTCCCTGCTCCTGCTGGCCACACCATTCCTGATGCAGGCCAGGATGCCATTGGCTCTCTTGGCCACCTGGGCACACTGCTGGCTCATGTTCAGGCGGGTATCAATCAGCACCCCCAGATCCCTCTCTGTCTGGCTGCTCTCCAGCCACTCCGACCCCAGCCTGTATCTCTGCATGGGGTTGTTGTGGCCAAAGTGCATCACCCTGCACTTGGAGCCATTGAACGCCATCCCACCGGACTCTGCCCATCTGTCCAGGCGGTCAAGGTCCCGCTGCAGAGCCCTTCATGAGTCACAATCTTTTCTCAATATTCCGCTGTACATCCAGTGTGAATATAAAGGTTTTAGGCAAACTAGTAGTATAGTATAGCAGCAGGGCACACTCCTGCCAGAAGATGCTTTCACTCACCTCCACCAGAACAAAATGAAATTTGTGTAAGCCTTCTGTGATGGTTTTGGAGTCACCTGCCCCTCCATTCTTAGGAAATTACCCAGACTAGACTCAGCCAGTTGGGAGTTGAGGAATGAAGCTTTATATTCACAGCTTAGCACAGTATACAAGCAGATACCTACAATATATTACAAATATATACAGCTATAGACAGAAATGTACAAGTTAAAAGTAATACAGAAACACAATACCCCTCCCAGAAATCAGAGTCCCTAGGAGGGGCTCCCAACCACTCTTCCACCTTCTTTCCACCTTATCCCAGAGTATGCCTTACGTGCAAGGTTGAGTTTGGAGGATCAGCAAGGGGGGTTAGAAGCAGAATTACAGTCTCACAGTATCACCAAGGTTGGAAGAGACGTCATAGATCATCAAGTCCAACCCTTCACCACAGAGCTCAAGGCTAGACCATGGCACCAACTGCCACGTCCAATCCTGCCTTGAACGGCTCCAGGGACGGCGACTCCACCACCTCCCTGGGCAGCCCATTCCAGTAGCCAATGACTCTCTCAGTGAAGAACTTTCTCCTCACCTCGAGCCTAAATTTCCCCTGGTGTAGCTTGAGGCTGTGTCCTCTTGTTCTGGTGCTGGCTGCCTGAGAGAAGAAAGCAACCTCCTCCTGGCTACAACCACTCTTCAGGTATTACTTTATGTTATTAGTTGGGTTACACAGCAAAAGCCCAGGGAGAAAACCACAAACGCTGACTCCAACAGCTAAAGACTCTCACACTGTCTTATCTATGTTTGTGTCCTTGTTTTTATACATCTCAGTGAACCTATGAGTGAAGTAGACATCACCATTGTTTCCTTTCCTCAAAGTAGCACGCCTTCTTGTTTATCACACATTTTGTTTACTTATTTAGAAGTCTGCTCTCCGCTTCCTGCCTCAGCAGGTACTCAGCAATTGCAGTGCTCCTTTAGTAGCTGGAGCACGAACCAGAAGATACCTAACACAACACTGTGGGCAACGTTATTTTATGATAGATTATGCTCAAACCCGTGATTACTGTTTGCATTTATTGTGTTTGAAGGAAGGATTACAAAACAATTACCTGTCCTACAGACCTGCTAGAAGGCTTAATTGCAGATCTGCTCTATCTGCACCACAAATTAAAAGACAGAAAGTTACATTCCTTAGGCAAAACCCAAGTTTGCCCACACATACCTACAGAATTTTTTTTCTAGTTGCTGGGTTTCACTTGGTGCCATGGTCTAGCCTTGAGCTCTGTGGTAACAGGTTGGACTTGATGATCTATGAGGTCTCTTCCAACCTTGGTCATACTGTGAAACCACAACTAAACAGCCAGCTGAGGGAAAGGGAAAAAAAATCCCTTATATTCATAGAATCAACCAGGTTGGAAGAGACCTCCAAGATCATCCAGTCCAACCTAGCACCCAGCTCTGTCAATCAACTTTTGTCGACTGTACTTTTATTACCTCTATTATTGATTTAGTGTGTCTCATGAGCATGGAATTGTTACATTAACAGAAACAGTCTAAGTTTATCAAAATATTTATGTCTTAGTCTGCCATCATAAGCAAAATATATGTCTTTCTTTCCTTGTTTTTATTGGGTTAAAGGAAACACTAACTCAGGATCTGCTTCAAAGACACAACATGATTTTTGAGAACATATGAATGATCCTAAGCAGGAAGGGCTTTGGGAAAGACATCTTGAATAGAAGAAATCCCTAAGTTGCAGTTGCTTCAGTAGTGTGCTGGTTTGAGCCTAGCTGGGATATTTTAGTGAGAGAAATAGGATTATGGGCTGTGAAAAGGAAACAATGGTGATGTCTACTGCACTCATAGGCTTGCTGAGATGTATAAAAACAAAAACAGAAATAACACAGTTTGCTCTCTGGCTGCATGCACTTCTCTCTCTAACTTGCTGTCTGTGTAACTAATCCTTTTGCCTCCTACCCCCTCTGCCAATTCTCCAAACTCACCTTGAACATAAGACAAAGTCTGGGATAAGGTATCCCAGATAGGCTCAAACTAGCACAAGTAATTTCTGTCAATTAACCTTAGGCTTTGATCTTCTGTAGATGATTTCCCCTCCTAGTACTACAAACAAGAATACAAGGGCTTCACTTGGCACCAAGAAATTACAGGTCATGGTACTGTTGCCTGATACAAATATTCCAATGAAGTTTATTTCAAGCAGAAAGTGCTTGATTCAATTTTAAGGATAAACAAGTATGACACTGCTGACTGCAAAATTTTTGCACCCGTGTTGAGATCAAACAATTTCCACAAAGGGAATAAACCAGTAGCAAAAGGGGGAGAAAAAAAAGGTTTTACCAATGGGACAAGAGACATTAGCAGCAAAAGCATACCCAACTGCAAATTACAATACATGGAATCACAGAACCAACAGGTTGGAAGAGACCTCCAAGATCATCCAGGCCAACCTAGCACCCAGCCCTGTCCAATCAACTAGACCATGGCATCAAGTGCCTCAGCCAGGCTTTGCTTCAACACCTCCAGGGACAGTGGCTCCACCACCTCCCTGGGCAGTCCACTCCAATGCCAATCACTCTCTCTGCCAACAACTTCCTCCTAGTATCCAGACCTCCCCCACCACAACTTGAGACTGTGTCCCCCTATTCTCCTGCTGCTTTCTGGCAGAAGAGACCAACCCCACCTGGCTACATACAACTTCAGTGAAAGATTGCCCATTCCAATCTTTTTTCCTTCTCCCATTTATTTCACAAACATTCAGGATAGCTTTGGGAGCTTTTTTAATAGAGAGAAGTTGCAATTTAGGTACTTATTTTTTCAGAAGTAATTTTTTAAATGATGTAATATGCTCAGACCCTTCTGTAGCAAAGCAGATGCACTGAGATGCTAAGGCAGGAGCTAAGAGGAGTTGTCATTTCTAACACCAACATCTAACATCAACAAATCTCTCCTGCTTGAAGCTTCTAAATCCTGCGAGAGTCCAAACTGTTGCCTCAAACTTGATGTCTCCAGAATAATTTACTACAGACTTCAGACAAATTTGAGCTCTCAGTTGGGAGCACTCTGGTCAAATGTTGTCTGCTCTATTTCAGTCCAGGCTGCCTTTCCATTTATCACAAATGTCCCTGTGTACAGGCCTTTGCTGGGAATTGAGCTTTCTGGTTTATTCCATAGCTTAAAAATCATAGAGACAGAGAATCATTTCACTTTGAAAAGACATTTAAGATAATTAAATCCAATAATTATCTAACTCTACTCAGCCTGGTGCTAAACCACATCCATTAGCACCACATCTCTGTCTCTTAAATATCTCCAAGGATGTGGATTCAATCACCTCTTCGGGAAGCCTATTCCAGTGTGTGAGAACCCTTTTAGTGAAGAGTTTTCTTCTAATATCCAATCTAATCCTCTCCTGCTGCAAACTGAGACCATTTCCTCTCAACCTATCACTTGGTACTAAAGAGACCAACATCCATCTTGCTATAACCTCCCTTTGAGTACCTCTATAAAGTGCCATACCCTTTGCTTATCTGTATAAAGTGCCCTCCCTTCCCTTCCCACTGCTGTGGGACTAAGCAATCATTTCTCCCACACTTGAATTTCCTCTAGCATTTAGTGTCTTGGCTCATGTCGTGGAGGGCCCATAGGCCCGAAACAGACTTATACATGTTTAGCTATCAAATGGACACAATAGACCTGGCACCATAAAGTCTGTCCTGCTCAGGGCCCAGGTTCTATAACATGGTTGTGTAAGCCCACACATCTAGCTTATGGCCTACTGGGTTCAAGGCCTGTGCTCTTCCCATATTCGGGGGAGCCAGGCCTGTGGACCCTGCCTAATGTGGTACGGTCTGGCTAAGTGCCATCCTCATTGGCTATTCTTGTGTCCAAGGGGCAACTGATCTTGGCCCACATTAATAAAAGGAGATATACAGGTGAACGACCTGCTTTTGCTTCCCTGCTTTACTTCTCTGCTCTCTCTGCTGTGCCCAGCCCTGCTGCTCTTGCACACTGCCTTACTGATTGCCTGGTAAACTCTACTGCCACGAGTTACCAGCAGCAGACCCTGGATGCCTGTACGCAATTGGCCTGTGTGGCCAGCGTGACATCATGCTGAGACTGTACAACATCTGCCTCTGCACCTGAAGGTCCTGCCTAGAATCCCTGGACATATATACAGCTCATCCAGAAGAAGCCAGGACACAAGGTCAGAGATTGTCTGCGTCCTTTCCCCAGAAGCCAGGAAGATTCAAGCCTCAACGTCCAACAAGACAGAGTCCTCTGAAAGCATTTGGGCACTGTCAGGACTGTGGCTAACCCCCACAAGGGTAATAATAATAATCTGTGAGTAAATGCTTCAATGCCTCTTGTAATTCTCTACTGTCTTCTGCCATGGAGCAGAAAGAGCTTTAACCCATTTAGTGGGCAAGCGGCGCATTGCCCTCAGGCGGTATATTGACCCCAGGGATTCTCTCTCTCTCTTCATTGTTTGAATGTTTGCTAGATAATACTAGTTCTGTTTGGTGTTACTCCTAGAATGTCTTCCATAACCATGTTAATGAACAAATATTAATATCAAAATTCAGTGGTTGGGGGTGGCAAGAGCTCAGAATATTAACATTAATACATTATATATTTTTGTAACATATCATCTCACATCAATTCATTTCCCCTCTGCAACAGCTCAATGCTTAGAAGCTGTTCTGACCTGCAGCCCATACACACAGGTTCTGCTGTCAGGGGTAGCCCTGGGCTAGCCCCAATACCCCAGTCAGTAGATGACAACAACCACTCACAAAGACTGGACCACCAATTTTCTTTTACTAAAAAGGGTACAACCAAGTTCTGGTCTACTCTATGAACTGAAGGTGTTCAAAGAAGCCAACAGAAATTGCTGTAGAAATCACACCAGATATATTCTTCCAAGTCCTACAAGAAGCATATAAATCCCAGTCTTCTGTTTAAGTCTGTATTTTCGATGAAAGCAGATTTTAAGCTTCAACTACAAAGCATATGACCTTAGAATCATAGAATGGTTTAGGTTGGAAGGGACCTCAAGGATCATCCAGCTCCAACACCCTGCCATAGGCAGGGACACCTCCCACATAGAAACATAGAATGGTTTAGGTTGGAAGGGACCTCAAGGATCATCTGTATCAGATGTCTCTACAGTTAGTGAAGGGTGAAAATTAAGGCTTTGGCCAACAATCAAAGGAGCTACAGCACAGACATAAGACAAAGCTACTTACTAAACCAAGTATTTGGTGCAATTGTCATTTACTCCTAGAGAAGTCTAAGAAAGTAAGTCTACTCTCTTGGCTGTACTAGATTCAAAAATCTTTCCTGATAAAGCCTAAGTCATAGAATGGTTCAGGTTGAAAGGGACCTCAAGGATCATCCAGCTCCAACCCCCTGCCATAGGCAGGGACACCTCCCACTAGAGCAGCTTGCTCAAGGCCTCATCCAGCCTGGCCTTAAACGCCTCCAGGGAGGAAGCATCCACAACCTCCCTGGGCAACCTGTTCCAGTGTCTTACCACCCTCACTGTAAATAACTTCCTCCTAACATCCAGTCTAAATCTCCCCTCTTCCAGTTTAAACCCATTCCCCCTCGTCCTGACATTACCAGACCTTGTCAATAGTCCCTCCCCAGCCTTCCTGTAGGCTCCCTTCAGATACTGGAAAGCCACTATAAGGTCTCCTCGAAGCCTTCTTATCTTATCTGCATTTTTTCTCTAGTCTCAGTAACGCAGATACCTTCATTATCATGCAGCTTCCTGCCTCTTCAAGATATTAAGAAATGTATTTGATGAAATTGGATCAAATAAAATCCTTTACAAGCTTCTCAATGGCTTAATCCATTTTGATTTTCTAGGCCAAACATTTTTATATTCATATTCTGTTACTACAAAGGAACATCTAGCTTATTTATCTTGATCATGTTATGGATCAAATCATCATTCTAAACATGGATCTAGATACCCCAGACATCCGTCCAAGTTTGCAGAGCCAATTGGATTCCTGTATTTGTCTATTCTTGTTGAGAGAGTTTCTATGCTCCTTTTACCTTCTTTGAAAGAATGGAGAGCTTACAAACTCAGCCCAATCTAAGCATTTCCCTTAGGTGACTAGATAGTTTCCACTTTGTTATTTTGGATCTTAAGAGACTGGAACTAGAAAACACACTTCTAGTCAGCTTGTCAGACAAATCAATGTAATATTAGCAGTCAGACATGCTAAATCCTAATCCCATGGGAAGCAGTACTTCAGGATACTGAAGCAGCAAACACTGGGGTTTGATGTGCAGAACTGTGCCACATCTGTGGAAGCAAATTTCCTGTCCAGGGCAGCTAGAAAAGGCTGTCAGAAGTCAGACTTATAAATTTCAACAGACAGGCTTTGATAATCACTAGCAGAGTTACAGAAAGGAAGGATTGTGATAGTATTCAGTACCCCATATAGGAACTTCTTATTTTCTACCCACACATTGCTCCCTCACAGGCTTCAGTGTATTGCTTTGCTATTCCCAAGTTTACTTAACTTTCCTCTTTTTTTTTTTTAATCCTGAGAAACTTCCTTGTCACTTAACCTGCCAAAAAGCATCACAGAAGAGAAGCAGTGTTTTACCTCCAAGGTTTGAAACACCTTTCCTTGACTTGTGCATTTTGCTGAAAATCAGACAGCAAGCAGCTCTGTTGCCACTGTATGAGTCACAAAGTGCATCCCCAGGCACTGTTGCCAGGCCTGGGGTCAGAAGTGGATCTGAAGCAAGTTTACATTGATGGGCTTTTATTTCTGTGGGGTAATAACAGAGTGGCAATGTCATCTCACCCAAGACAGACATGCATTTTCTAAGCGTTTTACAAACATTAACAGCTTGGACTTCACAATACTCTGAACAGGAGGAACCATGACTGCTGTTTTGGCGAAGCAGAATCACAGAATCAACCAGGTTAGAAGAGGCCTCCAAGATCATCCAGGCCAACCTAGCACCCAGCCCTAGCCTAGAACTAGACCATGGCACTGACTCATCCACGCTTTTCTTCAACACCTCCAGGGACAGTGACTCCACCACCTCCCTGGGCAGCCCATTCCAAGGCAAATCACTCTCTCTGGCAAGAACTTCCTCCTAACATCCAGCCTAGACCTCCCCCGGCACAACTTGAGACTGTGTCCCCTTGTTCTGTTGCTGCTTGCCTGGCAGAAGAGACCAATCCCCACCTGGCTACAACTTCCCTTCAGGCAGTTGTAGACAGCAATGAGGTCAACCCCTGAGCCTCCTCTTCTCCAGGCTAAACAACCCCAGCTCCCTCAGCCTCTCCTGATAGGGCTGTGTTCCAGGAAGTGAAAGGGAGAAGAAGGGAGATTTAAGTGAAATATATAGTATCACAGCAGCAGCTAAACTCAGAAACAACTTGGACACCTTATGTTTTCTTCCTCTAAATGTCAACAAATATGCAAGTAGTGTCAGATGCCACACCTGTGTGATTTGGGGAGCAGCACAGCCAAGTTCATAAGAACTCATATCCCATTTAACCAGATACTGGATGCTTTAGCACACAATCAGCCTTGTTACAGACACAAGGTGTTGCAGACCAAAGGAATTCAGGCATACCTGTACTTTGCTTTCCATTCAGAAATTACTAAGAGCCAACCTGAATATTTATCTGCAGTATCAGTAAGTCACAGGCTCTTACTCATTCTTGAACTCTTATTTTCCAGAGAGGAAAACAGAAACAATTTGAAACCACTGAAGTTAAATGTTCCCTATTATTTCCTGCATAACAGTCCCCACAGTATGTTCATATTTATGGATTTTGCTATTACAACTCGTGGCAGGTGGGAAGTTTTCAGCTTACAGTTCAGAAACACAAGCACAGAGCTCTCAACTGGCCTTGCTTCTCCTACTTACGCCACAGTATCTTCCTGAATATTCATTCTCTTTGTTAATTTTCTGTGATTTGCTGCTCTCTCTCACTCAACAGTAAGCAAAGAGGAAGTTAAAAAACTTCTTTCCAGAACTTCTTCCTCCAAGAAGGTACCCATTGAAATTACACAAATACACTGCCATTAAAAAGGACCCAATCATACAAGCTGGCAGGCATCCTTGAATGCTCACAGCCTGCACTGGCTGATTCCCAATAGAAAACACTCAGCATCTCAAAGGTTACCACACTAATTACAACAGCAATAAACTAAAACAATTAAAAAACACTCAACAGTCTGGACACTCAACAGGACAGTAGCACACACAAGAGAAAAATCTTCACAGAACTTCATATGTTAGAATAGAATAGATCAGCCAGGTTGGAAGAGACCTCCAAGATCATCCAGTCCAACCTAGCACCCAGCCCTATCCAGTCAACTAGACCATGGCACTAAGTGCCTCATTCAGGCTTTTCTTGAACACCTCCAGGGACGGTGACTCCAGCACCTCCCTGGGCAGCCCATTCCAATGCCAATCACTCTCTCTGCCAACAACTTCCTCCTAACATCCAGCCTAGACTTCCCCCGGCACAACTTGAGACTGTGTCCCCTTGTTCTGTTGCTGCTTGCCTGGCAGAAGAGACCAACCCCCACCTGGCTACAGCCTCCCTTCAGGGAGTTGTAGACAGCAATGAGGTCTGCCCTGAGCCTCCTCTTCTCCAGGCTAAACAACCCCAGCTCCCTCAGCCTCTCCTCATAGGGTTTGTGTTCCAGGCCCCTCACCAGCCTTGTTGCCCTTCTCTGGACACCTTCCAGCACCTCAACCCTTTTCTTGAATTGGGGAGCCCAGAACTGGACACAGGACTCAAGGTGTGGCCCGATCAGCATTGAGTACAGGGGAAGAATAACCTCCCTCATCCTACTGGCCACACTGTTCCTGATCCAGGCCAGGATGCCATTGGCTCTCTTAGCCACTTGGACACACCGCTGGCTCATCTTCAGCCTATGTTCATCGGAAGGCAACCAGAAATCATTAATGGTTCTCAGAAATCATCATTCACACACTCTGAAAAATAAGGACCCAACAGTGAAATAAAGAAACTATAGCCACGAACAAATTGCTTTCAAAAAGCCCAGGCAGCACAGCATGTCAGCCTTGCAGTTTCACTTACCCCTACTCCTGAGGCCACTCACATGGCAAGCATCTTGAGTTATGTGAACACAGACACCATGTTCTGCTGAGCAACTCGCTCTGGCACTCAGGCACAGCTGTAGCAAACAGGGCAACACACCTGGACTCAGCTAGCAAACATCACCTTGCATTCAGCTGTACACTGATATATACCCAACACACAGATCTGGACAAATACTAGTAAGCTGCAGCTACTTCCCTCACCATCATTTGTTATGGTGCTCACAAGTTATACTCCACAGCAATTATATCCCTTCCAGCCCTTTTTGTAATAGCTCACAACAATATTGTCTGAAGGCTTTGTTACAGGGTTCCCTTAGAAGCACTCCACAATGGAGCTATCATTATAGTGCACTTGCTCATGGAGAAATCTGCCTTTGTCTCATACTTCCCTTAGTTTTTCCACACAGGGCCTTAGGGCACAGCTCAAGTATACTCAGCACTTCAGAATCAATTCAGAAAAGCAGAAAAACACACACAGCTCCACATCCACAATATGGTAAAGGCTCCTCAGCCTCCCTTGTTCATCCTTCCCAGCAACACCACCCCTCTTACCTCCTCCTCAGATCAAATCTACACAGAAGTCTGAAGCAGTTCAGCCTCTCGTCCAAGGTTTCCAAGTGTGACACAGACTCGAGTCACTTCCTTTTCAAAGGCAAACAGTCTGTTTCCTCAAAAGCCTTCAGGTAGCAAAGTCTTTGACTCACGTTTCATCCCAGCAGAAGTACAAGCGCAGTAAAACGACAGTAAGATCCTGAATGAACCATCTTGCTCTAAACTCCCTCAAGAGCAGTTCTCCAACCCATTTTTGGTACATATCCATCAGTTTTATAGATTTAAAACCTTGAAAGCAGGTTGTTTCCTGGTCCTGCAAAAGCTTCCACCAGGCATGGGAGCTGCCTAATCCCATCTGAGAGAAGCTGAGAAGTGAATTACTGCAGCTAATGACTTCACGATCAACACCTGGGCTGAACCACCTCCTCACCATATGCTCCCCATCCACACCAACGGCAGACTCTTTTGTCAACTTATTGTTCACACCTGCAACACGTTCCACAGCACACATGCACTTAATTACCTCACCTCTCTGATGCAGTCCAACTTGAGAATCCTCTCATGTGCTCCAGTCTGTATTTCTCCAAAGCTAAAGCAGATTTTTTAATGCTTTCAATTCTTTATGGCATATGCTCCAAATGCATATGACCTAAAATCAGAAGGTGCACATGACAGACTATATGCTGTCACCCACTATGCTACCTGCCCTTTTTTAGCCTAGGTGAAATATCAGCAATTGTCCTATTTTTCTTCTCTGAAGACAATATTCATCCCTCACATCACCTGAGCCTACTTTCTCAGTATAACTGCCCCTAAATCCGACATCTGACTTCCTTAAGAAGTACTTCCATCTTCAGCAGCACCACTACCAGCACTAAGTCTTTGCTTCTCTTCATTGTTTAGTTTCTCCCTAGTTCACAGGATCAGAGGATGTTAGGGGTTGGAAGGGACCCAAGGAGATCATCGAGTCCAACCCCCCTGCCAGAGCAGGACAATCCTATCTAACACAGATCACAGAGGAACACATCCAGACAGGCCTTGAAAGTCTCCAGAGAAGGAGACCCCACAGCCTCTCTGAGATCCACTATTTGGTAGCCTACAGTTTTCAGTAGAGTGGTAAGTCCTCCTTCTCCTCACAACAGAATCATTTAAGTGCTGTGAAGTTCCCTTCCCATATTGACAGTTCATCTTCTTCCCATCCTTGTACATACTGCTGGGAGCTTCACCTTTCAGGCTCTAGCTTCAGCCTGTTATCACTGGGTGCTACATTATGACTCCTGTTCACACAGTGATCAGTTAGGACTCTGATGATTAGTTGAGCAGACCTCTCTTCCATATGTTCCCATTCTTGTCTGAGTTTCTTCAAGAGCCCAATTGTTGTTAAAGCATAAATCTGCAACATTCCTCAGTCTTAAAAAGGAAGTCACTGCTCACTGTGCAAAGGGAAAGCTCTAGTTGAACCCATTTTCATTTCACAAGCCAGAAACCACATTGTGTCCATAACATTAATTACAGCATTTAACGCAGAATTAAGTTGATATAAATAAAAGTAATTACAATAATTATTGCTACTGTGGTGCAATTATATTACTAATTGTGCCCTCTCCAATGATGATCACCCTGACTTGCATTTCTGGAGAGGGCACAATTAGTAATTATTGCTACTGTGGTGCAATTATATTACTAATTGTGCCCTCTCCAATGATGA
Source organism: Tricholaema leucomelas (assembly GCA_013400475.1). Lineage (NCBI taxonomy): Eukaryota > Metazoa > Chordata > Aves > Piciformes > Lybiidae > Tricholaema lacrymosa > Tricholaema leucomelas. Next base: position 56,648 of record WAAF01001766.1, on the reverse strand, counting down.
TCACCCTGACTTGCATTTCTGGTATCAGCTATGTCTTTGTATACTTTTTTCACCCACTCAGAGAGGAAAAAAAAAATCAGAAAGTCTCTCCCTCAGACACAGCATTTAATCACCTTCCAGCAATCTAACCAAACTGTCCTGTCCTGACCTGTTTTAGTACAGATCAAGAGACAGAGAATAGACACAGCTGGGGAAAAAGGCAGAATTTGTGCTCATGGGGTTCCTTCAACTACATAGTTATTGATTAAAACTCATAGAATCACAGAAACATCCAGTTTGGAAAAGCCCCTCAAGATCACCAAGTCCAACCTATACTCCTACTCTATAAGATTCACCTTAAACAATATCCCTAAGCACCACATCCAAACAACCCTTACTCATCCAGGGTCACTGACTCAACCATCTCCCTGGGCAGCTCATTCCAGTGTCTGACCACTCTCTCCGTGAAAAATGTTTTCCTAATGTCCAATCTAAACCTTCCCAGTCTCAGCTTGAGGTCATTCCCCCTTGTTCTGTCTCCAAGTACCTGTGAGACGAGACCAGCACCAGTCTCTGCACAAGGTCCCTTCACGTAGTTGTAGATAGCAATGAGGTCTACTCTGGCATTTCTAATTCCCAGAAATGCCAGCATTTTTAAGTTTCTCATAAACTGCAGACTGAGATGGAGTTTCACCTTGAAGATCCAAAAGGAAAATGTTTCTGAATATCCCGGTTTCAGCACAGTCCTTGAATCTGCTTGGCTGGGAACTTTGCACATATTTTATACACACAAATGTGGCTGCAGCTCCAATCGTTGCTCTAATATCTATGTTGTATCTAAATCCCAGGGCAAGTATGCTCTGGAGAGTAAATCCTTGCTTGCAAGCTGCTTTCCTTCCAGTGAAAATGATTGGACACAGAAAATAACAAAGACTCATAGAATCAACCAGGTTGGAAAGGACCTCCAAGATCAGCCAGTCCAACCTATCACTCAGCCCTGTCCAATCAATTAGACCATGGCACTAAGTGCCTCATGCAGGCTTTTCTTCAACACTTCCAGGGACTCCACCACCTCCCTGGGCAGCCCATTCCAATAGCAAATCACTCTCTTTGGGAAGAACTTCCTCCTAACATCCAGCCTATACTTCCCCTGGCACAACTTGAGACTCTGTCCCCTTGTTCTGTTGCTTGCTGGCTGGCTGGGAGAAGAGACCAACCCCCACCTGGCTACAACCTCCCTTCAGGTAGTTGTGGACAGCAATGAGGTCACTCCTGAGCCTCCTCTTCTCCAGGCTAAACACCCCCAGCTCCCTCAGCCTCTCCTCATAGGAAGGTTGCTACTTACCTAGGTCTCATCTCAATATGGTGTCAAGATGTATCTGGACAGCCATCCAGTTATCAGCTAAGAAGTACTCTTAAGGTTGCACTGATGAGGTCTGCCTCACAAACAGACACCTCTGTTGTGTTTTCTCCATGAGCTTTCTCCTCGGTATGGCTAAGCAGACTAGGAAACAGGGGTTTAGACAAGAAGGCTGCAACCCACTAAGTAATTAAAAAGTCTTCAAGAATAGATGGATTACATGGTACTGTAGACAGTCTGTTGGATCAGAATTACATTATGGTGCTGGAAGTACCACAGATTCATGGATTTTATAGAATGGTTTGGGATGGAAAGGACCTTAAAAATCACTGAGGTCCAACCCCAGCCTGTCATGGGCAGTGACACTTCCCACTAGACCAGGTCTCATCCAACTGGCCTTGAACAGCTCGGGGTGGGGGGCATCCATTACCTCCTGGGGAACCTGCTCCAATGTCTCACCACCCTCAGTGTAAGGAACTTCTTCCTAATATAATTTTTCAGATAAGGTGTAAAATGCAGGTTCTGCTTGCTGTGACTACTGTCAGCCTTTGAAAAGTTAGCTTTACCCTCAGTGAACAAGCCTGAGTTCCTCATGTCATCCTTTTTAAATGCTTTGGGGAACTGTTCCACATTATCTCGTAGCTGCATTCTACACATCTCACTCTGAAAAGAAAAAAAAAATGAGTATGTTAAACTGAGAGTGAGGATGTTGGTCTACAGGCAGCTTTCATCCCAAATGTGTTAGGATATAGCTGTGACAAATCTGTGGTGCAGTAAGCTCCAGTACCACAAACATTCAAGGTAGAAAATCCTGTGCCTAATACTTAGGATGCAAATATATCATCCTATGGCTTCATGGAGGTGTACTATCAGGATCACAAAAAAGATACTGTCATTTCATAACATAGAACACTCTTACTAGGGCTGGCTGCCTTATTATATGGTTGTCCTCTCTCCTGCATATATGATTCATGAACACACACTGTTCTGTTTATCTGGACTGGTATAGATCCCTCTCAATACAACACTTCATTGTGTGGCACAGACATAACCCATTTGATATGTCAGTCGAGGAGTCACACACAGGCTAAGTCCAACAGTACCACATCTGTTCCTAAGTTCACAAAACAATCTTGGCAGAAGGTATGTTGAGAGACATACATTTTCAAGCATGAAATATGGTCAGTATGGTCATAGTTACACATCATTTCTATGCCTCCTGAAGCTCTCCCTGATGTATAGAAGAAACTTGTTACTTTGGTGAACAAGGCTCTTTGTTGTTATCAATGGAAGCCATTCATTTAAGCTGCTAAGTGATTTGTCATTAGGGTAAGACAAGCAACCATAGATTTAGCTATGACTGGAAAAGCAATAAAAAAGCAAAAAGGGAGAAGCACTTTTTACAGACTGATTTTTTTTTAAGGGAACTTTATATACCTCATCTAATTACTTACCAATTCAGTAGAAGCTGGAGCTTTGATTTCACTACCATACCACTGAGGTGAAAAATAACATCTCTACTGGCTGGAGGACAATTTCTCTGTTGGCACAGAGAAATGTGCTTTTGAAATCAAGAACATTAATCACAACAGGATATTTATTTATTTATTTATTGCACTTGGGGCTGCTGATTGTAAAAGGAAATTTCAAATCACACCATAACTTACTTCTAAGGAACACTTACCTATTGCAAATCACTACCAACACTTTTACAACCTAAAGAGGATCTGTATTATCTTACAAACAGCTTATTAAAATGGTTGAGCTTCCTGTGTACTAAAAATTAGAGAGGAGGAGAGACATTAGGTGTTCTGTGATAAACTTTACAAAAATCTAGTTTTCATTACATGAAAGTCTGAGAAATAATATTGCAGTCTTCTTGGTGTTACACTCAAGTGTGATTCTCCCAAAGATAAAAGAAATGTTCTAAAAATGTTTTCATTACTAAGTCACTTCAGTTTGAATCACTGCAAGGAGAGGTTGCCCAGGGAGGCCCCATTCCTGAAGGTTTTTAAGGCCAGGCTGGAAGGGGCTCATAAGAACCTGATCTAGTGTGAGGTATACCTGCCCATGCAGGGGGGTTGTAACTGGATGACCTTTGAGGTCCCTTCCCAACCTGACAATTCTGAGATTAAGTGATTGTGTGACAGAAGTACACAAATTACTGACACAGCAATTAAATTTTTGTCTTAAGAAACAACTCAGAAATGATTTACCATTCTCTAGGCAGTATTTTGCTGTGTACTTACTGTGAGACAGAAACTATGAGCTTTCACCCGTGGCTTGGAAAAAATGGATCTTAGTGCAGTTTCTGTACCCTGCAAGCCAGTGTAGTGGTTTGGGTGTTACCTGTCCCCCCACACTTTGGAAATCACCCAGGCTAGACTCAGACGGCTTCTATTTACAGCTAGCACGATATACAAGCAGATATTTACAGTATATACAATTACATACAGAAATATACAAGCTAAAAGGTCATACAGAAAACAACTCCCCTCCCAGAAACCTGAGTCCCCAGGAAGGGCTCCCAACCACCCTTCCACCTTCTCCCAGCCCTCTCAACCTTACTCTAGTCCCAAGGAAGAATGGAGGTTCAGCCAGGGGGTTAGGAAGCAAAGTGGATTAATCAGAGAGATGGCAGAGAGGCTAGAGAGAGAAATGCACTCCAGAGCTCCCAAGCAGAATTGCCTTATCTATGTTTGGATTCTCGGTCTGGTACATCTCAGCAAGCCTATGAGTGAAATAGACATCACTCTTGTTTCCCTTTCACAGCCTGTAATCTAGTTCTTCTCACCAAAACATCCTAGCTAGCTTCAAACTAGCACAGCCAGTAACTTCAAAGCCATTTGGCATTCTTTAACTAAACACGCCTGACTCATTCATTCTCATTTCATGTTTCTTCTAATTAGATTTGTTTTCTCAGACTTCAGCAGCAGGGGCAATGTCACTGTGCATGTTCCTTCTCAAGCAATAGCCACTGTTGCTGCCACTCCAATTAACTAAGGCTAGCTGGATATAAATAAGCTTTCTTCCTGTCTTTCACTGTCTATACCACTACTGTTCTACATAACAACCTCCCTGCTATAACTGAACGTTTTTATTGAACGTGATTAGTAGCTGACGTTATTATTCTTTTTAATAACTCAGGCATTGCCAGGACCAACTCCACGAAACACCATGTGGCAAATTCAGCAACTTCAGACATCAAATTGTATTTTCTTGGCAAATAGGATGGTTACGGGCTCCTCCTCAGCACCTGCTAACGTGGCAAAGCATTAATTAGGAATGGGATGTATGTAGCTGGTATCATCGACTGTGAAAATGAGGCAAAGCCATGATCAAACAGCTGGCAAAATGGAGGTGATCAGAATTTGTAGTTTCTCAACAGCAGCAAGTTTGTGATCTCAGGCAAGAGCCAGTCATAAAAGTTCCATTTTAGCATGCATGCAAGGCCTGGATTTTACTGCTGAAGAATGGCAACACCTTCTCCTTTAAACTAAACTCCATTCACACATGTGCTGCTCCCAGTGCCATTACCAAGTGTACATACACAAAGGTACAGAAAAGAGTGGGCAGACTGCAATCAGTATTTTTTAAAAGAAGACAATAGAGTTTCTCCTTATATTAGCTTTTGGGATGTTATCAGTCTTCTCCAATGGTTTAAAGGTGTGATGGCTTGGGTGTTACCTGCCTGCCCACACTTTGGAAATCACCCAGGCTAAACTCAGCCAGCTCTGGAAACTTGAATGAAGCTTATATTTACAGCTGGCACAATATACAGAAAGATACTTACAGTATATACAGTTACATATAGAAATATACAAGGTAAAAGATAATACAGAAAACACAACAGCCCAGCCAGAAACCTGAGTCCCCAGGAGGGGCTCCCAACCGCTCTTCCACCTTCTCCCACTCCTCTCAACCTTACCCCAGTCCCAAGGAAGAATGGAGGTTCAGCCAGAGGGTTAGGAAGCAAAGTGGATTAATCAGAGAGATGGCAGAGAAGCTAGGGAGAGAAATGCAGCTCAGAGCTCCCAAGCAGAAGAAGTGCCTTATCTATGTTTGGATTCTTGTTCTTATACATCTCAGCAAGTCTATGCGTGAAGTAGACATCACCATTGTTTTCTCTTTCACAGCCTGTGATCTAATCCTTCTCACCAAAACATTCTAGCTAGGCTCAAACTAGCACAAGAGGATAGCTAACCAATACAGACAAAAGGGTCATGTTCTACTCCCAACCTCATTTCTTGCCTTCTTCAGTATAGCTATTCTATGGTTTTGACTGCCCTTATCAGTAAGTGATGCTATTTACACAGACCCTCTTTCATGGGACAATTTGAGATTTAGATCTGAAATGAAACTAAAGAGCTCAATCTCAAGTTAACACAATAACTTAATATGCATTAGATTTTATAGTGGCAATCACGATAGGAATCTTTCCTATTCAAAACTCACAGAACAATGTAATTAAGAACAGGAGCAGGGGTGGTACATTATGTTGAGGGTGAGCTGGTTTTCAACATTAAGTAAAAATAATTCCTTTTTTTTCCTCTAACACAAGCTAAGATTGCAAGTTAAAAGATCAAGCAAAGTAGGCAGTAATCAGTAAGAAATTAACAACTATCCAGGGAAGTAATCAAGATAAGAAATAAATAGTATTGGTGGTCCTTTCCAATCATAGTAATTCAGAGTGATTAAATGTTGGGCTGAGGGATTTGGTTTAGTCAAGGACTTGCCAGTATGAAACTAATTATTGGATTCGATGATCTTGAAGGTCTTTTCCAATCTAAGAAATTCTGTGATTCTGTGACTAGAATTAAACTGAGTGAAATAACTCAAAGTGTTTGCTCATCTATGCCAGATTTTCAGACACAGAAATCTTGTTTGTGCTTCAGAGAAACAAAATAGTTCAGAGAAATTGTTTCTGAGTTTGGTCTAAAGAAGCAGTTCTCAAAGAGGTTTACTAAGCAGCTTTGGTAAGTAAATAAAAAAACATTCATCCAATCAGTTTTACTTAACACTCTCTCCTTGCATGTGACCTGTATGAAGAATTATTTAGAGCACAGCACAGCACTCCTGATGTGTCTTTAGGTACATCCTCTTTTATTCTCCTCTACAGAACAATGACACTCAAAAGAATGTCCTCCTGAATTATGCTGACACATCAGTCTCCTTCACTTCTACAGGAAGGGGAAAAAGCAGGTGGAATTTTGAGCACTGTGGAGTCCTCAGTGTCATTATTACAAGATGCTATTACTCACCTCCATCAGTGAGTCTCCATGTAAGGACTGCAAATGACAATCACATGACAGAACAGCTCTTTTGAGTGTGGTGCAGATATCCACATCCCTCTTTGGATATTGCAGTCTCCTGTGCTCTGGGATTTGATTTTTTTTTTAACTTAGTCTTCTATCTTGAAGAATGTAACAATCCTTACTTAAAGTTACTTGTTTTCAAGGGTCAGGAAGAGTTCTTTCTCTAAAGGAAATAAAAATTTGGATGCTATGAATCCTTCCTACTGCTTTCACCCAGAACAGCAGTTAACAGCTACATTATGGATAAGTTCATCATCTCCTAAATTTACATGTTATCCATAAATTCCCTGCAATTCACTTCCTGTACCATTTAGCATTTTACCTATTTTTGTCCCAAACATTAAAAGCAAAGATGATCATAATTTGGATTACAAACCATGTAAATACATTTTTTTTCTCTTCAAAAGCATTGTCTTAAGTTCTTAAAATCTATTGGGTACAAATGTAGTAGGGATTGAGCCCCCAAAAGACAATGTGACATTATCTTTGACAGGTGCCTCACATCTACCACTAGCAGACATGACTTGCTCTCTAGTTTTCAGTTTAGCAACCTCTGTCAGCTTGTCACACCTGTACACTTTGCATTGAACTGTAAGATAGGGAGAGGAGCTGCTTCTCAAATCTTGGGAGTAGCAACTTGTGCATCAAGTATTTTACAAGCTGATAAGGCAGCTATAGCATTCCTGGAATCTTTGGGATATTATAGTGAAAAAAAAAAACAACAAACCAAACTTGCATACATGAAATGGTTTGCTGGCAGCTACCAGAGTAACTGCCTGCAGAAGAATCACAGAACGGGCTGGGAGGTGCACAACTCCTGTGCAGTTTTGCCTTTAGGCTTTCCTCAGCCAGTCACCTAGACAGCAGACTAGAGTCAACCAGACACCTAGAGAAGTTACTTTTTCTAATGCAATTACAGATCACATGCAAATAAGATACAAAAATAAATCCTCTACCTGATATCAAGATATTTTAATAGATAATTAAAGATTTGTCCTTTCCTACCAGTGGGAAATATGTCAAGAAACGGTGTCCTCTTTGATGATGTACAACTTGCCTAAAAATCAATTTTAAAAGTCACTTAATAAAGAATAATCCTAGAACCAAGCAAGTTGGAAGAGACCTCCAAGATCAGCCAGTCCAACCTGTCACCCAGCCCTAGCCAATCAACTAGATAATAGCACTAAGTGCCCCATTCAGTCTTTTCTTGAACACCTCCAGGGACCACGACTCCACCACCTCCCTGAGCAGGCCATTCCAATGGCAAATCACTCTCTTCCTTCAAAAGGTGAGTGGCAACTCAAATGGAATGTGGTTGATGAATCTCCTTGTACACACCTTACAACACCAAAGTAGCTGAATCATTTATTTCAGAAGAACTCATACACATAAGCACATGCAACACATTGTGATAAGGGTTTGTATATTTTAATATCACTTACTTTTAACCCACCTGCACACAAGACAATTATTCAAATTACAACCAAAAAAAAAAAAAAAGCAGCACTGATTTCAGCATTTTTTCCCCAAAACTAACAGTAAATCTTAAAAAAAAAAAATAATGCAAAATACTGGTTGTATTTTTTTTAAGGGATATTTGTGAAACTCAAGTATAAAACATCCCTTTCATAAAGTACAAAACACTTAAACATTTTTTTCAAACTCCTGAATGTTTCCAAACTATTATGGCGTTGATAAATTGACATAAATTTAACACAGATTCCTTCTAATTCAAAAAAAGTGGTTCTCAAAAATAAATCAGCAATTCCCTAGTGCACTTATAAAGAGAAAAGATCAAAAGTAGTAACTGCTATCTTTCCTTCCAGTGTTAATTAGTAATTAAAAATCTTAGCCTCATTAGTAACTACTGAAAGAGTTTGATTTTTTTTTTTCCTGCAAGGAGGGAAGGGGATGTTACACAGACAAATCCTGCAACAGAAGTCATGAAAATTAACCAGTTTTGGACCTGCTGCATGCCTTCATCACAGTTAAAAAAGAATATGTGATGGCATTATTTTCTTCTAATTAAGCATCTTCCTTCAAGAGCTCAGCTTTCATTTGGCCTTAGGTTGCATGTAGTTGCATATACTGCCTAATTCTATTGGCCAAGTAACAGCCTTTCTCTCTGACAATTCAGATAATTTTAAGTAGAAATAAAAACACTAAGTTAGTTCTTTGGCACAGTACAAAAGTTGCCAGCTCCTACTGTTTGGATTTACCGCAAGGAAGTCTTGCAAGTCTTAAAGAAGAATTTCCTGTACTTGGAGCAAAGGGGATGGGACTTGTCACTGTTTCAAAACAAAGTAGATGACATGAACAGCCCTTTACGGATGAAGCGTCTTCCATCTGTAATTGATTTGATGTCTTCAGTACTGACTCGGTCTCCCCTCGCATTTTCAGAGCTCAATATTCCCTGCATACAAAGTAATCATCAGGATAGCCGTAAATCCCGTTAGTAAGCCAGCGTTCTGAATCAGGAAGAACGTGAGATCCATTTTTCTTCCTGTCACTTTCTCTCGTAGCATATCATTCATCTCTGGGAACTGAAAAAAGGCATTTGTTAGGTAAGCATTGCCACCTCGTGGCAGCATGCATAACCTGAGGCGTTAAGAATGGAAGCATATTCCGGTAGAGGCAGCCACAAGAACAGGTCACCCTAATTATCCCGAAAAACCACTTCAACAAGGATGCTAAAATTAAATGTTGGTTTGGGGATTTTTTTGCCTTTTTTTTATTTTATTTTTCCTCTCTACTGGTTGTGTTTCATGCAACTTTCCTTGGTTTGAATCCATCAACCTCTTGAGTCCAATTGTTGGTCCCTGTGTTGCCCTTGTAATGCTAAATGCTGTATTTCTTCCTTCATTAGTATAAACAGAGAAATCCTTGTCCAGCAATTGCAAGAGTAGAATTCTTCTGCTTTATCTATAAGCAAACGAAGGGAAGCTGAAAACACAGACAGCCTCTCAGAAGTAATATATCTCTCACAAATAGGTCGGGTGGGCTGATGAGGCAGTGAAAAAGGAAGGAAGAAGGAAGCAGCTAATGTTAACACATGCAATACTAGGTGACAGCACAAGGAAGGGATTCTTTGCTATTTCATTGCTATTCAGATGCCTGACAGAGAGTAAAGAATGACTGCTTTGCTGCTAACTGCAAAAACAAAGATACTTCCTCCAAGAGCCAGTGGAGGTGAGGGCAGATGAGCACTGGTGATGAAGTCCTCTGTATGGGGTGATTTGGGTCTGTGTTTACTACAGACAAAGTCAACTGCTGTGGATTGTGACAAACATACTCAAATAAACTTTAAACTCTTTTCCTGTTGTGCTGAAAGAAGTATAGAGAGAATGCAATGAAGAGTTTATAATTCAGTGTTTGTTTAGAAACCTTCAAGCTGAGTGACTCATAAGCTGTATCTTTCTTTGATTTCACAAGGCAGAAACAGCCATTGAAGTTAATGCAACCCTTGAAGAACAAACTAAGGTTAGTGGGAAGTGGCCAAAACTTCCCAGAAATTATTCCAGAGCTTCGTAATCCTCTTGCAAAAGAGCCAAAGACAACAAACCAGATCAGCTTCATGCCATACAGCGAGGTTCATTAGTGTACACACCTTAGTGTACACATTTTCACATGTCCACAGCCTCACCACAAAGTGATCTTACTGGCAGAGGATGGACTATGCCAATACTAGGGGAACGAAGAACAGCAAGAGTAGAAGGAAGACATTACATTTTAGATAATCCTACCTGCTTCTGGACAGAAATGTGTGGAAATTGTAACAGATAGCAGAAAGTCAGATCTCTGTAGAGAGCACTTGGATACCCTATTTCAGACTTTTCAGAGGGAAGGAAAGTTCAGATAGGGAACTGATAAAATCCAAAAACCTATAGAGAGAAAGAGAGATTCGGGGGCAGGGGAGCAGAGACAGAGACACAGAATAGAACAGTAGATACAAAGAAAAGATTGTTCATTACTTTGATGGTTTTAGTAACAGATTTAAGTTGAAACTTCAAATTTAAACCACAAGTTTTACACAACATCATGAGTACACTAGTATTCATTACATGAGTGATGCTAAAGCATTTGCAATTAAGGTGTTGCAAAACTGTGAAATAAACTATTTATGTTGTTCATTTAGCTTGTTACTTATGTTACCACCTAAAATGTAATTTATTTAATGAAATGACCACATATGCATGCATAAGAGTAACTACTTGTTAAATGCATGCAGAACCAAACTGGGGTCTCAAAACTTCAAAAACAGGCCTCACTCTTCCAGTTCTACACTCCAAAGGACTCTCATGTGGTAGATGTAAACACCCTTGTGGATATATCTGCTCTTAGAACGCTGATAAAGACACACCAAAACTTAAAATTCTTTAAAGATCTTTCTCATTTTCAGATTAAACATCATCCTAAGAGTAAGTTACAGAGTATTACTGACTGCCTGTGAATCTAGATTTTATTTTCCAAGTCTAAATCTGATATGGAACTCAGCACAATTTCTTTGGCTTCTATCATAGAATCAGTCAGGGTTGGAAGGGAACACAGGGATCATCTAGTTCCAAACCCCCTGCCATGCCCAGGGACACCCTACCCTAGATCAGGCTGGCCAGAGCCCCATCCAGCCTGGCCTTGAATACCTCCGGGGATGGGGCCTCGGGATGGGGCCTCAGCCACCTCCCTGGGCAACCCATTCCAGGCTCTCACAGTTCACATGCTGAAGAACTTCCTCCTTACGTCCAGTCTGAACCTACCCACCTCCAGTTTTGCTCCCTAGTCCTATGACTACCTGATAGCCTGAAAAGTCCCTCCCCAGCTTTTTTGTAGGCCTCCTTCAGATACTGGAAGGCCACAAGAAGGTCACCTGGGAGCCTCCGCTACTCCAGACTGAACAGCCCCAACTCTTTCCGTCTGTCCTCACAGCAGAGGTGCTCCACCTTCTAGTACACTTTAAAAACCAAACAAACAGACTCTTCTGAATAGTTCAGCAAACAGATTGAATCAAGAAACTGTGGCTGGAATTGTTTAATTTAAACTAGAATAGATTTTATGACAAGGCTTTCACTTAAATGACCCTAAAATTATTACTAATTATGTGGTTACACAACACTTTTCAATCAATTCAAAATTAAGTGTTTCATTTAATTTTGTTTACCTTTTTTTTCCCTTTTATTTCAAAATAGGTTAAGTAGACAAATGAACTTTTAAAAAGTATTGAAGTGATACACTTTGCTGATCTAAAATGCTAAACCCAAGTATTTATACACTTGTTCTCCACTGATGAAACCAGCATCCCCCAGGGAGGCGGTGGGTTGCCCAGGGAGGTGGTTGAGGCCCCATCCCTGGAGGTGTTTAACGCCAGGCTGCAGGAGGCTCTGGCCAGCCTGATCTAGGGTAGGGTGTCCCTGCCCATGGCAAGGGGGTTGGAACTAGATGATCCTTGTGTTCCCTTCCAACCCTGACTGATTCTGTGATTCTGTCTCTCTCTAAAACTCCTTTTCAACAACAAACTGATCAGCCCTGGATGTGAAGTGAAAGGCTTAAGGACATGGAACTGCTGGAGCGAGTCCAGAGGAGAGCCACGAAGATGATCAGAGGGCTGGAGCAGCTCTGCTATGAGGACAGGCTGAGAGAGTTGGGGCTCTTCAGCCTGGAGAAGAGAAGGCTTCGAGGAGACCTTATAGTGGCTTTCCAGTATCTGAAGGGAGCCTACAGGAAGGCTGGGGAGGGACTATTGACAAGGTCTAGTAATGTCAGGACGAGGGGGAATGGGTTTAAGCTGGAGGAGGGGAGATTTAGACTGGATGTTAGGAGGAAGTTCTTTACAGTGAGGGTAGTAAGACACTGGAACAGGTTGCCCAGGCAGGTTGTGGATACTTCCTCCCTGGAGGCATTTAAGGCCAGGCTGGATGAGGCCTTGAGCAAGCTGCTCTAGTGGGAGGTGTCCCTGCCTATGGCAGGGGGTTGGAGCTGGATGATCCTTGAGGTCCCTTCCAACTTAAACCATTCTATGGTTCTATGATTCTATGATTCATAAGCATAACTATTTGTGCACCTCCTTTAATGGCATAATTATAATTTAAAATCTACTAGTAAGTATCTGACTCTGTCCTAAGAGGCACAAAATACTAAATTCTAGTGCAGGGAATTAGCATAATCTTTGTTTTCTTGCAGAAAAATAAAATGAAAAGTAAAATTATCTCTCACCATATCCGCCAGAGAGATGTACAGAAACATTCCACCAGCTACAGCAAAGATGATGTTTGGAGCAAAGTTGTTGCCTACTAATATTCCAAAAGCCATCCCAATGTAACAGGAACATGCAGACATGAAGTTGAAAAACAGAGCCTGCTGAGTACTCATTCCTGCATTAAGCAAGATGACAAAATCCCCTGGAAGAAAGAGACAAAAATCATCTTCAGAAAACGATGTTGTTATTATTTTCTGATTTCAAAAGGAAGTCTGGAAAGAAGACATGACTTGTATACAAATTATAAGCCCTTCCTCTTTTCTTCATTCAAGTAAACAATGAGGATTTCCCTTCAGTACTCGAGGTAAGTGAAATATTCCAGAGCAGCAGGTGATGCCCCAGGAACAACAACTTCCTATAATGACTTAAATAAATAAAAAATACAGCAGCAAGGACAAACAGGGCAATTAATACCTCTCTAATATCCAATCCCAGCTTCCATTCACCTGTACATTGGAGCTTCCAGTGCCTGATGTGTATTTGGGTGTTTGGGAAGATTCAAATGACTTTTTTTTTTTCCATTAATTTGTCTAAACTTTCTTTGAATCTGGGCCAACTTTTGGCCAGTGCAACCTCCTACAGCAGTGATTTCCACAGTAAACAATATGGTGAATGAAATTCCTTACCCAGTTCATGAGGAAACTCTTCACACAAGATGGCTATGGAGGTACTAAGCCCTTGAAGCAGGGACAAAGTGAATGAGGCACCAATAGCCAAACCATCTATGAAATTATGTACAGCATCACTCAGTGTTACCATCCAAGCAATAGTCCCAATCTTTGACAGTGGACGGCCCTTAAGACACTTGCACAAGCTGCTCTGAGTGGCTTCTTCCTGGAAAAAAAAGTAACATAGCAAAAGTTACATAAAACCCTGAATAAAGAAGTTAGTGAATCACACTTCAGTCTCTAAATGAAGCACTACTGCATATGGAGACCAGAACGCTTGGACCAAGAAACAACAGACAGAAAACTTTAGCTGCTACTACCTCTGTTTCATCAAGTCAACATACAGGGCCAAGACACCCTTCTGACTACAAAGCTTTACCTGAATGCCCTCCTGCTGAGAAGGAAATTGAATCATAGTGGTTGGAATGTCTCTCTGGAGCCCCTGTTAAATTAAGAGAGTGACAAGGCCTCTCACAGCCTCCTCAGCTACCTCTAAGCACGCACAGTCCAAAGGATCTGATCAGCATCTGTATTTCCCACCTAAACCAGATCTGGACTAGTTACTGCTGGTACATCATGCTCTCAAGAGACACAACTGCTGCAGTAACAACTAGCTGCATGTGAATATAGACACACTTCCACTTACTCCACAAAGCTGATTGCTGACTTTAGGCGAGAGTCTAGGTATTCTAGACTCTAGATCTAGGTATGGAATGGGCTGCCCAGGGAGGTGGTGGAGTCGCCATCCCCGGAGCTGTTCAAGGCAGGATTGGATGTGGCACTTGGTGCCATGGTCTAGCCTTGAGCTCTGTGGTAACAGCTTGGACTTGATGATCTATGAGGTCTCTTCCAACCTTGGTGATACTGTGAGACTGTATTCTAGTTTCTACTAAGTGCATGTCTAATAAAAAACACAGTGGGTAACTCTGACTGTGTGAGCGGACATCTCTGAGCACTAAAACAAACTAACACAAAACTGCAACCCATAGACGCACCAGGGAGCTCAATAATTCCTCCCAGAAGAGGGAGGAATTTCTACATGCAGTGCCATGAAATAATGGAAAACCCAAAGCTGACGAAAGGAACTGCCACTTCAGCTGGAAGCACAAACCAGCCTCCCCTCAAAAACTCCCAATGATCCACTAGGATATACTGCTGTACCCACATGCACTGCAGTTACATAGTAATTGCAAGTGTCGTAGTATTTCTCCTCTAAAAAACAAAGGGAGCCTACAGGAAGGCTGGGGAGGGACTATTGACAAGGTCTAGTAATGTCAGGATGAGGGGGAATGGGTTTAAGCTGGAGGAGGGGAGATTTAGACTGGATGTTAGGAGGAAGTTCTTTACAGTGAGGGTGGTAAGACACTGGCACAGGTTGCCCAGGGAGGTTGTGGATGCTTCCTCCCTGGAGGCGTTTAAAGCCAGGCTGGATGAGGCCTTGAGCAGCCTGCTCTAGTGGGAGGTGTCCCTGCCCATGGCAGGAGGTTGGAGCTGGATGATCCTTGAGGTCCCTTCCAACCTAAACCTTTCTATGATTCCATGATTCTATGATTTGCATATACAGCATTAATTAGTGCTTATAATATTTCCCTCTAAAAAAACCAAAAAGATTTGCATATGTAGCATTAATTAGTGCTTACTTACTGGAATGGATAAGCAGTAATACATATATCTGTGTGCCCAAAGACAAATTTATACACCTCTCTTTCTCTTGTAGGAGAAGGGTGTAGAAAAACACCTCTTTCTCCTTAAGAAACACACAGATTATTCCAAGACATTTTCTTTAGTCATCAAAAAGAACATCACAAGCTGTTTCAGTTTTGCCATATCAAATGCAAACACTGCCAGGCAACTGAATTTTGAACTTTATGAAAATACAGTGATTCAGAAATTCATACAAAGGCCTTAATGACCAAGCAGTATAGTCTGCCTCATTATTTGCTCACCTGACATACAGCTCCTTGCATGCAGGAGCTGCCTTGGGATAGGACAGAAGTCCAGGTCAGGAATTTTTGAGACAAATGCCCTATTGCACTACTTGGCACTGGTAGCTAGTAAAGCCTTGGTTAAGTAGTGCCACAAGTGCCATGAAGCGCACGTACAGCTCCTATCCAGTGCACAGGAAGTCCCAACATTTTATTTTTATGATGTGAAAATGAGCAATGGTATCCAAAAATTGTAAATCTCCTCGCTGACTCAAAAATGCAGGTTTTAAACTTGTACTAAATGTTTGCCTGCAGTTTTTGGAGGCTTCCTCTCTCAATGTTCCATCTAAACACACAAGAGACTGTCAACCGTGTATTGGGGATGATTAATTTGTAGTTGTACTAATTCTCCTTGAGACAGGAACACTTGTGAGTAATAGACTTCTCTCTTAATCCACAGAGGCAACTTGAACTTCACTTTAAGAAAGAAATATTACAATACAAACTACATAAAATATTAAGTAACTGGAAGCAAAAAGAAACACTGAGTATGAGAAGATTCAAATACAATTAGCAAAGCTCTTCCATCTAATCCTGGAGCTCTCTGGGCTATAGTTTTGTTCCCCTGTGTTTTTTCCTGTTCTCTGACGATTATCCTTCAAGCTGCATAAGAACTGATAGAGGCACTGTTTTATAGCTCACCCTGATTTCTGGCAAAAGCAGAATCTTCTTTCATGGGCATGTTCCTAGCTTCACCGAGGAAAGAGAGTTTGAGATAATCATAGAATCATAGAATCATAGAATGGTTTAGGTTGGAAGGGACCTCAAGGATCATCCAGCTCCAACCCCCTGCCATAGGCAGGGACACCTCCCACTAGAGCAGGCTGCTCAAGGCCTCATCCAGCCTGGC
>WAAF01001766.1:16957-39996 GCA_013400475.1 Tricholaema leucomelas | reverse complement strand
GCAGGACCTTACACTTGGCCTTGTTAAACGTCATGAGGTTGGCCTGGGCCCACCTCTGCAGCCTGTCCAGGTCCCTCTGGATGGCATCCCTGCCCTCCAGCAAGTCAGCTGCGCCACACAGCTTGGTGTCATCTGCAAACTTACTGAGGGTGCACTCAATTCCTCTGTCCATATCACTGATAATGCAGAGATTTAAATTTTCCATATTCCATTGAATTTTCTACTACAAAAGAACATTGCTCTTTTGGAAACCACACACAACAACGACAGCAACAAGTATTTTCTGACAAAGAAACTATAGTAAACTCAAGAGACTGTATTTTGAAAAGGTGGATTAGGAACTTCTACTATACCTGAGTGACAAAGGTGGTGGTGGTGGTGGTGGATTCTGTTCTGTGAAAACTTTCCATTACCAAGAAATTCTCACATCACGTGCAAAGAATCTCCACAAATGGTTTTATAAAGAGTTCAGAATCATAGAATGGCTTCACTTGGAATGGATCGTAGAGATCATCTCCTCCAATCTCCCCACCATGGGCAGGGTTACCTCTCAAGTAGACTCAGCTGCTCAAGACCTCATCCAACCCAACCTTGACCACCCCTAGAGAGGAGATATCCACAGCCTCTCTGGGCAGCCTGTTGCAGAGTCTCAACACCCTCACACTGAAACTCAAGTTTTTCACCGTGAGGGTAGTGGAACACTGGAACAGGTTGCCCAGGGAGGTAGTTGAGGGGCCATCCCTAGAAATATTCAAGGTGAGGCTCAATAGGCTCTGGCCACCTGATCTAGTTGAGGATGTCACTGCTTACTGCAGAGGATGTTGGACTAGGTGATCTTTGGACATCCCTTCCAACCAAGACCATTCTATGGTTCTTTCTATGATCCCATCTAACCCTACTGTCCCTCAGCTTAAAACCATTCCCCTGTGTCCTATTGCTAGACATCCACATAAAAAGTTCCTCTCCAGCATTCCTGTAGGCTCCCTGCAGCTACTGGAAGGCAGCTGTAAGGTCCCCTTGGAATCTTCTCTTCTCTAGGCTGAGCAGCTGTGTTAGGCCTGTCTTCATAGAAGAGGACTTCCAGCCCTTGGAGGTTCAACCCTTGGATCACCTTTGCAGCCTTCCTCTGGACTCACTGCAACAGCTCTTGTGTCCTTCTTATGTCCATCAGAACTGGATGCCATATTCGAGGTAGGGTCTCACAAAAGTAAAGGGGAAGAATCACTTCTCTTGCCCTGGTAGCCACACTCCTCTTGATGGAGCCTAGGATATGTTTTGCCTTCTGGGCTGCATGAGGGCACTGCTGTCTCAGTGAGCTGCTGATGCATCAACACACCCATTTATCTTTCTTCAGACCTACTCTCAATCCACTCTGCATCCAGCCTGGATTTATGCCTGGGACTGGCCCAGCCCAGATGCAGGACCCTACACTTTGACGTGTTGAACCTCATGCAGGTGTCACTAGCCCACTTCTGAAGCCTGTCAAGATCCTCCTGGATGCCATCCCCTCCTTCAAGTGAGTCCAGCACACCACACAGCTTGGTGCCATCAACAAACTTGCTGAGGGTACACTTGATGTTACTGTCCATGTTGCTGACAAAGATGTTGAACAGCACTGGACCCTCAGGAACTCCACTTGTCAGTGGTCTCCACCTGGACATCAAGCCATTGATCACAACCCTACTCCTAAAGGAGCAATGGAAACAGTGAACAAATAACACAAATGTGCAAAAATGTCACTTGTGGATACTCATGTTTGTTCCCAAACAAAACCATGTCTGCTTTGACAAAGCAGACTTGGTTTTATTTGGGAACCATGTGTGTGCCTACAGTTTTTTGAGGGCTGTAGGGCCATACCTGGATTAGTCCAGAACTAAGTAATGGATGCATTTATTGGTATCAGTTGCACGGGTGAGAATTCCAGTGGCAGTCCAAACCATTGCACAGGTATGGCAAACATAAAAATCTGGTCTGAAGGGCTTTTTCATTCAAGTAGTTTACAAATGTATGAACTGAACTCCCTATCCATGTGTGAAGAAAATGAACACGGAGTATGAAAATGCTGTCAGAAATTAGCTGCTGAACTCATGTAGAATGTGCTGAAATTTGGATTGTTTTATCTATGTACTTTAAGTAACCACAATCAATTTAGGGGAACAGCACTGACTTACTTTTAAAAAGATCACTTGCTTGATCCATGTTTTTCAAAATGTAGAAAGAGCTGTAGTCTAAAATCCAAGAACTTATTCTGAGAGGCTTCTGCTAAGACTTATGCAGCTCTCTGCCATGTAGCATGGAGCTCTGAAGTATCCTCATTCTTGCCTGTAATCTATTTCAGATAATGTCTTGACTTCTGCACATTATTTAAGACAGAATGGCATTGCTTGTCTGGGTTTCCATTCTGAACTTTACCAGTTTGTGTGTCTGATGGAAGAGGATGAACAACTAATACATACTCTTAATGTTTAAGATAAGGCAGACTACTGACAAACTTAGTCAACAAACGTACATTTCGGCCTGCATCAGGAATGGTATGGCCAGCAGGAGCAGGGAGGTCATTCTGCCCCTGTACTCTGCACTGGTTAGACCACACCTTGAGTACTGTGTTCAGTTCTGGGCCCCCCAGTTTAAGAGGGACATTGAGATGCTTGAACGTGTCCTAAGAGGGGCAATGAGGCTGGAGAGAGGCCTCGAGCACAAGCCCTACGAGGAGAGGCTGAGGGAGCTGGGATTGTTTAGCCTGGAGAAGAGGAGGCTCAGGGGAGATCTTATTGCTGTCTACAACTACCTGAGGGGTTGTTGTAGCCAGGAGAAGGTTGCTCTCTTCTCTCAGGCGGCCAGCACCAGAACAAGAGGACACAGCCTCAAGCTGTGCCGGGGGAAGTTTAGGCTCGAGGTGAGGAGAAAGTTCTTCACTGAGAGAGTCATTGGCTACTGGAATGGGCTGCCCAGGGAGGTGGTGGAGTCGCCGTCCCTGGAGCTGTTCAAGGCAAGGTTGGACGTGGCACTTGGTGCCATGGTCTAGCCTTGAGCTCTGTGGTAATGGGCTGGACTTGATGATCTGTGAGGTCTCTTCCAACCTCGGTGATACTATGTGATACTGTGATACAGGATTCCAAGGCAAAAATGAACAATATCTGTCTCTGCTGGGCTGTTCCCACTTTGTCACGGCAGTTTAGCAGACATCAAAGAAGAGATGTCAACTAGGAAGCTCTGCAACACCCAGCTGGACTACGTTTATTAACCACTAGTGGAGTTTTGTATTGTCTGTATCTCCACTGTTTACACAAACTGAAAAACGTCCTTGGTATTTCTGCTCTTCTGATTTTTCTTCTTTAAAAATAATGGCCTCTCCTTTGTTTCCAAACCTGAGAAATTATACACAGCCTCTCTTATTTTATCCTATGATACCTCATCAGATTACTACTATTTCTAATGCATCTCTCACTCCCTCAGACATGAGCCTTTTGTGTCCTCTGCAAATGCCCACAGGCTCAAGAAGGAATCCTGACACTGTCTTCAGGGCATAAATAAAAGCAACTGTAAAGTTCTTCTACCCAGCATTGTGCACTCGAGGATACAGCATTCAACAGTTAGTCTCTGAAACAACTTTTCTTCAAGGTTCCTGTGGTCAAGCCATGCCATTTCAATGCATGGTAGATACAAATTTTGGGTAAGCATGAAAGAGGTTTCCAAGGTTGCAATTAGTGCTGCAAGTGAAATCTGAAAGGATGTGACTAATTAAACATTTAAATTTATTCTGGCCGTGAGTCTTTTCTGGCATTAAAAGAGAGAATATGCCTGGATCCCAGTGGCTGAAAACAGTCACCACACTTTGGCACAATCGGACTTCAAGTTCCCTCCTTAAAGATTCCGTGGCATTTTCTGGCTACTGTGTGTTTGTTCTCTCTAATAAGCTTTAGGTTACAGAGACACATTAAAATTCTATTAGGTCTGTGTTTGCTTAAAGCAAAGACTTCCTGCAGAAATACTGAGTACCTGTAAAGCTGAGCACATACCAACCCAGATGGCACTACTCCACCTGCCTCCCCCAAAACTCCTCAGCCACACTGGTCCTTCCCTGCCCTTTAACAAACTGGAAGGTTACTTGGCGCCTTTGAGCCTGCCTGGAAGAGGAAAAGAGTAATGTTTTTTTTGTTGCTACCTCAAATATTAGGAGTGGGCTACCTGCCACTGGGATTTCCTTGCAGCCAGCCTTGGCTCTGGAATGAGAGGCCTGGAACACAAGTCCTATGAGGGGAAGCTGAGGGAGCTGGGGTTGTTTAGCCTGGAGAAGAGCAGGCTCAGGGGTTGACCTCATTGCTGTCTACAACTACCCGAAGGGAGGCTGCAGCCAGGTGGGGGTCAGTCTCTTCTGCCAGGCAACCAGCAACAGAACAAGAGGACATAGTCTCAAGTTGTGCCAGGGGAGGTCTAGGTTGGATGTTAGGAGAAAGTTCTTGCCAGAATAGAGTGATTTGCCATTGGAATGAGCTGCCCAGGGAGGTGGTGGAATCACCGTCCCTGGAGGTGTTGAAGAAAAGACTGGATGAGGCACTTAGTGCCATGGTCTGGTTGACTGGATAGGACTGGACTGGATGATCTTGGTTTGATAGGTTGGACTGGCTGATCTTGGAGGTCTCTTCCAACCTGTTTGATTCTATGATAAGACACCTTCAGGATCACCTAGTCCAGCCTGGGGTCCACACTAAACCACGTCCCTGAGCACAAGGTCCACAGGCTGCTTAAACACCACCAGGGATGGTGACTCCACCACTGCCCTGTGCAGACCATTCCACTGCTTGATAACCCTTTCGGTGAAGAAGTATTTCCTAAAATATCCAGCCTAAACCTCCCCTAGTGAACGAGTTCATTATTCTTAGGTGTAAGCAGATGGCTGGCTAGCCAAAATGAAACAGGTCCAGATGAAACTTCTGGCAAACCAGGCAGAAAAACAACACACCACTGGAGATAACTGTCCCTGTGAAGCACAGAAGGTTCTTTGGTTTATAAACCTACAAAATGCAGTTTAGAGACCACTCACAGTTACCAATTCTCTCTTGGGGCCCATGCAATTTCAATCAGTAAGGTGGCACAGTAAGGACAGATACCATTTTGGTACTTTAAAACACACGCAGAGTCAAACATCCTGTGTTTGGTTGGTACTTTGAACCATATGCAGGGTCAAGGCAGAACTCCTGGATTGTCTCCTGGCTGTCAGGGCCTGCCTCTGGCTTTCTTTCCTGCTCATCACTGTTCCCCACAAACAACTTACCAGTTAAAGAACATGGGTGGTAAACCAGAATTCTTTACTACAATAAAATCTGCCACAGTCTGTGGCTTAGGTTTTGTGGGGTTTTTGTTGTTGGGTTTTTTGTGTGTGTGTGTATTTTTCAATAAGGAGACTACTGCACCCTCCTGGACCTGAAAAAAAGGGTACAGCAGTACCCTAACTTTCTCCTCCTGCTTCCATTTTCTTCTCAGACTGAACAAAGTTGTATTAGTACATATACATAGGGACATCAAACCATGAGAGCAGGTCCAGATGAGGGCCGCAAAGATGACTAGAGATTTGGAGCACCTCCCCTGTGGTGACAGGCCACAAGCATTGGGGCTGTTTAGCACGGTGAAGAAAAGGCTCCAGGGACACTTTATAGCAGTCTTGTACCTAAAGAGGGCCTGCGAGAAAGCTGGGAAGGGACTTTCTACAGGAGCTTGTAGTAACAGAACAGAAAGGAATGGTTTGAAGCTTGAGGAGGGTCGATTTAGACTGGATATTAGGAAGAAATTCTTTACAGTGAGGGTGGAACAGACACTGGAACAGGTTGTACAGGGAGGTTGTGAATGCTCTCTCCCTGGAGGTGTTCAAGGCCAGGCTGAATCAGGCCTTGAGTGACCTGGTGTTGTGTAGGGTGTCCCTGCCCATGGCAAGGAGGTGGCAACTAGATGATCTTTAAGGTCCCTTCCAACCTAAAGCATTCTATGAATACATTTGAGAAATATAAAGAACAAAACTGAACTATTATAATACTTAAACCATGAGGAATGGCTTCTGTCTCAACATATTTGGATGTGGCACTTGGTGCCATGGTCTAGCCTTGAGCTCTGTGGTAAAGGGTTGGACTTGATGATCTGTGAGGTCTCTTCCAACCTTGGTGATACTGTGATACTGTGATATTATCTCCATTAATTCCCATTCTACCCAAACATACTGGATTAGGACAAGCAGTGCTCACAGTATACTGCATTAAAGTTACTGTGTTCGTTTTCCTCATTAATCATTGATTCAAAAGAATCAGGTTCTCACACTTAAGGCTTTATGTAGTCAGGAAGACAAGACAGATCATGTAACACTAAGACATACTATCACTCTTTAAGCAAAACAATAAAACCAAAATTAACCAAATTATCTAATCAAATGTCTCTGTCCTACCCATCCCAACAATGTCAATTAGCTCTTTGTGTTTCCATTTATGTAAGCTTGTCCCCAAAGCCCACATTTCTTTTCTGTAGGGTTCAAGTTACAAGCTTCGAAGCTAACAAAAACTTAACAAACATTTGTACCAACTCTCCCCTCAGATATGCCTACAGACTTGGTGGGGATAAAAAAAAACAGTCATCATTTTCATACCTGTGCTGAGATCACACTGATGCTGTCGAAACCAAGATTTCCATTGCTCTCTATGACGGCTGAATTTGCATAACACGTCCCCCCGTTGCTGGCTGACAGTGGTTTGGGTGGGTTTGTCTTATCCTGAGAACGATTCTGTTCACCATTTTCGCTGTAAGTATGGCCAGTCTAGGTGACAAATAAAAATAAAAGGTAGCAAAACAGCAAACTTAATTAAACTGATCCCCAGAAGGAAGAGATGGAGGCATCACATTCATGCTGCCTTCCTTTCAAACGCTAAGTACAAGTTTAAATCAACTCCATACATACCTATGTTCCTCATATCTCACTTCAAGTTAATCAGAATATATGTGGGGATTTTTCATTTTTATGCCTTTATACAGACCCTCCCAAGGCAAACACGAGACTCTATGTGATCAACGCTTGCTAGTTATTTAGGGTGGCTTGTCGAATAAGAGATTATTAGCCTCTGTCAACTGTTCCCAAAAATAAAGAGGAATAAATTAAGTTTCTCCTTTTTTTTTTTTCTTTCCTTTGATGCCATTGTTACAAATGAGGAAGAGTTGATCTTCATAATCTTCTATATCAGTAACAGTTTGGGAGGGGGAATTTTAAGTGAGACAAGAGTAGGAAGGCAGGTCAGTTTCCTTCACAAGACGTAAGCAGAGAGGACTAAAAATGTTGAAAGGTCCTTCCCTGAGACAAATTCAGCATCACTCACATGAGTACAGAGAGAACAAGTAGTCTGACAGATGGGTAGAGAGCAGAGCCCTGCACAATGTGGGTAACTGCACTAAAGCAGGGCTGTGTAGCAGAGCATGGGGAAACAAGAGCTGCAGTTACTGAGGGTGAGATTCAGGCAGTGTCAGCACAGCTACATTTAACAGATGACTAAGAATTAGCTAATCGTGCCACACTGATTTCTCCTGCCCAAAGTGGAGCTCCATGGGCAGACTTCATTCTCTCCAGCTCTTACATATTTCCTCTTCTTTCTGCTTTGTTTAGTTAGCATAACAATGAGTTGGCCTCTGAGAGTGACTGGAGCACAGACCAGTGACATTAGACCACATTTACAACCTGACTCTATTCCTAGCTCTGTTTGCAACTCCTTCAAAAAAGGAGTTCCCTATCCATAGAGATTCTAAACGTATATAACAGAATGCCTGATAAGACTAAATTCCTCAGATAAAAAGGGGGGGAAAAAATCCCCACATTTTATTAAACTACTGAGTATCTCATAATAAATAACAGCTACCTTAAGGCGAGGCTCATTCAGTTAGTGAGATGTTTTATTACCTGGTCATAGATCTTCAGGATCAATTTAAGAATCCTTTCCACAAAGAAGAGAATATAGAATCCACCAAACACAGCAACTGCTTTCTCAATATAGTTATCTACTTTTGGGTCAAACCCAAATGCCTAAAGGTGAAGAAAAAGCAATGCAAGTTAGTCTGTAATCTGTACACTTCCAGACAAAAAAACAAGCAAACAAAGGCCTCATACACACAGATACTCCTCTAAAATAGACTGTCCACGAGTTTCCATAAGACTGGAATTCTGAAAGACTCTTATATTTTTTAGATTTATTTTTTTTTAGCTTGAATCAAATGTTAACAATGTTTTAATTCAGTAGAACTTCACGTGCAGCGTGCAGCAGTAAAATGCAAGATGAGGAAAGTCTAACCTGTAGCCTGTTGAAATTCACTAGAATTTTATCCAATGCTTTTTTTTCTTGTCTAGAGGCAAAATATCCCTTG
Organism: Tricholaema leucomelas; assembly: GCA_013400475.1. NCBI lineage: Eukaryota > Metazoa > Chordata > Aves > Piciformes > Lybiidae > Tricholaema lacrymosa > Tricholaema leucomelas. Next base: position 31,608 of record WAAF01001766.1, on the reverse strand, counting down.
CTGTCTCCCACGGCACAACTAGACATGGACCTTGATGGCTCTGCTCAACCAGCCCAAATGTGATGGTAGCTAACAGCACTGAAACACACCTGCAACTCTTTGGAGACTGCAACCCAGAGAGCCTCTCTGCAGCTTGCTTCTAAAATTGATGTGCTTTAGTAACTGCTATGCAAACCAAATAACGATTCCCCTTGCTTACCTCTGGAATGAGCTGGAAAATTGCATTAGAAAAGAGAGTACCAATGGCCAGGCCCACAAAGTAGGTTAAAACTTTGGGGAAGTAGGACTTCTTTAAGAGAGGAGTTAAGATCAATCCCAGAAGCGATGCCAAGTTAATGATAGTCACAGCCAGGAACCCAAATCCCCAAACTGTGGATAAAGAAGCAGAAATAGAAAATAGTTTATTATGTAACACCATTTGCAAGATGCTTGTAATTTTTCTAACTACAGAAAAACAGAGGTTGCTTGGTTGAAGCTATACCTTGAAAAATACAGAAATCTTAAATGCATAGGTACTTAAGATGCATATCTGCAGAAAGGAAATACCTGGAAGCACTGTCTAGGACTAACATACTAAAACCAAAATCTGTGCTAGTCTAAGATCTAGGGTAGCCTATCTGCAGCTTGTCTATATCAGATGTCTCTACAGTTAGTGAAGGGTGAAAATTAAGGCTTTGGCCAACAATCAAAGGAGCTACAGCACAGACATAAGACAAAATTTCTTACTAAACCAAGTATTTGATGCAATTGTCATTTACTCCTAAAGAAGTCTAAGAAAGTAAGTCTACTCTCTTGGCTGTACTAGATTCAAAAATCTTTCCTGATAAAGCCTACGTCCTTCAAATCATCCTCAGGAGGCAATTTTCTGTTCCAAACACTCCTCCCTCTTCCTCTCATTCAAAGCAGTGCTGCTGGTTGAAACACTGCTCACTGAATAGGTGAGGTGGCAGCTAGCTGACAGAAATTATTGTAATACAGAAATGGAAGCATATACAAGGTTCTGAGTTCAAAAAGATGGACACACAACGCAGAAAACCTTTGCTAAGAAGGAGCAAATGCAGTAGGGTGCACCATAACTTGGTTTCCTTTACCATGAGAATAGCCACAGATTTTTAGAGTTCAGACACTGGGACAAAGGCATCTTGTACCTGTTCTGGAGTCTGAACTATAAATTGCTGTTCACAATCATCACAAAGTTGTGCTTTTGCTGGTTTTGCCATTGAAATCTCAAGTCCCTGCGAGCACAGAGGAAAACTTTGAAGGTTGCAAGACCTGAAGAGGTCTACACTGCCTCAGGTAATGCCACAGAACCAGAAAGTTATCCACAGACAGTGGGTTTGTCTATTAAAATTAGCAACAAATAATAATCAAAGCCAACATCACATTGGCTATATTAGGACAGAATGGTATAAATCCAGAAAGCTGTGTCACTCTAAGCCTACCATATGTAGAGGTTACCATGAATTCCTTTCTGCATAGCAGAAACTAACAGATCAGATTATGATCTGCAGCCTAACTCTCCTGCAACGCTATCAGCTGACGTGCCAAGCCGGATTCCTCACTGCAACTGGAACAGCTCGACTTTGTTTGCACAATGTCACAATTTCTGTACATGATGAATTCTATATTATGGTAAGAACAGAATGCACCAGAAGCATTTTAAGCATCTGCAGAAGGCAAATCAATTTCAGTTAGAACGTTCATTTGCCATTTTGAGAGGGAATGAGGGAAAAAACACACACCTAGATAAGGACAGAGTTACTAAGCCACATAGGAGGCTTAGTAACAAATTACAATTAAGTTTGTAAATTTATTTTTTTAAATCAAATCTATAGCAAAGAAATGTAATGGGCTTCCAATGCCCTCATGAGTCACAAGCCACTGTTTATAGTTCAGGATTACTGTAAGTCTTTCAGCTCAATATCACAGTATCACAGTATCACCAAGGTTGGAAGAGACCTCACAGATCATCAAGTCCAACCCTTCACCACAGAGCTCAAGGCTAGACCATGGCACCAAGTGCCACATCCAACCTTGCCTTGAACAGCCCCAGGGACAGCGACTCCACCACCTCCCTGGGCAGCCCATTCCAGTGTCCAATGACTCTCTCAGTGAAGAACTTTCTCCTCACCTCGAGCCTAAATTTCCCCCGGCACATATCCAGACACCTCCTACTCATTATGCTGTGCAAAATGTACATTTTAAACCAAGTTAACATTATAAAAGCCCCATTTACCACATATCAAGCATTGAGTGTACTTTCCCAAATTACTTCAGACACAGGGAATAAGTTTCAACAATAACTAGTTAAAAAAAACCCTACTAACTACTTTTTACAACAAAACAAAGGGAATAAATTTACAAATTGTGTTGATCAGTGGATGACAAAAATGATGAGAGAATGGGGCTTAAAGCTAAGCACAGGAAAAGAGGTCACTGATGAACTGGGAAAGAAGTTCTTGTGGTACCTTGCACTTCAGCAAGAAGTGCTGTAACTTTTATGCTGGTACTTCTTGTTCAGAACAGCAAAGCCTAAGAGTGCATGCTATTAATCAATCATCTGCCACCATTTTCTATGTTTAATACAAGGAGAATAGGGGCACTAGTCTGTAGTGTCTACTACAGGACACTGTAGGGAATAGTGTCCCACTAGTAGGGACACTAGTCCATAGTATCCTCTTCTGTCATAGAAGAAAAATAAATAGTAGAGATGCCAGAAGACAGAGATGGTTTTGCTTTTAAAATTCTGTCCTAGACCAGGACATTTCAAAAACTTGGGATTTACTTGTTTCTGATCTACTCAAAGTGAAGAAATAAAACAAGCTGTTAAGCAATCTCAGACAATCAAAGAATAGAATAATCATTTTCTGTATTACACATTCAAGAGATCCTGCAATAAGTCTCAATAGGATGTGGACTACTTTAAGATAAAGAAATTTTTAAAGGAATAAAATAAACCTAAAATCTTTCTTATATGTTTTTCAGGAAGGTGGTCCTGGGCCTTGCAGTAAGCTTGTGGGTTCAGAAAGATCTGAAGTCTAACTGGGAAGAAAAATGAAGTAAGATTACTTCCTAAGTACACAATTACAGGAACCAGCAGTTCAAGGAGACCACAAATCAAGGAGGGCTGAAGTGGTAACATTCCAAGACAACCCAAGATGACAATGCTCCTGTACTACAAACTGTATTTCACAACAGCATGTGTGCACTGCTGTCTCAACATTGGGTTTATTCACTAGGACTCCATTCGCGTTAAGCTTTAGAGTCTATGCACCTCAGAAAGATGCCTACCCTGACTTTATCTACCACAAGAGAGCATTCTGCTTACAACACACACTCTGTTCTCCTGATTAGTGGTGCAGTCAACTTCAGCTTCTTCCTCTCTAGAACTGTAGCCCAAAGAAACCACCAAGATACCCCAAGCCACAAGAAATTAAGAAAATAAACCAGCAAGACTGCAAGTAAGATGCCCTCCTTAGAACACTACTGCTCAGCGTTGCTCCTTATAAGAGGTGGGGATGACTGCCTTGAGCCCTCCCAAGCTGGTTCAGGATTGTTCTTAGCAAAGTCCTGGGAAGACAAAGAAGTAAGGGTATGATTATCTTTCTGAAGAAGCCAAGTAGAGAGCACAGAACCTGTTTGCCTTGGACAGAAGAAATGACACTGAGCACACAGCTATTTCATGCAGCTCCCTACACCTTCCTGTTACATTTCAGAGAAACAAGAAAGGGGAGGACATAAATTTGCTCCTAAGATCGGTTAGGTATGAGTTATACAAACTCCAAGGAAAAGGATTTGTTACATACTGCCCTTTAGCTTCTACTCTGCTGCAGTAGCACTTCTCTGTTCTATGATTCTCTGAATATTTAGGTTACAATAGATGGAGCACCCAGACATAGGTCTTGCTTTCCTGTATAGTCACCAGGAAGGCCCACAGACCAAGTGTTGCTGGCTGCTAGCTTGGCTTGTAAAAGCAGGTCCAGGGCAGAAAGAGATGCCTGAAGGCACCACATGCTGGCTTGGGTTAACTGACTTACTGCTTAGCATCAAAGGTTCTGTGGCCCTGGGCAGTCCAATCTAGTCGGAGATGTCTCTGCTGACTGCAGGGGGTTGGACAAGATGGCCTTTGAGGGTCCCTTCTAACACCGTGTAATCTGTGAATTCTCTTTCTTATTACAAGAAGCTCTTCTGTAAAGCTCACTGTACTGATCTCTTCTCTATGTCTTCTGTCTTCCAAAAGACAGAATATTGTTGAGTGTGTGGGAGTCCCTGGGCAGAAAATTCACATAAGCACAGCAGGAAAATACACAGAAAGGGGTTTGCTCCATGGGCAGTAATTGAAATGAGCTGGTTTCAAAGCTGCCACAATACAGGTTAACTTTGTAATGGGGGTGTACATAAATATGCACATATGCATTTGGCACTGGGCCTTTCTGAAATACCCTTCAAAGTAGGCATCACTGTGTCACAGCCTTATATACTTGTGGGTTTAAAATGCCCTAGTCCTGGGCCTTGCAGATTTCTTCTGCTGCAGCTAAGAGAAGAGCAGGGAGAAGGCTGCCTTGCTTATCTGGCTGCTGGACATTGCCTCTGAGCTGGCAGGATAAAAGAAAAACAAGAGGGATGGTCTAAATACCTTAAGTTAACTATAGGTCAAATTTTCTATGTACTACCTATTTACATGGCTTCAAAAAAAAAAAAAAAAGAGAATGACAGCCCCAGCCCTCCAGTGCAGATGTTATGGACTTCTTGATGGTATAAAAAAAACATCTGGTACAGGCAGCCTAGGAAAAAACACAGTAAATTAATGCCATGGTTTCAGTAATTATTAAGTCTAATTCTAATTATTCACTGACACAGCTAAATTTCAGGAATTATCTATAATTCTTATTAAGTATCATCACTTCTATTAGCCAGAATGTTATTAATACTAATATTTCAGAAGCCACAAAAAAACACTGTTGTATCTCTGCTCATAAATACTGACATTAGGCACTTGCTTGTCCAACATCTTAACTTTCAACTGTAATTCAGCTGACTACCCTGGAATAATAAATGTATTTGGAACACTGAGCCAAATAAATAGAGTATTATCTATTTGATCCATATCAGTGCAACAAGTGATGTCGTTAACCAGACTAATCTTCCCCATTTCACATTTTTTACTGCACTTTACAGTTCTGTGCATAGTAAATACAGAAATAGCAATGTGAAAAACAGGAGAAAAGAAGATTAAGCTTACTCATCCATGTGATGATGCTCCATGTGGAGAGGGCAGCACAGCAGATGACATGAAAGCAGAAGTCAGAGTTTGGAAAGAATATGAGTATTTTTTCTCAATAAAATGTGATGATGTCATCATGACTCCCACTTGCAAATAATTCCATTCAAATGCAGTCCCCTAGAAATTTTACCTTGATACATGCACAAACCACTAGATCTGACTTTCCATTGCAAATCAGCTGCATGAAGTTCCCTTTTGTACTTCCATCTCCTCTCATATTAACCATCAAGAGTTCTTACGCTTCAAGGCACAAACCATTATCCAAATGAAACAGGTCAGAATGACTCCTAATTTAATGGGAAAATTATTCCCTAACCAGCTACTAAGTTCTCTCACCTTTCTCTAAAGCATTTTGAACAGATCACTGTGAAGAGGTTATTTGTTTAGACAGTCCACTGGCAATATTTTATGTTCCCACTTTACAACTTCTCTCTTAAACAAGATATTCCTGTTATACATAGACAAGTGCTTACTATTTCCCTCAGAACTAGGGAAAACGTATTTTCCTGTGGCCACAGGGAGACAGCGGAGAAGGGATCGGTTTACTCCAGAGATGACTCAGTATGAGTTAGCAGCAAGCAGTAGGCTTTATTGAGGCAATACAGCAGATTATATGCTACTTGGAAGAGGCATGCATAACTAACTTAGTTTGAGATTGGTACATGTGGGAAGTACAGAATGGTCCAGAGTTATGTGTGAGGTACAGATAGGTTAATCTATATCAACAACCTGTAAAGTCCAACCCCTGCAACTGGCAGACCCTGCCCCCCGCAGCTGCATGTGGGGGGTGTCATCCACTGCCTGGTTTCCAGCCTCCAAGATGGATTCAAGGACACTCTGCAGCACGGGGTTGCTCATCTTATCAGTTCATGTCCTGTGTTAGCAAGAAATCCTTCCACATTTTCCCACTCCAGTCACAATATTAAGGCAATTAATATTAACTAACCTTGTAAAGGATGTGGTTTAGATGTATCCACAAAGTCTCCATGACGATCACATGGGTGAAAAATTAACTGCTGCAAAACAGCAGGACATACTGTAGAGAAGCTTGCATTTGATATGTGACTGTTGTTTGGTATCCCATGTATATAAAAAATTTCCTCACCAGTCAAGCACTGGAACAAAAAGAGATTTTGACCACTTAATATATTAATGCCAAACCACAAAATAAGTCATTACAACATGAAAATACCATAACACATTTTCAAGGAAGTGCATGCAGTGTTTCTATGCTGGGCATGAAGACACTGAATACAATAGAATCAACCAGGTTGGAAGAGACCTCCAAGATCAGCCAGACCAGCCTATCACCCAGCCCTATCCAGTCAATTAGATCATGGCACTAAGTGCCTCATCCAGTCTTTTCCTGAACACCCTCAGGGACGGTGACTCCACCACCTCCCTGGGCAGCCCATTCCAATGCCAATCACTCTCTGTGTGAAGAACTTTCTCCTAACATCCAGCCTATACTTCCTCCGGCACAACTTGAGACTGTGTCCCCTTGTTCTGTTGCTGGTTGCCTGGGAGAAGAGACCAACCCCCACCTGGCTACAACCTCCCTTCAGGTAGTTGTAGACAGCAATGAGGTCACCCCTGAGCCTCCTCTTCTCCAGGCTAAACAACCCCAGCTCCCTCAGCCTCTCCTCATAGGGTTTGTGTTCCAGGCCCCTCACCAGCTTTGTTGCCCTTCGGTTCTGAGCTGCTCAGACTGTGAGCACTTCTTGTGAAGCAGGAGTCATTGAAAGCATTTTAGAACCTGTTTCAAACAGACATTTGCAAATCTTATACCCTAGAAACACAAGACAGTTAAACCTCACAATATATTACTTGGGAAAATAGCTCCAAAGTAATTAAGATCTTGTGTAATTACACACCAATTAAATTTAGGAGCAGACTAGAGAAGTGTTAAGAGAGAGAATACATCAGAAAATTACTGATAATGCAGCGACTGCTTATTCATGTAAGTGACCACTTCTACATTACAAAAATGTTTCTTATTTATCTCCCCAAATAAGCAGTTTAGAAATCATCTAAAGGCTAGCAGCATTCAACAGTTTTCATTCATTTCACAGCAGTAACTGTTAATATTGAAACCACTGTTCTTGTAAAACCAGCCTGTATTCCAATGAGATAAGCTCTTACTTGGAATCTTCACTTTGCTTTCAGCTCAGACCATGACAGTATCCAATAGGTCAAAGATAAATATACTTAGCAGTGCAAAACCAGGCCAGCAGCAGGGCTGGTTGCTCTGGTCATCATTGTCCACCAAAAAAAAAAAAAGATAAACCATGAAATGCCTTAAAATACACATCTACAGCAAAATGAAGTAGTCAAGATTAAAAAATGAGTGTCAGGATTAAAAAAAAAAGTCAAATGTTTTCTTTATAGGAGAGACATTGACCTAGAGCATAACTTCCCCTGCAGCGAATCTCAGCATGGTTGCAAAAGAGCAATGCTGGAAGCCTTAGCAAAACAAAAACAAATGGCCACTCCTTGCTCTCTTCAGTTTTGCTGGCCTTCAGATTCCACACCACTTCTCCAATAATTCAAATTAGTATTTATAAAGCAAATTCCATCTAGAGATAAGCCAAAGCAACTGCAAGTCATTTACTTCAACAGATGTGCTTCTGTTTCCATGAATAAATATTTCTATAATACTGTCCAAAAGGTGAAAGGCAGGCACACACCATCTGAATGTGACTGTTGCTGATTTAGCTTAGAGGAGAGGAACACGAGAGCCAATTCAAGTGATTTCAGGTAAAATTATGTAGAGGACTTTCCTGCCCTTCCTCTTCAGCAACCCAGTCTAGCAGAGCACTCACATACATGCATGAACTTAGGAATATTTTTAGGGCCATAAGACTTCAAAGATTCAAATATATACCAGCAATGTGCATATACTTCCACCTTTCAATGTCACTGCTAATGTCAAAGTATCACATCTAAAAATATGTATTGCTTGGTAACTGAAAACAGTAGAATCATCAAATGGCTTAGGTTGGAAAGGAACTTGGAGGTCATCTACTTCAAACTCCCAGACATGGGCAGAGACACTTCTCAACTAGACTCAGCTGCTCAAGGCCTCATTCAGGCTGGCCTTGAACATCCTCAGGGAGAAGGCATCCACAGCCTCCCATGCTGGGTTTTTTTGTATTAAAGTATGCTGTTTCATTAATGTCAATGAAATTTATGCTCAGAGAAACCATGACTGAAGATACAGTCTTTAACAACCAAATACATGAACCTCTGCTTCTAAACTGGTTATATACCTAATCATTTTATCATGACTCTTGCACTACAGAAATGCAAAATTATGGAATAATGCAAAACCCATGGTTAATGTGTCCAGTGTGAAACAAAGAGCAGACAGCGGTGGTCTGTAGGACCACATGGTGCTTCATGTACTGCTGGCTGACAAAGGCTTTTCTGCAAGCCTAAGGAGAAAAGCCATCAGAAAAAACAAGCTAGTAGGAGCTGAGAACATATAATGTAACTATCTCTACCAGAAATAACTGTAAACTGTGTTATTCCTAGAAACACAGAAGGGTTTACTAGTATTTTAAAACACCACTGTGTTCGTGTTGACGTTAGCTCACAAAAATCCAAGTCACACTGTACATCAACAAACAGATTATGGAGAGAAACAGAACTTGAAACCTGTAACATACAAACAAATCAGTGAGAAATGCCATTGGACAAGAAGTCTTTTATGTGAAGATGAGAAGGAGCATTTTATTTAATTACTATTATTATTTTGATCACGGGCAAACCCAGAGGATAATGATTCTTATAAATGACTCACTGTTGCAAGTCACCTCATCCTCTCTGTAGACTCCTACATACATCCAAGAGCTAAAAAGCAAGACTCCATGAGTTCACTGGCACAATTAAAGGATTAATTAAAAGATTAAATGTATTAGAAACCTTGGATTGGAACAACTCATGTTTGCACACTGCAAAACTCTGCATTCATCTTTGGAAGATAAATACGTTAAGACAGTCATGTTGCTGTAAAAACATAAGCTGTTTATTTTGTAAGAGCAATGGGATGATCTCAGTCAAAAGGAAATTTAGCCTCATGGTAGAGGCAACTGAGACTGACATCCTGGCTCACCAAGGCTACTGTCGTGTCTGCCCCCTGCTACCAAGCAAGCCTTGTCAGAGTGAGGAGGCTGTCACCCAGTGCCTAACAAACACTGCAGAAAAGACAGAACTACTCCTGTCCCTGAACTGTTAAAAAAAGCAATTTTAAAATGCTTTCACCAAATCAGTGGACTTTACAAAATTACAAAGTATTCAGGCTTAAAAGAAAAAACTACACTACCAAATGGGTTAAGACTCTCAAAAATTATTGACCAATATGGGAATTTCTTGTTCTTTAAGGTGGTAAATTAAAGAAAGTGATGCCCAACTATCTAGAATCTCTTTACACATAAATGAAAAGCAGATGCCAGTCCAACACATCCTTTGAAGGATGGGATGACTGCTCAGACAAAAATAACACAAAAATAACTTTCTAAGTGAACATTAACAAAAAATGCTACAGTACCAACCACCTTGTAAATGCTTCGGTCCCTTTTCTGATCTTCTGCATATTCTTATCTTTGCTCTGCCTTAGTTGTATCTCTGGCATTCATTCCACATGTGAGCTACTAAGATACCCTAAAGCAACCTGGACTGCAGTTTTAAGTGTTGCCAGATTAGATAAGACCTGAGCCCACACTAGGGCTGTGCAGTGCACTGGTCACCCTGTAGTAACAGCAAAGCAAAAAAACCCAGCGAATACTCATCTGGACCAGCACTTTTTTTCTTTTACCCTCTTCCCTCAGCTTGAGCCTGGATAAGGCAAAACACAGACATACAACTATGTCTTCCTCAACCTGGTAACAAAACAAAGCATCATGCTTATGTGGCAATACACTTTTGTCACTCAGCACAGGTAAGAACTGGATGCTAGGATACAAGCATGCCTTCAGTAAGCAGCACTCCATGAGAAAGAGTCAAAGCAGATGAAGATGCCTGGATGCACTTGCGTGCTTTAGGGATTGTACGCACACGCACACCCTGACACGTTCAAGGCAGCTGTTCACACTGGGAGATGAAAACTGTCCATGAAAGCTTTTCAAGTCAACTTGTATCAAAGGAGGACTGAAATCAAGCATCCATCTTCTTCTGCCTTACATATCTAGACTCTTCCAATCTTTAAGAAAATGGAACAGCTTCTGACAGACCCTCCCTTGTGAGACTACTTAGTTCTACCACAATTGTTATGAACAAAACATTGAAACTAAACCCCTATATTGGGATAAAAGTAACACACACACTGTTCCTTCCTTCCAGTTTTTGAAATGCTGTACCATCTGTCCCTTACAGATCAGCTCTCCACTAAAAAGTACTTCAGGCTTGGATGAAGGGTTCTTTGATAGAGCAAGCAGGAGAAGAAAGGCCTGGGAGTCATCCCATTGGGTCTGGACACTGAAGTTAAGAACTGAAAGCCTGAGATAAGCCTTGTTTCCTCCTATAATCAGATATTTATGCCACCTAAATAGATTCAGCCTGAGGAACAGTGGAATCACCCTCCACAGGTATTTATTTTCCTCCACAGACAATCAGTAGAGCTTAGGCCTTGGGTGTGTTCCGATACATAAAGTTAGATTAGGCCACTTTATGTCTTCTGTCATAACCAGTAGATACTCTAAATTATAACTTGCAAGTGCCAAGAGTCACTTGTGATGTGTTTGGTACAAGTGATTTACTTCATGCATCACCTGCCCACAGTCACCGATACACCCAGCCTCTGCCTATCTGTGAGGGATCAAAAACCAGGTAGGGGAATGCCACTTGCTTAAGTGGCACCAGGTGATGAAGCAGCTATAATACCTACTATGAATACAAGTCACACAGGGGAAAAAAAATACACTTTTCAAGATGGTACAGACACAACTAGAAAAGCCTGTGAAAAAACAACTAAATTACTGCAGTTAAACTGCAAGTGACTTGGGAAGAACACACATTCACAGTCAGAAGAAAAAGCATTTATTTTCTTTCCCTCTGTAGCATGTGCCAAAGCCCATGTACGAGGGCTACGTGCTCCTGCAGAGGCAAAATCTGAGACACTGAAGAATTTACTTATTTCTATGCCTGTTCAAAGAAAGGTCCTTTTCATGCATTTCACACTGCAAACTAGTATTTAGCAAGTGTGGCCAGCTATGTGTATGTTTTTAATACACTGAGTTGGAACAGCATTCAGTCTGTGAGATGCAAAAGCTGTGACTGGTGAGTACTGCCATGCTTACACTGAATACCACATTGATCGCAGTGGCACTAACTCCCAATTAAACCTCTGCTAAGGGCATCAGAATTGCACCCTTTCTAAACCAAAGGATGCTTATTCAAGGTTCGTCTCCACAGAACAAGCAAAAAAGGTGACCACCCCCACGGTTCTTAAAACCATGGTTCTTCTGCTTCCCAGGGAGTGGAACCAGTCAGAGTAAATACTCATCCCTGCTTTCCTTTCATTTTTGTGACTGTGTGTCCCTTATTCCTGAGCATAACGAAAATCTCCACCATCTTCAAGACTTCTCTTCCAGTAAAACGCATTAGTCAGCGACACTATAGATGCAAAATTAGGCTTTAAAAGTATCAATAAGGTCTGAGTTTTATATGGAGACACTAAACAAACTATCTTCATGAAAGGTGATATTCTATTAATATTTTGTAAGTAAATTAAACATAACTTTAAACAGCTTTTATAGATGGGTGTTCGCTTAGCTCTCAATTCAGTTGAAAGATGTGAAAATTCTCACTGAGTTCCCTCACGCGAGTGCACCTGTCTATAATCAGACTTGTGCTATCACACAACCGTATTTTAACAAGTCCGGGAGATTTACTTACACAGCTCTAGGAAGCAAATACTAGCTGATTTTCCGAACGTTTTTTGCGCACCCTAGATGCTATTTACCCAGGACAAGTGCCAGTTCAATAGCTGAGCAACGGAGAGTGAGAGCTAACCCCAGAAGCAGCCCCGCACTGCAGCAGCTCACTGAGAGTCGGCAGACTCTCCCCTGCCCCAAGCTGTTCTCACCAGTGGACGGGTACCCTTGCCCAAAACCGGACCCAGCGCCTCAGGAGACCTTTGCTCTCTCCGTCCTCGCTTGACATGACAAAACACGACGGCAACGAAACTTAATTACGGAGCTGCCCACCCGGCTCGGCGCCCTCGTTGCTGGACGTGCGTTTGCAGCCCGGCCCTCACCACCAGCGCCGCCGCGGAGCCCGCACAAACCGGCTCCCACCCTCCCCACGGTACCTGGTTGTGGTGCAGGTGGGACAGGGGCAGCACGGCGCTCAGGGCCGGCGCGGCGCCCAGCCGCTGCAGCAGAGAGGAGAGCTGCTCGGCCGACAGGCTCTGGTTGGCCCCGAAGACGCGCAACACATCGTCGGTGAAGGCCGCCGTGGCCGGGGTGCGTTCGAGCATCTCCAGTCCTGCGGGACGCGGCGAGTGTCGCTAGACTGAGCACGGCCCCTCCGCACCGCCCTCACGCCGCCTCTGCCCACACGTCCGCTCCTTTGCAGGGCGGGAGCGGCGCCCGGCCGGCCCGGCCCGGCCCCTCCCCGGGGGGCGTAGCGGGGACATGAGACGGGCACCGCTGCTCCGCGGCAATCCCTCAGGCCCGGCGGGGGTCGGCGACAGGAGGCCGTCCCGCTTTTGGGTCCCGCCAGAGCATGAGACTGAGTCCGGCGGCTGCGGGCAGCGGCGCGGCCTCCGCAACTGCGTGCCACGAGAGGAGGGCGGCGCGCGGCTGCCTGGGAACGGCGCCGCGTGCGGGCAGAAGGGCAGGCTGCGGAGCTCTGCCTTGCGGCCAGCCCTGGCCCCGGGGCCAGGGGTCACAAACCCATCCATGGAGGCACAGAGCCTTCCCTGAAGTGTCCTGGTACCGTTTCCGGATGCGTACCTGCTGAGCTCAGTCTGCCTCGATCACTGCTACCTGGGCCCCACAGACAGGCTCCGCAACACCTGCCACGTCCCGGGAGACGCCAGACGGGACAGTGAAGGCCAAGGTCCAGACCCAGGCCAGGTGCCTGGGCAGGTACAGCTCTGCAGGTGCATGGGCAGGTACACCTCTGCAGCCGAGGCACCTGGACCTTGGAATGAGCTGGTCGGTTGGCAGACAGTTAGGCAATTTGCTTCTCTTGGGACCTCTCCCTCCCTACCATCGACTGAGACACAGATTCATGTCTAATCTACATTTTGAGGAAGGTTTAAGGCACCAAGATGACATCTTATTTAATACATGCACTTTAACAAGCAGAGAAAATTGTGACTGGTCACAGGTATATTCCTGGGGCCTGTCGCACAAGTGGCTTAGATAGAAATCCTGCTTCAGGACCGCAGCCATGTAGTAACAGCTTTGGCTGAAGGAGACATAGGTACTATTAGCAAGCTATTCTGCAAGTGCCTGTTGAAATGTTTCTTACATATCCCTGTAGTGGGCAGACAGCCGATTTTCAAAGAAGGGTATCTTTTCAAAGAGTCTCGTTTAGAGCTCTGCGGAACTGTGCTGAATTGCGTGAGCTGAGACACTGTCCTTGGTTTCAACTCTTCTGAAACCAGAGTTTTGTACTGTGTGTGCCAAACAGTCTGGGGAACTGCTGAAGGAGACATGGATGAAGATACCTAACAAGCAGAAAAACTCATTTGGATAAATTCTCCATATATAACTTCTACACCACAAAGCATCTAGCAGGGGGAAGAAAAATGCCAGCAGCATAACTCACTACTGGGGGGGGAGAGGGGGAAATTATAGAGAGCACTACAATCATACAAATTCTACTGTTGGAAAACCTGTTAGACTGAATTAGAGTCTGAAGAGCCAATATATTTTCACGCTTCCCTCATACTTGGCTGGTGGCAGCTAAAACAGCTCCACCATAATTTATTTAGCAGGTTCTTCCAAGTGACAGTCCCCATCTGTGCTGGTTATACCACCAGCCGTGGCTGAAGATGCTCCACCCTACTCACCTCTCTCCATTTATGTGTGCATTTTGGGTCTCTTCCAGGGAAATCAACACAAGATTTCCTTTGCTGCCAAGGAAATCACAACATTATTGAGGCAGCAGCTGTGTCAGTACCAGAACTGACACCTCCTATACTTCCTGCTGCACTGGATAAGGAATTGGCTGGATGGTCGCATGCAGAGAGTGGTGATCAATGGCACAATGTCCACCTGGCGACCGGTGACAAGTGGTGTTCCTCAGGGGTCAGTGCTGGGACCAGTGCTCTGTAACATCTTTGTCAGTGATATGGACAGAGGAATTGAGTGCACCCTCAGCAAGTTTGCAGATGACACCAAGCTGTGTGGCACAG
>WAAF01001765.1:20163-30934 GCA_013400475.1 Tricholaema leucomelas | reverse complement strand
CCAGGTGGGGGTTGCTCTCTTCTGCCAGGCAACCAGCAACAGAACAAGGGGACACAGCCTCAAGTTGTGCTGGGGAAAGTATAGGCTGGATGTTAGGAGGAAGTTCTTCACAGAGTGATTTTCCATTGGAATGGGCTGCCCAGGGAGGTGGTGGAGTCACTGTCCCTGGAGGTGTTCAAGAAAAGACTGGATGAGGTACTTAGTGCCACGGTGTCATTGATTGGCCAGGGCTGGGTGATAGGTTGGACTAGATGGTCTTGGAGGTCTCATCCAGCCTGGTTGATTCTATGATTCTATGATCACTGAGATAAAACTTCAAGAATGGGCTCAGACATGAGAACCCAGAGTGTTCTTGTGGTGTGTAAAACACAAGAAGCAGAAGGGGAAAAATTAGCAGTACCTTAGTTATTTCCAATTCATAGAGTCATACACTGTTTGAAAGAAGACCTGTTTAAAATTATCCTCTAAGATAGACGTAAGTTCAGATGTCTATGAATCAGCATCTAAGCATGGCATGCCATCCTCAAGCTGTGAGGTAAAAGTGCTCCTATCGGACAGCAGACTTCATTTATTTTAGGCAGGTTGTGATGTGGACCTAGAAGACATGGACCATCTGTAGAAGGAACAGATAGAACATAAGGAAAATCATGCAGAATAACAATTCTGAACTGGGTTCTGCTTTCCTTTATAGCATTGCATTCAATACAGCTGCACAGCTACAGTTGTAAAAAAGGCTTTCACTGAGGGGAATTTTAAAAAAGACAGCATCAGGAGAATAATATTGCATGATTGGATAACTCAGTGCCATCTTTACTACATATGTTGAAAAAAAAAAAAAGAAAAGTTTAATATTCAAGCTGGGGACAAAAAAGAAAAAGACCCTGCCTTGATTCTCCCAGGTCTGCTCAGCTTGTTGAGGTGACTAGTTTGTAGGGTGTTGAGTTGGCCTCTCTTCTAGGCCTCGCGGGAGACAGAGAGACACTGGGCTTACACCAATGTGATGCATAAAGGTCAATCTGTTTATTGAAGCTAAGCCTGATACCTATATAGTGAAGTTCGGTAGAGGGGGTTGTGCTTTTGATAGGCTTGCATAGGCAGAAATGACCTGACCAACTACCCCCCTTAATCTCCCTTTGCAGCAGGTTAGCCCCAACATTGCTTGTTCCCAGGGCTGACCAGCCCTCCTTCCTCACACAGTTCAGATACAGATAGCAGCTTCTCTGCCAGCCTCCCAAGGCCACCCCTCTGCACTTGTGCCTTCTTATCAGTTCAGTTACTCAATCCTGCTTACCCTCCTTATTTCCTCAGACTATTCAGTTCTGCTCAATTCTGCTCAATCCTGTTCAAACCCCAGCGGTAGGGCAATGCATACATGCAACAACTTGTTTGTCAGGACATGAAAGCCTACAGAGATGAAGCAGGTGCTAAGGATAGAGAGGAAAGATGATATTCAGAGAACTAACACTTATTTGGGCAATGGCCACTTACAAAACAAAAATCTTCAGCGACCTTGAAGGGGGAAAAAATTATGCAAGGAACTGAGCTTCATTTGTCCAGTAAAAATGGGAATTTGGGACATATCACTTGTAGTTAGTAATAGTATCAGTATGAAGAGTGCAACACAATTATTGGCCTCTCTGAGAAACTGCATCTTTCAGAAAATAAATCACTGTTTGCAGATGCTCTCAGATACCTGCATTTCTCAGCTACAGCTTTGTGTGAGAGTGGGGAATGTGTGAGAAGAATGAAAGGAATGTGAAAAACATAGAAAGAGGAAAGTTACAGAGGTGAGGCAGAAAAAGAAAATTATCTAGTGAGGTACAAAAAATTAGGTAATAGAGGTGTAGATGAGAAGAAAGAGGAGATGCTTTTAAAAGCAGAGAAAAAAAATCAGAAATTGAGAAGGTGGCACAAATGTCTGAGAAAGAGACTGAAAACCACAGTGAATGAGTCAGAAAGAACCTGAGAGGAATTGAGTGAAACAGTAGTAAATAAGGGTATGCTTGGGAAAATACCAAACTATGACACAAATCATTGACATTAAAGAGAGCAGAAGGATGTGAGGGTATTCATTTAAAAAAAAAATTATGAAAGAACAGAATATGTGCTTACAGAAGAAATACGGATTAAACTATTAAAATTATGCATATCTTTAAGAGTTGAAGAAACGGGTAGAGACAGTTGAGTAAGAAGGAAAGGAAAAATCAAGAATGTGAATAAGAAAGGATAATTTTAGGATTACTTTATAGAAAACAGTGTGATAAAGTTTGATATAAAAGCTCCATGTAAATATGCATGGGTTTGAAGTACATCTGTCACATCTCAGCACTTCCAGGCTTCAATCCTGCATCCTCACATGAAATCTTGAATGTATTAGTGGGGAAGGCTACTCTTCTGCAGCACTGTGTATCCTATGTCTTATTTAAGTGTTTCCATGTAAGACATAGGAATACCATATGATACTTTAAATTTCAGAGAGGTTAATGGCATATGAAACAGGTAGAGACAGAGCCTGCATCAAGCCAGAGACATGCGTGCCATGATTTCACCCACTAATCTTACCCATATTTGTTGCACGCTTCTCTTTAATTGAGGGAATAGATTGGCTTCACTGATAGTAGGCACCATGTCTGAATGGGAGATGATCTAGAAAGATAAATGAAGAAAATGCAAAGGGAAGCATAAATGGCATGAAATAATCTTGAAACCCTAACAGGGGGCTTGTCTTCATCTTTCTTACTTATTGAAGAGAGATAATTCAGAAGATATATGCTAGTAGATGAAGAAATGGTTTGGATTTCTTAGGGAAGGGTGTACAGAATAACTGTTCACACATGTCTAAAAAGGTAATGTAGTAATACAATTAACTGGAATTGTGTTGCAATTGCATAATTCCTTTCTGTAATTGCATAATTAATCTTCATTGCTCAAGTGTTTTCTATTAGATGTCATTCT
The DNA here is from genome assembly GCA_013400475.1 of Tricholaema leucomelas. NCBI lineage: Eukaryota > Metazoa > Chordata > Aves > Piciformes > Lybiidae > Tricholaema lacrymosa > Tricholaema leucomelas. The sequence continues at coordinate 27,979 of WAAF01001765.1, read as the reverse complement.
AAAACAGAAGGCCTGAGAAGGTTGTGTTTCAGAGTGACAGCATGAGTCGTTGATTCAAACAGCTTGATCACTATTTTATTTTTTTTCTGTCCTTTTTTTCCTTATGTTTTCTCCTTTAGGGGAAGAAATATTCCATTTTAGTTAAGCAAAAACTTAAAAATTATGCCTTTTTTTTTTTCCTTTGTGTTCTATGTATGCCAACAGGAGCTGCAACAAATAGCAATATTCTGGCATGAGCTTGTTGTAAATTCAGTTCTGCTTCACATTGTAAAAATGGCGTGGAAGACAAGAAGATTACAGCTCTGAGTTATCAGAACTCACACCTGTTATTTTAATACTCAAGAAGCATGTGTCAGAAGCTGAACTAGCACATCCATCTGCAAAATTTTGTAGGTATCATCTCTTCAGTAAACACATGGGTATCTGTGTTTACAGTTTGCCCTAGTTTCAAATGAAAAGATATTCTGTCATTCCATTACTTGTGTTGTTTTTCAGACATAGCAAAGGTAGAAGCATGGGTTCTACCAGGGAAAGAGGACATGGTGATGGGTGGTGTGATCACTTCTGCTTCCGTGGTTGAGCAACCTGCTGCTTAGTTGGCTGTGGCTTTCTTAAGGATAGAGATTTCATGCCCAGGTGCAGTGAACCACAGTAACTGAGACTGAAAGTTAAGTGAATCATCATGACTAGTATCCTAGTCTAGCTGGAGGAAAAATAGTCCTTTTGGAGTTAAAGGCTCTTACAAGCCCTGTTATGGCTCATTAACTGAGCATCAGAGCTCACTATCCAAGACTGGAAGCGCAGTTACCATCCTCACCTCAAACACATTAATATGTTGAAAAAGATAGGCCTACAAGATATGTATTCAGCAGCTTCTTCCTACCATGAATTCTCATAACAAATTTAACCACTTCTTTTCTCAATATTGTTTTTACTGTATTTTGCTCAGTGGACAAGCAGTGAACAGAAACATCAGGCCCTGCTTTGAAATGTGTTATTTCAGGGTATGGTTTCCTGTCTTCCTAAAGTGACATTTGATGAGAGATAAAATGCTGGAAAATTCCTTAGAAAGCCTGTTACAAACCTAAGGGAAATGGATATTGAGGAGTAATGAGAGGAAAGAAAATGAATGATTAGTGCAAGTGCTGGAAGTGATTTGTCTTTGGCAGTGGAAATCCTCTTCCTCATAATGGGCTTGTTGGGAGAAGGAGATCTGTGCAACAAGGCGGTTGCAGGTCTCCTTGCAGAGGCATCACCACCTTGTCCAACACAGCTGTCAGAGTTTATCATGCATTTTGTCCCATCAGTCATCAATGCTCGAGCACCATTGGCTGGCCAGATGTAAACGCAGCTCACTGCAGCTAATCTTCTTTGAGCCATAACACGTTCACACGCCTGCCTCAAATTACAGTACTTTTCTTGCCTTAGCTGTCAGAGCTCACCTTCTTGAAATTCACTTTACTATTTACAGCAACAAAGCTGCTCTGTCCACACACAGCTTTCCACCATGACCTAGACAGGCCTCCTGGGCATCTCTCCTCGAGCTTGCTACAATTTTCTGATCTAGGGTAGCATAAAAAGAATCAACACACAACCACCTGGCCACACACACACAGAGAAAGAAAAAAGGAAAGGGTGAGAAACTGTTGTGGAGGGCCTGAAGGCCCGAAAATAGGCTTGTTTATGCCTTGCCCTGCCTGGACATGTTTTTCTGCCCAAACCAGAGGTAAACACATTAAATGGATAAAAGGGGCACAACAGGCCTGGTGCCACAAAGTCTGGCCGGCCAAGGACCCCTGTTTGTAAACATGTTGTGTAAGTCCCACTCGCCCAGCTCGTGCCTGCCTAGTGTAAGGCCCGAGTGATTCCCATATTTGGAAGGTCCAGGCCTGTGGCTTTTGCCTATTACAGTAGTGTTTGGCTGACTGCCAAACCCCAGTTGGTCATTCCAGTGTCCAAAGGGCCATTAATCTCAGCATACAATTGGTAAATAGAGGCACACAGGTAAACAACGTGCTCTCGCTCACGCTCAGGCCCTGTGCTCAGACTCTCCGGATTGCTCACACTCACTTACATGCACAAGCTCACTTGCTCACTCATTATTAGGTTTAGGCTCACCAGCTCTGCTTATGCCTATTTGCTTCGCAGTTATTATGGAGACAGTATCTCCCATAGTCTCCCAGCCAGCTGTGCACACTTGCACGCCACTGCGGTGAGTTATCAGCACCAGATCCTGTACTGCCTGCCTTTACCTACCGAGCTCAGACTCCCGTGCAGCCGTGTAACCTATCGTATGCCCGCTGCCTTGTCATTGCCTGGTAAGAGTGCCACTGCCACTGAGTTAACCAGGAGCAGACTCCACTTGTCTGCATGCCATCGGCCTGCTAGCCAGCATGAAACCATGCTCAGACTGCATGATGTCATACTCCTCCTGCTCTTGAGGTCCTGCTGAGAGTCCCCAGACAGAGCATCCATGAGAAGCCAGGAGACAAGGGCAGAGACTACATCCTTCACCAGGAGAACAAGGTCAGAGACTGTCATCTCCCCAGAATCTGAGAAGATTCTCTTTCCTCTGAAGCCGGGAGGATTCCAACCTCAAAGTCCATAAGCAAAGACTCCCTTGAAGTTTGGACGCTAGTAATAGGCTGTGACATAGCCCTGGAGGGTGATTGATAATTAATCAGAATTTGTAAGTAGATGCTTTAATGCCTCTGTAATATCTATTGCCTCCTGCCATAGAGCAGAAAGAGCTTTCAGCCCACCTGCTGGGCAAGTAGTATATTGACCCCAAGTGGCATTAAGCCGTGGGGAAACTCCTCTCTCTGTTTATAGTTTGAACGTATGCTAGATGTTGTAATACTTATTGTTCTGTTATATTTCCCATAATGTCTTCCATGACCATGTAGAACAAATATTAATATTAAATTCAGTAGCTGGGGGTGGCGAGAGTTCAGAATATTTAAGTTAATTAATATATATTTTTATAAATATTTCCTCACTCCAATTAATTTCTGCCTTCCACCACAATCAGTGTAGGCAGTAGAATACCGCTCCGTGACAGAAACCTGTGGTCGTGTAGCCTGGAGAAGAGAAGATTGAGAAGGAATCCTCGGAATATCTAAAGGGCAAGGGGCAACAAACTGGAGCCAGACTCTCTCTAGTGATATGGCATCAAAGTAAAACGGGAAATAGGCACAAACTGATACACAGAAAGTTTTGTTAGAACATGATAAAAAACTTTGCTGTGGTGGTGCTGGAGGCCTGGCAGAGAGGTTGTGGTGTTTCCACTGGAGAGAGTCCAACCTCACCTGGACATTATAAGCTTGGGCAACCTTCTGTGGGTGACCTTGCTTTAACAGTGAGGTTGGACTACATGATCACCAGAGGTCCAAACTCTGCCATTCTGGGATTCTAGGATTCAATGACAACTAGAATAGTAAATTGAAATAGCTGCGATCAAGACATGAGAAAAGGTAGAGTACATGAGAAGAAAACACTGATTCCACAAAACCATTTAATCTCTACAATTGAAAATCCAAACTTTTCACTATCCCTCTAGAAATTGCACTTTCCACTAACATGAACAGCATAGCACAACATAAAGAAAAATTAGTCTTCATACTGAATTACATACAGGGTGGGCTACCCAAAGCAAGTTTTCCTGTTGCCAGTTATCCTAACTTCTGCTCCAGTGCTCTCCCTAACCATATTTTGGTATGACAATGAGCCAAAACCAGCATATTTTCCCCCATTCTGCTGCAGACTCCCCATCTATGCATGTTCTTTTCCTGGTGGAAGATGGTTGCAAGTTTAATAGATCTGAATTGTGTCGTGTTCCCTCACAGCTAGGGCTGATTATCAAATCTGTGTTTTCACTGATTCTTCCTGTGAACCATTCCCAGATGGCATTTCTTATCAAACATTTTAGGGTCATCATGACTTGGACTATCAAGGGAGCTCTGGATGTACTTCGAAGCATAAAAGGCAAAGACGACTGGCTCCAAATGTTTTGCAGACATATCCAAGAACCTGTGGATCTTTAATTCTGAGGAACATTAAGGTGGCAAGTGCTTTTTGACAGATAATTTTTCTCTACAGGCTTCCCTGACTCATCTGGAGTTGTGATTCTAACGAAATGCTCAACTGGGAAGAAACACTTTGCTCATTATATTATTGCTGTTTTCTTTTGTTTGCTTGTATTGCAGAACTGTGGGTTCAGGTTGTTTTCTTTCAAAAAGATGTCAAGTACATCCATACTCCAGGGGCCTCTCTGGTGCTAGGAGCCCAGGTTGCTGACCTCTGTAGGACCACAGCATCCTGGTCCTGGGCTTGCTCTGCACCACCTACTCTGCACATCCCTGGGAGGTAGCACAGCAGAGGCAGAAGAAAGGTCTTCTTTGAACACAGGGATCAGGCAGGTCTGAAATTGAGCTGGTTTAGCTGTTACAAAGCCTTCTGAATAGCCAGCTGGGCCAGAGCCAGACCAGCCTTGACAACTACAGGGCTGGTAGTGAGCACAGCCTCAGTCGGTACTGACATAGGCCAGTACCTCAGCAGTGAAAGCACCACTGATTACACTTCACCCACAGGACATCTGGTTATCCACACTTGTCACTACAACCAAAACTGCCAACATTTGGCCTGACATCCAATTTGCTCTCTCAGGCAAAGCTTTCCTCTTCTATTTCAGACATACTTCATGCATCTTAGAGTAGTTTGGGTTGGAATGGATCTCAAAGATCCAATCTCTCTGACATGGGAAGAGGACAGGCTACAAGAGTTGGGGCTCTTCAGCCTGGAGAAGAGAAGGCTTTGAGGAGACCTTGTAGTGCCTTTCCAGTATCTGAAGGGGGCCTACAAGAAGGCTGGGGAGGGACTATTTCCAAGGTCTTGTAATGACAGAACGAGGAGCAATAGGTTTAAACTGGAAGAGGAGAGATTTAGACTAGATGTTAGGAAGAAGTTCTTTACAGTAAGGGTGGTGAGACACAAAAACAGGTTGCCCAGGGAGGTTGTGGATGCTCCTTCCCTGGAGGTGTTCAAGGCCAGGTTGGATGAGGCCATAAATGACCTGTTCTAGTGGTAGGTGTCCCTGCCTATGGTGTGGGGATGGAACTAGATGATCTTTGAGATCTCTTCCAACCTAAACCATTTTATGATTCTATGATACTTCTCACTAAACCAAGCTGAGCTCTCTATTTGACCTGATTCTCCACCCATTGTTTCCTTTGAAGAGAAAAAAGGGAAGGGAAGTCAATAATTTAGTGAGGAAGGGAGGGAAGGAGAGAAAAGTAAGAAAGTGCAAGAAAGAAACAGAGAGAGAGAAAGAAAAAGAGAGTGAGAGAGAAGTAGAGAAAGAAAGAAAGAAAGAAAGAAAGAAAGAAAGAAAGAAAGAAAGAGAGAAAGAAAGAAAGAAAGAAAAAGAAAGAGAACATAAATAATGTTTTATGAACTGCTACCATGAAGGACAGTAGAGAACAGGGAATGTGATCACCCAGCTCAGCTCTTATCCTCTTGCCTCATCAGCAGTCACCCTCTGATGCATAGGTCAGTTGACAGCTGCTCTAACAAGGACCCCATCCCCATGGGTGGTCTCAGCTTTACTCCCATTTGTACTTTTGTGGAATTTTATACAGAAACACAAATGCTTCTTTTTTTATCATGCCCTACTCTTTTCTTATCAGGCACTACTTTAGATTTCAAACTTACCTGAAAGGACCAGCATGGAAACCCCCCACACTTTCTGCACCACTCGGAATCCTGCAGAGGGTGAAAACATGTTATTCCTTTTCTTTCTTTTCCTTCTCCCTTTTTTTTTTTTTCTTTTTTTTTTTTTTTAATTTTCTGAATGTGGTTGATTTCAGGATCAAATGTACCCTTTGGCCATTTACCATAGAGTGTGTACTGTATTTGTGCTTTTCAGTGTTCTTAGCCTCCCAGTATCAGCATGGTATGCTGCATTAGCTATAGTATTTACCATCTTGTCCGTCCTTCAGTGGCAACAGGCTTAATGAAACAGGCCATTTGCTATTCATCACAAACCACAATCATTGAGAAATCAAGATGGGAGGCACTTATTTAGAGATCTTTTATTATCTGAATGTACACTGGCTTTTAGGGGGAAAAAAGTGTAAAACTTGTAATTTTGAATAGTGAGAAGAAGAGAAAAGGGGGGCAAAAGAGCTGTTTCTACTGATTCTCTCAAAGGAAGTCTTGCCCAATATTGCCTGTGTAATTACAAATGTAATTTGCTTATTCACAGTTCAAGGTCCTTTTCATGCTATAAGAATAAAGTAAGGAATTTGGGACAATGATATTTTACTTCTATACTAGTAAACTTAGATTAATTCTATGTGGCTGAGGCAGTGAATAAAATATCACTGTCATGAACACAAAAAGAGAGCCTTGTGGGAATGACATTGGCAACAAATGCCAGCAGAGAGGAAAATGTGTTCTTTTCTTGCAGAATATTAACATCTGGAAAGACAAATCAGCAATGAAATACTCTCTTTTTGGACAAGTACTTTCTTTTTCAGTACAAATAAATACAGCAGAGGTATTCAAAGAATTATTTCCCATTCTGAAAGTGCTGAAGGAATGCATTGAAACTTCAGATGTTTCATCTAATAATGATCTTAGTGTGAAATGTGGTGGCCTTTTATTTGGGATGTTTCTTCTATGTTTTTTCTTCCTTTTCCCTGGAAATAAATAGATAGACAGATAGATAGATTAGCTAGATAGATGCAAAACCAAAGCGTTACAAAAGAAGCATGAGGGAAATATTTTACTTTATGATTAATGACATGAGGCCAAATGCAATTCAAAACAATACTCAGTGCATGCATCCACCTCTAGGCACTGTCTTGGTGACCACACACCAGCCCCTGCAATGCTCAAGGCACCAAAATGACACCAGTACAATATTAGGCAAGGCAGGGACTTTTAGACCAGCTCACATTCCCTGAAAAAGACACTCGGCAGTGGAAAACTGAAGAATATCCTGATTCACTATGAGTCATAGAAGGCAAGTGGTATAGCTAACCCTTAATGAGGTTTCACATCTTATCCTCAGCCCCTCTTCCTCCCGGGTCCTCACCTGCCTCTGGCATCACTTGGTCTGCTCACCTGCAGCATATCTCAATCTCACCAGAGGCATGGACAATAGGCAGCCTTGATTGCCTGGGTGGCTTGACTCAGGCTTGCACCACTGTGATTCTACCACCCAAGCCATGAGAACAATTTTTGTGTTAAAGTTTTTTTCTGAAATTCTGTTTCCACAGCTACATTTTGAAGTTGACAATTTTGCATGATGTGAAAATGTGTTTCTGATTACATTCTCAAGTTTCCAGTGATTATCAGTTTCTAGGGTGCTACAGGCTACAAATTCCATCAAACAGCTTCAGCTAATCAGGCCCAGCCAGCAAGGGTTTAGGAAGGGCAGGTCCTGCCTGACCAACCTGATCTCCTTTTATGATCAGGTTACCCGCCAGGTGAATGTGGGGAAGGCTGTGGATGTAGTCTACCTGGACTTCAACAAAGCCTTTGACACTGTCTGCCACAATAAGCTCCTGGCTAAACTGGCAGCTCGTGGCTTGGACAGATTCACTCTGTGCTGGGTCAGGAACTGGCTGGAAGGCCAAGCCCAGAGAGTGGTGGTCAATGGTGCCACATCCAGTTGGCAGCCAGTCACTAGTGGTGTTCCCCAGGGAACAGTGCTGGACCCAGTCCTGTTCAATATCTTTATTGATGATCTGGATGAGGGGATTGAGTCCAGCATCAGTAAGTTTGCAGATGACACCAAGCTAGGAGCAGGTGT
>WAAF01001765.1:0-19652 GCA_013400475.1 Tricholaema leucomelas | reverse complement strand
GTCTCTTCCAACCTGGTTGATTCTATTCTATTCTATTCTATTCTATTCTATTCTATTCTATTCTATTCTATTCTATTCTATTCTATTCTATTCTATTCCATTCCATTCCATTCCATTCCATTCTATTCTAAAACATTAGTGAACATATTTCATTTTTTTTGTTTTGGTTTGGTTTGGTTTGGTTTTTTTTTGTTTTGTTGTTGTTGTGTTGGATTTGTTGTTTGTTGCTCAGGGTTTTGGATTGTGTGGGGTTTTTTTGGTTGATGTTTTGTTGTTGTTGAATTTGGGGATAAAGTACAGGTATAGGGAGGGAGTGAGCTTTATCATCATAAGAATTAAAGGGAGAGAAGAACCATAAGTATAGCTCAATTACCTGAAAGTGAAATGCTGCACCACTGATTTGTCAGGATGAATGTGCAGCAAAACAGTATGCTGTGCAGTATCAGGAGTTGCTAGGTTACCCGCAGCATCAGGAATTCAGGGAACAATGTACTTATATCTTTTTCAATTTTGAAAAACAAAAGAGGTATTGACATTAAATACAGTATGGCACTGAAGTATTTTGTAGTGAGGAGATCAGAAGAAAGGAGCTTTTCATCTCAGTGACAGCAGTTTACTACTTCTTGTGATTTGCAGAGGGACAAGCAGGACAGCTCACCAGGATGCCCATCAGCAGGAGGATCCTTGAAGGTCCTGCACCCCAGCAACTTCTGCCACAGCCCCACATACCAAAATCACCAAGTAGCTGCTGCTCTTAGACACATCATCTGGTCCTACAGAAACTCTTGACAGCCTCTGTGATGTATGGGCCTCAAACCAAGTGGGGGGAAATAAGCCACCCTTTCGTGATGGAAACACATCTGACAGTTCTAGGAGAGGATCTCAGCTTACAGGCATCGTGTCTTGAGCTTTATTATTATTGTTGTTATCATTATAATTTTCTTCTTCACAAATAATGTCATAATTGTGCACACTGAATGACTGATGGCATTTGGCCATGAATAACCTTTTCCATAGGATAAATAATAGCTCTTCAGTGAGGAATAGGGGTGGGGAGGGGGAAGAGTGGGGGTACTTCATCACAAAGGCAGCCTTTCCTCAAATGTTCTGCTCAAGATGATAAGATGACCTTCCCCTCAAGTTTGTGCACTGTGTTCCTGTTATCTTAAACCAACATTTTCTCTTTAGGGCAGGGGGAAATATGATATCTGCACAGTGGGAAGACAGGGGTACCTGCTACCCTTGCACTGTGTGAGCAGGATTCATGGTGGCCTATGAAAGTGAGCTGCCATGCACCAGCAGGTCAGGTTGAGGCATGAGTTCCAACACCATGCACAACTAACTAAGTTTTGAATGTTATAAATGCACTGTTTATCAGGAAAGCATAAGGACAGTGCCACTGGATGCTCACTTGGCTGCAAGATTTTACGGATCAGAGCCTTGGACTTTGAAAAAGCCACAAGCATGTCTCTGTGATAGGATTATGCTTGTTTTGGTCACTGCAACATTTCCCAAAATAAACAGGCTACCACAGAAAACATACATGATGTCTTCATCTTTCTGGTTAAAGTTGGTGTGTATGTTCTTCAGCAGCCCCACCAGCACTTTTGTGTTGGGCAGTGATGGAGAAAAGAGTAGTCCACTTTGTCACGGNCATTATGGGAAATATAACAGAACAATAAGTATTACAACATCTAGCATACGTTCAAACTATAAACAGAGAGAGGAGTTTCCCCACGGCTTAATGCCACTTGGGGTCAATATACTACTTGCCCAGCAGGTGGGCTGAAAGCTCTTTCTGCTCTATGGCAGGAGGCAATAGATATTACAGAGGCATTAAAGCATCTACTTACAAATTCTGATTAATTATCAATCACCCTCCAGGGCTATGTCACAGCCTATTACTAGCGTCCAAACTTCAAGGGAGTCTTTGCTTATGGACTTTGAGGTTGGAATCCTCCCGGCTTCAGAGGAAAGAGAATCTTCTCAGATTCTGGGGAGATGACAGTCTCTGACCTTGTTCTCCTGGTGAAGGATGTAGTCTCTGCCCTTGTCTCCTGGCTTCTCATGGATGCTCTGTCTGGGGACTCTCAGCAGGACCTCAAGAGCAGGAGGAGTATGACATCATGCAGTCTGAGCATGGTTTCATGCTGGCTAGCAGGCCGATGGCATGCAGACAAGTGGAGTCTGCTCCTGGTTAACTCAGTGGCAGTGGCACTCTTACCAGGCAATGACAAGGCAGCGGGCATACGATAGGTTACACGGCTGCACGGGAGTCTGAGCTCGGTAGGTAAAGGCAGGCAGTACAGGATCTGGTGCTGATAACTCACCGCAGTGGCGTGCAAGTGTGCACAGCTGGCTGGGAGACTATGGGAGATACTGTCTCCATAATAACTGCGAAGCAAATAGGCATAAGCAGAGCTGGTGAGCCTAAACCTAATAATGAGTGAGCAAGTGAGCTTGTGCATGTAAGTGAGTGTGAGCAATCCGGAGAGTCTGAGCACAGGGCCTGAGCGTGAGCGAGAGCACGTTGTTTACCTGTGTGCCTCTATTTACCAATTGTATGCTGAGATTAATGGCCCTTTGGACACTGGAATGACCAACTGGGGTTTGGCAGTCAGCCAAACACTACTGTAATAGGCAAAAGCCACAGGCCTGGACCTTCCAAATATGGGAATCACTCGGGCCTTACACTAGGCAGGCACGAGCTGGGCGAGTGGGACTTACACAACATGTTTACAAACAGGGGTCCTTGGCCGGCCAGACTTTATGGCACCAGGCCTGTTGTGCCCCTTTTATCCATTTAATGTGCATGTCCAGGCAAGGCAAGGTATAAATAAGCCTATTTTCGGGCATACAGGCCCTCCACAAAACACATGCAGCAAAATTACGCTGCATCTAACCACAGCCCCAAAACCTCATCACCAATTTAGCAGGGCATCATGATGACCGGGCAACTCAAGACATCATCTTATTGTTGATAGTTTTCACATATATATTTTCAAACTGTAAGCAGATTTTATATTCCATAAAAAATAATATGAACAAAGTTTGCATTTTGTGGTTGGATTCTGGTGACAACACAAGTTACAAGGGCAAGCCCCAAAAGTTCTGAAAATGCCACTGCAATCTAAGGGTAAAATTGTGTTTTCTGATTAGGAGATGCTGAACTACAAACTGACCAGGACTTTAGCTTCATTTACTGAACCAGTGTACAGTCAGTTTCTGACAAACTGTAGGCATATTATCTGAATTGTCAAAACCTTGTTAGATTCCTAGAACAGATCTGAATTTGCTTGCAGAAAAGATTCTCCTTAGGTCTAAGATTTTAAAATTAATTCTGTAAGGCTACCCTCTGATGTATAGTGCTGGCTAAAAGCAAAGCTGACTCATCTCTATCATTCCTGATACCAGTTTTTCTATTTTGCTCTTAAAAATTACTCATGGTTTGCATTTCACAAAGTCCATATTTTAGTGCTTAGCCTTCTTTACTACCCATTAGGTTTTCCTGATGTTTAACCTCAGATGTGCTTTTGTAAAGTGAAATTATAATTCTCTTCTAATTTACATCAGACAAAAGAGATTTTACTCCTCTTTTTCTATGCTTTTTGGCATATTTAAAAGAAAGTTACCAAGTTTCCTTTCAGTCACTTCTTCACTAGGCCAATGCCACTCTCTTCTCTCCCCCTAGGCAGAAAACCAGCAATGCTCACACCCTACCAGAAAAAGGTTAGTACACAGTGTGGAGGAGTCAGAGAGGCAAAGGAACAGCAACAGAGCCAGTGCCCCCTCAGAGCTGCTTCCCCTCACTCGTGCCACATGCTGCAAAATGGAGAGAGGTCACGGTCATGCACTGTCCTGGGAAGAGCCAGAAGAAATTCCCAAGGTCCTCAAGAAGGCCACCCTCCCAGGTCCATGAGGCCAATCAGGGCCAGAAGAAATCCCCAAGGCCATCATGAGGAGACATTTCCTCACACAACACACCTCTGTTGCTGAAGGCACTTCTTTCTAGTACCCAGCTTCCTGAACCTGAAAGGGCTGGGAAAGCAGAGTTAATGGCTCCAGAACTGGCACCACGAGCTGCCAACAGCAGCCTGCAAAGCAACCCAACACCACAAGAAGCCTCAAGAGCTTGGAACTCCAGATCTCACAGACCAGGAGTCCAAGCACAAGAAAGACTGGCCCAGCCTCTGCTGACACCCAAACATAAGAGCTTGGACAGGAAGTCACAGTTCATTGTTGCACCAAGTCACTGATGTCATGGTGGGACATCCATTCCTACAGTGCACACACAGGTACTACTCTTACTGCCAGTGATGGTTATGCAGATGAGAAATGTCATCATTTCTATGTTCCTTGAACTTCAAACCTAGTAACTCTTCTTTGGCTTGAACATGTTTGATTGCAAAGCACAGGTTGTCTAGAGACAACATAGATGAAGCTTGACAGAGAAGAAGGAGCCATCACAATCTTTGCTGCCTAAGAAGCCACATTAAGAAATTCAAGAGCAAAAACACATTTCATATGACAAATGCCTGGCATACAGCAGAAACAACAATGCCCCTTTTAGGGACTTGTGAAGAGTTGTTCCCTGAAGGAAACTGATGCCAAAAAAGAGTTTTCTCTGATTTTCTTTTCCTAGTTGTTGTCAATAGCTGAAGACAAATTTAAACATCAGTACAATGGAACATTCTGCTTGCCATGAATAAATCCATTTAATAATCATATTCCTATGTTGGCAATTCCAGAGCTGAACACAGTACTCCAGGTACTGTAAGGCCAAGGCTTTCCCCAGCTCTACAATACAAAAGGAAATTCCACCTTAGTCTCTTATCTCATCTAGTATACAACATGCACTCCAGCACAGTCTTCTTTCTGAATCCATAGGTCTCCAATGGCATATCAAGTAATTGTTTTCTCATCTAGTATATACCAGAGAGGTGATATACATATTCTTGCCCTGAAACCCATTTTCCCCTTCAAGATAAACCTTTTCCACTCATCACCATCAGGCCTGGTCTCTTACAAAACCAATCATGATGAAAGAACCCAAAACCATGATCAACAAACTGGTGCCTGCAGCACCAGTCATGGATCCAGGTAGTCAGGGCCTGGCTCCACTAGTCTATCTCCATTTCAGCATCCTCAATGATCCTAAGCCTTCCTGGTTCATCCTCAAGCCTTCTCACCTCATCTTGCAGCTGCACTACTCAGCTGAGCAGATCATCTGCCTGCTCACACAACACACAACCATACTCAAAGGTACCCTCTGCTACCAGTGAGAGACTGTGGCATTCCCTGCAGCCTGTGGCCTGGACAACCACACCCATCCATGGGAGCTCTGTCTAGGTTCCCACATCCATTTTGGTTGGTGTCAGCAGCATGGTCTTCTGCTGGGTGGAGACCATAGACATCCAGTTTATAAACGTGAACAAGTTTGCCTTGCAGCTGTAAACTCTCAGCTTTCTCCCAGCAAAATTCAACTATAAGGCTACCTAGCAACAACATACAAGCTGTGACTGCTCATAAACCACACACAGCTTTTCTGGGGCAAGCAATTATAGCATTTTGATTACTGGAATGTGTCATACTCACTCACCGTGAGGGCCCTACAGGGAAGAGCCTAAATTCTCTCAGGATCCATCAGACTACACAAGATGTGCCTGGAAAATTTCCTCTTTCATTTCAGCTGGAAAGGTGATTTCATAATGCATCAGTCCCTGAAGGTTTCCATTCCCTTTGCTGTCAAGTTTGCCCCCACTTGCATTAGGACTACGTTAGGATTACACACTAATTGGCATAGACATTCTTCATATTCTCTGAACAACACGTACGTTGTGTCTAGGGCAATTCTGTCAGCAGAGGTAGGCAAAAACCACAGGCTCCAGCCTCACATTTGTTTACATTTGCTACACCATTCTCTAAGGTCATTCCGACCCTCTATCAATACTTCTGAACTCGTGCACTCTCGCCTGTTCATGGCTTGTGTTCCACTGCATAATATTCCAGTAGCTGTACCACAGTCAGACAATTCTATAAAATCACTATATTTAATCATAGAATNTAAGGTCTCCTCGAAGCCTTCTCTTCTCCAGGCTGAAGAGCCCCAACTCTCTCAGCCTGTCCTCATAGCAGAGCTGCTCCAGCCCTCTGATCATCTTTGTGGCTCTCCTCTGGACCCGCTCCAGCAGTTCCATGTCCTTCTTGTGTTGCGGGCTCCAGAACTGCACACAGTACTCCAGCTGGGGTCTGACGAGAGCAGAGTAAAGGGGGAGAATATTACTATATCCAACAGGAGGGCTCTGCAGAGGGACTTTCACAAGCTGGATAGATGGCCACAGTCCAAAGGCATGAGATTTAACAAGGTTAAGTGCCAGGTTCTACACTTGGGCCACAACAACCCCAAGCATCACTACGGGCTGGGGACAGAGTGGCTGGAGAGCAGCCAGCAGAGAGGGAGCTGGGTGTACTGGTCCAATGAAAGTGTCATGGCAATCTGAATTGTAGGACAATAATGGCTGCACTTGTCTTGAAAATGAGGCATTTGCTGTGCATTTAGGTATATGTGTCTTACGGAGACATGAACACAAGACGCAACCATGTTCTCCTTAGACAGGGGCATGGTTCACATAATACACCCCTCAGATACATGCATCTAGTTTTCACATTGAATAAATGTGAAAAAAATGAAATAAACCACAACAATTTTCCAAAAGCCCATCAGTTTGGTCTAACAGGGTGGTTATATTTGGCCTGTGAAGTTTAGAAATCACTTTTCCTGACCCAGCAACCTGCTCTGAGGTGCAAGAGTGGAAAATGTAGAATTACAAACCAGCATTACTCTTTGGATTCTGAACCCTTCTTGCCCCACATCTGCAGCAGAAAACCTCAACACTCAGAAAGGTTCAGAGTTTCAAAAGCACTTTGAACCAATTTCAGCCAAATCAGCATAAAACATGTACCAGCCACAAATACTGTGTTGGAAACTTCAATCTAGTGTCACAACTTTGTGAACACTTGAACACGTTTGGAAAGTCATTATGCAATACCTGTGAGGAACATTTTAAAACACAGAAAAAAAGGGGGGGTTGGGAAGAGCTAAAATATTTCATTTGAACAGCCAATATTGTGAGAAAAAGTAGGAGGTATTGAGTTCAGAGTCCTTGCCTTTAATCAGAGTTATGAATAAAAGCAGAAATGTCCATTCTTATGTAGCTTTCTGCATCCAAGTTCAAGGCATGAATGATGACAGAAAGTGTTCAAAAATATAGTAATGGAAATCTCCTGAAAAGCTATACCAATAAAGAAAGCATTAATGGGCAGAAATATGAGATACATATAGTGCCAAGGCAGGCCATCTTCCCACACCTTATATTTTACTTCAAATCTCTAAACCTGAACAAATGACCATTCTGCATAATGAAAAACAAAACAAAACCAAACCAAACAACACAAAAAGTCATAGAACAGTTTTTGTGGCAAGGAAATATTTAAAATTCAGTCCAGAGGTGGTCAGGGGAGAAAGAAGAAATCATAGAATCATAAAATTGTCAGAGATGGGAGACGCCTCAAGGATCATCTAGTTCCAACCTCACCACCATGGAAGCAGTGTTGAGACTAAATTGAGATCAAGGATACTGGTAATAAAATGAGGGAGAGTGACAGTGTGGACAGGGGAGAAATCAGCTCTGTTCCTCAGTCAGGAGACATAGGACAACAGCCACACAATCACAGAATCCTAGGGTCATTAATATTGGAGAAAACATCTAAGATCATCAAATCAACTATCAGCCCAATTACCATCATGTCCACTAAACCATGTCTCTAAAGAAATGTCAAGTATAGAACAGAGAGAGCTCAATCCCAGAAGAGAGATCAGTATGAGATGTAGAAGGTTTTAAGAGGAGACGAGGGAGGAAAAACACAACAGAGTGAGTGGGCCAAGTGAATGGGTCAAGGATCGTGGTGGAAGGTCCAAATTATGCCTGGAATAGGTATCCAAGACATATGCTAAACACCTACCTTAATACCCACCTTGCTGCCCCTCCTCCTTCCTCCCGGGTGCTGGAAAGCAGACAAAAGCCTTGGCGCCTCTCAGTCTATCACAGACACCATATTTGGCCTTGTTGTGCAGCCTGCTTTGTCTTTGGTAAACACAGGTCACGGAGGCCAGGCATCTGCCTTTTTTGGTGAAATAACTCAGGATTGGTTATAAGGGTGTTTTTATCTGTTGCTATAGGTCAAAGGCAGTCGTCAAAATGTTTAAAAACCTAACCAACTTGTTTGTTTGCTACTGCTGCCTTTCTTTTGTCTGCTACCTGTTTGCCTTGCATGCCTTTGTGTTCCACAACATTTTGCACCACGCATAGCTGAGGACTTGCCTCCCCCATGAAGAGAATACCTGATCCTGATCCTACACGTCTTCCATACTGAGACAAGGGACTGAAACGGCTCGCTCCAGGCTGGGGTACAGCTGCCCACCTGAGCCCAGCCGAGCCCGAGTTCATTCTACTCTTGCCAAGTCTAGGCAACAGCCTAGCAACTGAGTTGCGACACCAGACCCGCTCCAGCCCGAGGGCCAAGTCCTTGCTATACTCAGCACCCGATTGGAATCCTCCGGCCCGCAAACCAGGATACTGCATTGCTAAGGTGGCTGACCACTCTGCTGACATCCAGAGAGTCACAGAGGACATGGTTTGTGTCCGTGGACCTTCTCTGACAACGTGCTCAATCTGAGCTGCACAAGCAGCAAAGCCCGGCTGCACCATCACCACGTGGAAGGCCACCATGTGGCAGAGACTGTATTTTTTTTCCTCATTTTTGCTTCTACATATACATCTGGATTACAAATATTGAGACTCTGTTATAAACAGTTCTCCCATACTTTGAGATTGAATACGAGAAAATCAACTTTATTTAGGTAAAATAAGCAAAAGCAGCACTGGGCAGCTGGGGAGTCTCCTGCCCACCAACGGCTCACAAAATATCTGAGCTTCCAGACCCCTTTATATACCTAACTGCCACAAGGTGGTAACTTTCCACCATCTTACACGCATGTCTAAAGGAAGTCAAGGGGTGTTGCCAGGCAGAAATTGTAACAGGTGCACCAACCACAAGCCACGCAAACGTTTAACCATAATAACAGAACAAAGAACTTTGCAGTTAGAACAGCATGGCCTTGCTCCTCCCTGGTAATCCCACCCCCCAACCATCTCAAACCAGGATACTGCTTCAGAGGTAGCCTCAAGAGGAATGTCTGGTTTTGCCATAGGATCTAATTCTCGTTTCTGATACTGTAATTTATTAAATGATCCCAATTTACTTGTCACAGACTCAAATCAGTGAGTAACTCTCTTTTGTGAAGTTTGTCAAAGTTTATGCTTAACCTTTAAGCAGCAGTTTGTGCTGCAAGACTCTCCAGTTGTAAACATTTTCCTAAAACCTTTCCTAAATCATTTAAATTTAATCTGACTCTATATATACATTATGAAACATTTAGTTTTACCAACCTCACAATAGAATCTCTGTGTGTGTTAATTGTAAAGACATTTGGGGAAAATTTCTTCATGTATTTAATAAACTTTTTTTTTTTTTTTTTATATTGGCCTCGTTACAATTCACTTCTAACCCAGATTCAAACCCCTCACAGGATCATAGGATGTTAGGGGTAGGAAGGGACCCAAGGAGATCATAGAGTCCAACTCCCCTGCCAGAGCAGGACAATATTATCTAACACAGATCACAGAGGGACACATCCAGACAGGCCTTGAAAACCTCCAGAGAAGGAGACCCCACAACCTCTCTGGGGAGCCTATTCCAGTGCCCCTTACAGTAAAGAAGTTCCCCCTTGTATTGAGGTGGAACCTCTTTTGCTGCAACTTACACCCATTGCTCCTTGTTCTATCCCAGGGAGCAAGGCTGTCCTCCTGCACCTGGCCAGCCTTCAGATACTTATAAACATTTATCAAATCCCCTCTAAGTCTTCTTTTCTCCAGACTAAAACATCCCAGGTCCCTTAGCCTCTCCTCATAAGCCATGCTCTTCAGTCCCCTAATCATCCTCATAGCCCTCCTCTGGACCCTCTCCAGCAGACCCCTGTCCCTTTTAAAGTGGAGAGCCCAAAACTGAACATAGTATTCAAGATGAGGTCTCACCAGGACAGAGTAGAGGGGGAGGAGAACCTCCCTTGAGCTGCTGGACACGCTCTTCCTAATACATCCCAGGATCCCATTGGCCTTCTTGGCCACAAGGGCACATTGCTGTGCCATGGTTAACTTGTTATCCACCAGGACCCCCAGGTCTCTCTCCAGAGGACTGCTTTCCAGCAGATCACCTCCCAGCCAGTACTGGTGGGGTTTATTATTCCTCCGCATATGCAGGACTCTGCGCTTGTCCTTGTTGAACTTCATCTGGTTCCTCTGTGCCCAGCTCTCCAGTCTGTCCAGGTCTCTCTGGATGGCCTCACAGCCTTCAGTTGTATCAGCCAAGCCTCCTAGCTTGGTGTCATCAGCAAACTTGCCGAGCAGATACTCTGTGCCTTCATCAATGTCATCGATGGAGATGTTGAACAGGACTGGCCCCAGCACTGACCCCTGGGGGACACCACTAGTTCACTAGTCTTAGCTCTCCATCTGGACCTGGCACCATTGATCACCACCCTCTGAACTCTATCTTGCAACCAGTTCCTAACCCACCTCACTGTCCGCTCTTCCATCCCACACTTCCTCAGCTTGCTCACTAAAATGTCATGGGAGATGGTGTCAAAGGCCTTGCTAAGGTCAAGGTAGGCTATGTCCACTGGTTTCCCTGAATCTACCCATTTAGTTATATGATCATAAAATGCTATCAGGTTAGTTAAGCACAATTTCCCTCCTTAACAAGAAACCTGAACTAAAGAGGCCTTTAGAAATCAAGTGCAATGGAGACCGAAATCAGGAAGAAAACAGGGAAGTATAACAGGAAGAGGTGAGAGACAGAGAGAGGGGTCCTTTCAGATGGTGCCAATCCTTCTTGCAGGGAGTTTATAAAATCCCAAGCACAATAAGAGACACAAGAGTTGAGATGAGATTTTTAATAGAAACTCAAAGGTGGTAAAGTGTATTGTTTTGCAGATAAGAAATCTGTGATCAGATGAGAGAGGAGAAATAGAAGGGGCTGACCAGGGAAAAGATATGCCTGTCAGGAGTAAAGGTCAGCCTCACTGTGGATAGAGCAGTGTCATAAGAGAAGACCTCTCCCTCAGAATAAGAACAAGGATCAGGAATTCTGAGTATCCTGGGATACATTAAGAAAAGTATGTCCAGGATGTCAAGGGCAGTTCTCCTTCTGCTCTAATCTGCCCTGATAAGACCACATCTACAGTACTGTGTCCAGTTCTGGGTTCCCCAATTCAAGCAGGAAAGGGAACTGCTGGAGAGATTCCAACAGATAATCATGAAGATAATGAGGGCACTGAAGCATCTCTCATGAGAAGATACTGAGACAGCTGGGGATCTTTAGCTTAGAGAAGAGCAGACTGAGAGAGGATCTTTTCAGTGTGGATCAACAGTTAAAAGGTGGAAGTCGTCAGGATGGGAACAGACTTTTTTCAGTTGTGCTCAGTGATAGAATAAGGGACAGTGGACGCAAACTAGAACATAGGAGTCTTCACTTGAATTTAAGGAAAAACTTCTTCACTTTGAGGGTGCCAGAGCACTAGAACAGGCTGCCCAGAGAGGCTGTGGAGTCTCCTCTGGAGGCTTTCCAAATCTTCCTGGACATAATCCTGTACCACCTGATCCTGGCATACCTGAGGTAGGAGGTGGTTGGACTAGAGGATCACCAGAGGTCCCTTCTAACTTCTACCATTCTGTGATTCAGTGAATACTCAAAACTAAGAAAAAAAGCACTGTTGTTGACAGCACAATAGCATAGGTCTCTGCTCTTCTCCACCACTTTGATATTCCCCAGGGCTTCAGGAGGTCTTATCTTAATCCATTTTTTTATTCTAGAATTAATGTCTTCTCTCAATCTGTCAGTGGCAGCAGTGACAAGGGCATATTGAGCACTGTCCTCTGTCAGCTGTGCAGTGGGTGGCTGAAAAGAAGAAAGAGCCAACAGAACTCACACAGGGGTCAGGGAGTGGGACAGAAAATTTTTGATGGCAAGTATCTCTGCCTCTTCTGAGCCACACAGGAACAGCAGATATCACTGCCCACTAATCTGAAGCATCTGGCATCATCCACACTACAGGGGCAAATATCTTGGCAGCATCCATCATAGGAGAGAGCACACAAAGAAGGTGGGCAATANTTTAGCCTGGAGAAGAGGAGGCTGAGGGCAGACCTCATTGCTCTCTACAACTACCTGAAGGGTGGTTGTAGCCAGGTGGGGGTTGGTCTCTTCTGCCAGGCAACCAGCAACAGGACAAGGGGACACAGCCTCAAGTTGTGCCGAGGGAAGTATAGGTTGGATGTTAGGAGGAAGTTCTTCACAGAGAGGGTAATTTGCCATTGGAATGGGCTGCCCAGGGAGGTGGTGGAGTCACCATCCCTGGGGGTGTTCAGGAAAAGACTGGGTGAGGCACTTAGTGCCATGGTTTAGTTGACTGGCTAGGGCTGGGTGATAGGTTGGACTGGATGATCTTGGGGGTCTCTTCCAACCTGATTGATTCTACTCTATTCTATTCTATAATGAGAGTGTAGAGTCAGGACTGCTGCAGGAAAGAGGGATTTTTAGAAAGACATAGCAAGACATAAGGTTCTGCTTCTGAAAGTGGGGATGGCAAGTAACTGCAGCTATTTGCCATAGGTGCTCACATTAATGTAACAGGACAAAGACAGCTGCAGAAATTAGCCACATACACATAGAAAGCCCTCTGTGAAACTCACTGTTGTTTGCTCTGCGCTAAGATAAATACTCTGGGTATGAGAACTGGTAGCAGCACCTGAATGTCACGACTGGGATGAAATAAAGAGGTTGTACGTTTTAGAAGATAACATAAACTGACATATTTTTAGTAATGGCCACAAGTGTTTTAACGCTGGGAAGATGAAACCATAGGCATTGATGTCCACGTTCTTGAGTTGATCTGAGAGTAAACAGAGAAATTTTATTTTAAAGGTTTTTCACTTGGAAGCCCATTCACATTTAACAAAAGCAAACCACAGATGTGCTCAAACAGATGCGTAAAACATTAAAATTAAAAAACAGTCTATTTTTTCTCCAAGTACCTTTTCGAATGGCACAGAGAACTTTACAGAAGCTAAAGGAGCCTATTTGTTTAATTCCTGAAGGCCATGGTATTTCCTCAGCAGTCTGATCAGGTACTGCTGAGTCAATCTAGTTCTGAGAGTTCCCTTGCTTACTAAGTCCTTGAGATGTCATTATTATGCTGCTGTGGCACTGCAAAAAAAAAATTTGCTGGTTTAGTGTAGCTCAGAAGCAAAAGTTTAAAATCCCTTAGCACCATGCTCACTGTCTTTGAATCCAAATTTGAAATGCCAGTTCATTTGCAGAAGAGCTTCCTTTCATGCTGTGATATTATTTCCATCTGGTTCAGGTTTCCTCACAGTTGTCTGAGGACTCTAGGATGCTGAATGTCATAAGACATTGAAATCTGTGTTTTGCAGAGCCAACAGGGCCTGCCAAACCTGTCATACTGAGGTTTACACTGCTGCAGGAATTAAAAACTGCAACTTCCAGGTGTGCTGTGCATGTGGTATGCAGAAAGGCATTAGGGGCTGCACTTTCTTGCTAGGTCACTTCACACACCAAAGAAATGTCTTCAAACGGACATCTTGACCTATCAAAACCAGAGGAGAATTTGGTTACCTTCTGGAAATAGGTGGGCAAGGTGGAAAAGAGAGAGTGAAGAAGGACACGAGTGAAATGTCCAGAGGTGGGCCACAAAAGCAATCAGAAGGATGGAAGACCTCTGCTAAAAGAGGTTGTTCAGCCTGGAGAAGACTCCTGTGGAACTGACTTGTGGCCTTCAAATGGATGTTCAGAAAGATGCGGACAGACTTTTTAGCAGGCCTCATTGTGACAGGACAAGGGGTGACAGTTTGGAACTGAAATAGTCAGATTCAGACTAGGCCGAAAGAAGAAATGTTTTATAGTGAGGACAGTAAGACTCTGGCTGAGGTTGGAGACGCCCCATCCCTGAAACCATTTCAGGCCAAGTTGTCTGGAAGTCTGAGGCACCTAATGGAGTTGAAAATGCCCCTGCTGATGGCAGGGGAATTGGACTAGATGACTTTTAATAGTCCCTTGGAATCCAAACCATTCTGTGATTCTTTGAAATGAAGTATTTTGCACAGAAGAGAGTGAATACAAAGTAAGAATAAACTTAGACTGGAAATGTGAAGATAAATACATATATCATCTTCTGGATGGGCTGTCTTGTAGGAATCATGGAGGGAAATAAGTAAGTAAATAAATAAAGTCCAAAGCTTGACAGATGTATTCATGACACTACGCCAACTTTAATGAGGTTCAGTGTAAAGGTGATGGCCTTAATAAATCCCATCTCATAAAGGGATCCATTCCCATCCTTTTACATTTCTCTGAGGACAGTCGTGCACTGCTAAGAATGTGAAAATATGTCTGCTGCCAAATATAGCTGAATCCCTGTCAAAAACCTGCCAGAATCAGTGAGATGATTGTGATGGACATTTACTAAAATATGTTCCCATCACCCCAAGTAAGCAAATTCATTTGTGCACAAATGACTTCCGTGTGAGTCAAAGGCAGCGTGCTGTACCCCTGAACATCATCCAAGTCATAGTAAATACGATGGGAAGGGGCAGTCTGAGTCATCTAATTGCCCTTGGTGTTTTTTTGCAGAGACAAGTTCTGATAGGTGTTGATCTTACTTGTCTTTTAAAAAAAGCCTGTGACAAGAAGGCCACAACTCAAACACTAACTGTGCATTATGTCAGTATTATGTCATACGTAAAAAGCCTTTCTATCTCTCCTGACCCATAGCATGGCCATTTAACAATGGTAATTCATCATGGTGATGGAAGTTAACTTCCTTCCTCACTCAGAATATTTTTTCTCCTAATTTCTCACAATTTTGCATCTAACCTTGAGTAAAAGTTTGTGGATCTCTCAAGAACATGTTGGAAAGGTCTCAGAATAAGCACACTCCTCAAATACGCTAAACACTAGCTCGAGTCTCACTTTGCCCTTCCAGGAACTCAAGACCACTTTTCATGCAAAACTCTATAAAAATTCAGTGAGATGTGGGCTTCTCTTTATACTCAAATGACTCCTGACTCAAAACACACATTTTTTTACCAGTTCGACTTTACCACTGTAAAGTAATCTTGAATTTCCTAACCTGTCAGATCATATTCATGAAGATGAATGATTACTAGGTTTGATGAGTCCATGGTGGAGGAGCTCTGTCATTGTTCTCTGCATACATACAACTTGGCAATTCAAAGTTGCCACACAAATCAGATTCTCATTCAGTTCCAGTAAGAGAAAGCAGAATATGTTGGATGTGACTCAGTTCCAGTAGGAGAAAGCAGAATCTGTTGAGTGTGACCTGCTGCATCACTGAAACAGGCTTATTTTTTTTTAAAACACACTGGAGATTTGAAGTAAATTCTAATGGGAGACGTCTTTCTGCTGATGATTAAAGGATGTGACCATCTTCCCTGTGATGAAAGACTGAGAGAACTTGGACTGTTTAATCTGGAGAAGAAAAGGCTGAGAGGGGGATCTTATTAATGTCTTTAAATATCTGAGGAGTGAGTGTGAAGATGGGACAGCCTCTTTTCAGTGGCACTCAGTAACAGGACAATTGATATAAGATAGAACACAGGAAATTCCACCTTGGCATAAGGAGAAACCTCTTTACTGTGAGGGCGACTGAGCACTGGAACAGGCGGCCCAAAGAGGTCATGGAATCTCTTTCTCTGAAGATTATCAAAGCCAAGCTGGACATGTTTCTATGTGGCCTGCCCTAGATGTTCCTACTTTGGCAGCAGAATTGGACTCAATAATCTCTGGAAGTCCCTTCCAAACCCTAATATTCTGTGACTCTGTGATCTGGCTCACATACACTTTAGTTCATGAACCATACTCTTGACAGGGACCTGGGGCTCTCTCAGTATGATCATAGAATCAAAGAATGGTTTAGGTTGGAAGAGACTTTAAAGATCATCTAGTTCCATAGGCAGGGACACCTCCTACTAGAAGAGGTCATGCAAGACCTCATCCAACCTGGCCTTGAACACCTCCAGGGAGGGAGCACCCACAACCACCCGGGGCAACCTGTTACAGTGTTTCACCACCCTCACTGTAAAGAACCCTTTCCTAACGTCTAGTTTAAATCTCCCCTCTTCCAGTTTAATCTTATTACTACTTGTCCTGTCATTACAAGACCTTGCAAATAGTCCCTACCCAGCCCTCCTGTAGGCCCATTTCAGATACTGGAAGACCACTACAAAGTCTCCTCAAAGCCTTCTCTTCTCTAGGCAAAAAGAATCACAGAATTTCTTAGATTGGAAAAGACCTTCAAGATCATCCAGTCTAATCATTAGGCCCCCAAGTCTCATAGCCTGTCCTTATAGGAGAGGTGCTCCAGCCCTCTAATCATCTTCATGTCCCTCCTTTGGGGCTCACTCCAACAGTTCAATGTCCTTCTTGCGTTGGAAGCTTCAAAGCTGTACACAGTGCTTCAGGTGGAGTCTGATGATAGCAGAGTAAAGGGAGACAGTCACCTCCCCTGCCCTGCTGGCCACGTTTCTTTTGATGCAACCCAGTACATGGCTGGCTGTCATACCTCACCAAATTTGACCATTCCTAGGACCAGACATAATTCACTGGGCAACACCAAAGACAGGACATGAGGTCTGAAGGACTATATGTCTAATGTAGTGTGGCATGCCAATCATGCTTTCTTCCCAGGAGGGAGGCTGATCAGGAAGAAAGGGAAATGCCCAAGTAGGTGGCCACCTTTGAAAAGGCCTCTGTCTCCAAGAATATTCTCAGAGTGATTGGGTGAATGGAAATTCAGGACAGGAGACATCACAGCATGAGGAGGAAAAGCTCAAAAGCAGACAAGTTATTAGGTGCATTTAGAGGTTCAGTCCACACATAGATGGGAAACATGTTGGGGAGCGTGCCTAATGAGGAGAGGCTGAAGGAACTGAGACTGTTTTATCTGGAGAAGAAGAGGCTCAGTGGAGTCCTCATTGCACCCTAAAACTCTCTGAAAGGAGGTTTGAATGCGGTGGAGGTTGGTTTCTTCTCTCTAGTATCATATAACGATAGAAGAGGAAACGGCCTGAAATTGTGACAGGGCAGTTTTAGGTTGGGAACATTAGGGACATTTCTTTGCTGTAAGAATGGTCAGGCATTGGAACAATGGTCAGGCTGCCCAGGACGGTGGTGGACTCACTGTCCCTGGAGGTAATCAAGAAACATGGGGACTTGGCACTCTGGAACATGGTTTAATGGTCATGGTGGTGTTAGGCTGACAGATGGAATCAATAACAATATGATTCTA
This sequence comes from Tricholaema leucomelas, assembly GCA_013400475.1. Classification (NCBI taxonomy): domain Eukaryota; kingdom Metazoa; phylum Chordata; class Aves; order Piciformes; family Lybiidae; genus Tricholaema lacrymosa; species Tricholaema leucomelas. The sequence goes on along the minus strand of WAAF01001765.1, from coordinate 2,149 downwards.
TGATACTGCAAAACAAGAATGACTAAAAGCATCATGTTTTTATGGCCTTCCTACACCTTTACCATTCATCTCAAATATTTAAAATTTGAAGTTGCTGAACATATTTGAGGAGGAAGGGATGTAGAGCAGAGTCTGAAGGATTTGTGAAGCAGGGGGAGAGAAGAGTGATGCTCGAGTTACCTGTTATTTCTCTTTTTCGAATAGGGTTTGCTTCTTTTGTCATAGTTAATGCAAAATATTGTTACTATTTATTGTTGCCATGACTATATAACCCTATGTAGGAAAATCTTTTAGGGTAGGTTCTAGACTTGCTACTAAAAAACAAAACAAAACCAAATCCATATCCAAGGAGACATCAAAATAATGAAATTTTCCTTCTCTTTAGTTTGTTTTTTTCCTGAACATTCATATTCACACTTGTTAAACTCATTTTCTTCCATTATTTCATCAGCTGCAGATTAAATGTAGAGTAGCAGTAAAACATTAGTTCCATTTGCCATTAAAATATGTTAATGTATTATTTAATTGCAAAATGCAACCCAGTAGAGCAAAGAATGCTTTTAGTGACCATTTGGAATAGTTTTTATTAACAATAATAGTAAAGGTTACAAAAAACATTGTATTGCATGTGTGTTGGAGTACAAACAAAGTGCTTTTGCAGCCCAACATAGAGTGTTTTGTAGGGAAATATTTGTAATGCAAAAGAATTATTCTCAGGTTCTATAGTTATTATTACAAGAAACACATAAGGAACTTTTTAAGACAACCATGAAAAACCCAAGTGATGGCTAACAACTTAGAAAGTAACTTTTGCCAGATTGAAGTGCTTCACAAACAGAAAGTGCAAAATACACCCAAGTATTCTAAACCATTCCCTTAGTTAGTCCTGATTTCCTAACCTATTATGTTGCTCCCATAACATGCCTATGGTCCAAAGAAAAAGAAAACTTTTGAGGCTGTTTAGAGTCAGGACCTTCTCTTTCCTTCCTGCACAGGGCACTGGAAAATCTTTCCTCTCGCCACCCCTGACTATTTGCAAGGGCAAAGGGGTCCCAAGGTGCTCACTCCCCTTCCCTACTGATTTCTACTTATTTCTGTGGGCTTACTCCAAGGAAAAATAAGGAGAGTGACAGCTGACTTCAGCAGTGCTTTCTCCTCTCTCATACTGAAGAGAAGCAGCATAGTTTCTTTTTACATTTTTTAAAACTTTTTTTCTACTTTTTTCTTTTCTTTGTCCTGGTTTTTTTTTTATTTACCTCCCCTTCCCTCTCCTCTCTTCCCCTCCTCTCCTCCTCTGCCCTCCTCTCTCCTCCCCTCCTCTGCCCTTCTCTCTCCTCCCCTCCTTCCCTTCCTCTCCCCTCCTTTTTTATCTTTTCTGTTTTCTTTTATGTTCACTTTCCTTTTTCTTTCCTTACTTACCCCTATTTACTTGCTTTTTTTTTCTTTTTTTTTTTCCCTGTTGACACCACAGAGGCATGAGAACTCCTGCGTTCTCAGCTTGTGAGTGCACACAGCCTGAGTGGTCCAATATGGCCAAAGCAGTAGGTCCCGAAGTTCAGCTGGCCTCAAAACTTAGGGAAAGGCCCCAAAATTCTACAGATAGGGAATAACTTTTGAGATGCCCTCAGGGGCATCCCCCCACCACCATGGCTGCAGGATGGGTTCTGCGGGGGGTCTGCCTGGGGAAAAGAACAACTCTCTCCCACTGCTAAGAGAGGTCCTCAAAACAAAAATTTATAAAAATCAGATACTAACGCACAAAAGAAAAAAAAACCTAAACAACAAACAAACAAAAAAGGCAAACAAAACCCCACAAATAAACAAAGACTACCCAAGAAAAAAATTCCAAACAAACAGGAAAAAAAACCAAACAGACAAAATCATTAAAACGCTAAAAAATTAAATAACAACCCCAAGAATAAGTGAAAACAGAAGCAAAGAGGAGGACAGAGGAGGGGGGATGCTGTGAAGGTTGTCATGGAGGGGCTGTAGGCCCGAAAAATAGGCTTATTTTTATTTTTCGCTTTACCTGGCATGCCCAAACATGTTCCTCCCCAAACCTGGGGTAAACACATTAAAGGCACATTGCGGGGACAAAGCACCCGGCGTCAAGGTGTGTGGCCCTGCTCAGGCCTGTGTAGTAAGCAAG
>WAAF01001764.1:2207-92884 GCA_013400475.1 Tricholaema leucomelas | reverse complement strand
TAGGTTTATTTACAGATTCAGATTGATCAGGCATTTCTTCAAAAAGCATATTATAGATAAATTTAGATATTTAGGAAGTCAGAAAATGGAAAAGGCTAAGCTATAAACAGCTTTACCCCACTATCAGTCAGGCTGAGCAGAAGATTAAGGGAATGACAGGTCTTACTCACAGAGGTGAGATAGATATTTGACAGTGGTCCCTTGCTGGATTCCTCTGCAGGAGCAGCCCTCTGACGCTGCAGGCAATATCCAATAATAGAGATCCATGCAGCAGAATCCCAAGGCGAGTGGCAGAGCTGCCAAACTCAGAAATGTCTTGAGCACTTCTTCCATGAAGGGGATGATTGTGGAACAATGCTGCCTTCACAGTGGCAGGGGAGAGCCAAAACTACTAGGGTGTCCCCAGTCTGAAAGGCATACAGGAAGTTGGCTGCTGACGTAGTCCATGAGTGGCCGGTCTGGATGCTGCTGCCAGCTCTCTGAAAGGACCCCAGGGGTTGCCAAGCCTGCAAGTTTGCACAGAAGGGTGCAAAAGTGGAGAGAGCCATCCAAAAGCAGGAACAGAGTAAAATCAAAAGCCCTATAAAAGGTAGGAGCAGTCCAGAAGCAGGGATGGTCCAGTCATGGCAGGAACCTGTCCTGTCAGGCACTCTGCCAGGAGCTCTTTCAAGATGGGGAACTCTCAAGGTGGGAACCTTTTCACCTTCTCCCTTGCTCTATTTATGCTTTTCTAGACAAAGTGTCCATTTATCCTTTATACTGGGCATGAAAATCCAGCCAACCACCAGCCTGATTCCAGTGCAGGCTTCCACATGGGTCATCCTATGTGCGGAAAGCGCCTTTTGCCATTCCCCCTTCAAGCCCATGCTGCGGGGCGGGGGGGAAATGGAGTTTTCGTTCTTTCTTCCATTCAAACTCACAAGGATGTGGGGAGAAGAAGTAATTTGGGGTAACCCTGGGACAATAAGTTACAGTACTTACTCATCCTGGTGAAATAATTGTTTTGAAATGTATGAAAATGGTGGCTGTGGCTACTGGAAGAAAGGGCATCATAGTTTGTCTAGAGATTGCACCAAAGGTATTCGTAGCCCTGCTTTGCCCAATTTAAATTAGCTATCTGAACCTATTTTGCCTCTTGTCCCTGGACTGCTGAACAGAAGTATGCCCAACATGTGGTCACCAAAAATGGTCAATAGCTGTTGCCAGTGGAGGAGCTCAGAAACAGCATATTTGGAGAGCTCTCTCTTCAGGGTATGTCCCAGCTTTCAGTTGTATCCTCAGCCAGAAGTGTTACCCTCTGTGTTACAGCTATTACTGGGTTTTGAGCCTAATTGAACATGTTTTCTGTGCTCTTTCTCCCTGATATTGTAAATTGAATCTCGGCCCTGAATAGTCTTTCAGAAATTTTTGCTGAGTACTTTTTTTATAGCTGAACTTAGTGAAGTAAAGTGAGATGCTTGCATCCTGTCCTTTGTTGGCATTCTTTGTAAACCCAGTGGGTTCCTCTGCTGCAGTTGTCACTACTGTCTGCATATCTCGGCTCTCTTCCTCCTTTCCTGGACATCTGCAGAGCAAAGCAAGACCCCATTCCTGAAGACATCCTTTTTGCTGTCTCTTAGCAGCTATGGTATTAAGTGCAGACTGCTGTGAAAGAGCAGTGGTGTGACAAAAATATAGGCTGGAAACCTGGAATCTGTGTGGGAACTTTGGTGTGCAAGCATCACTTCTGTGCTGCAGAAACCTTCCTGCCAATGACTTTAACTTAAAATAAATGTACCGTATGCTGGTAGCTGAGCTGCTGGATTAAATTTATTTCTCTTTCTTCCTTTTTAGTTGACATCAATTTTATAAATAAAATTAGCTCGAGACAAAATGCTATGAAGTTATATTTATAAAACAGAAAACCACATTCTAAAGCAAGAAATCATATTGCTTTAAAATGTGTTACAGAAATAACTACCTTGCTTTTGGGAGCATAGTTTTGGAATTGTTTTGTACCTAGGAAACTCAATTTCAAGAAATGAATTTACAACTGTTTGAAAAACACTGACATAGGTTAACTCTATGTCTGTCTCAGTGAAATGGGAATGATGCTGCTCCTAGTCAGGGAAGTTGTGGTTTATATACTGAAAGCAAGGAGATTTTCCTCAGCTTGTAAGTTGCACAACATAAAGCAATCAGAACATTCCTAATGAGCAGAGTAATGTAAGCCATGTGTACCTGTAGAGGGCAGATGAAAATTTGGAACAATTGGAGGGCAGGGGTGCCATCCAGAGGGACTTGGATAGGCTACAGAAGTGGGCACAAGCCAACCTCTGGAGGTTCAACAAGACCAAGTGCAAGGTCCTGCAGCTGAGTCAAAGCAATCCCAAGCACAAATCCAGGCTGGGCAGTGAGTGGCTGGAGAGCAGCCCTGAGAGAGACTTAGGGGCGCTGGTGGATGAGAAACTCAACATGAGCCAACAGTGTGCACTTGCAGCCCAGAAAGCCATCCATATCCTGGGCTGCATCAGGAGAAGTGTAGCCATCAGGTGGAGGGAGGTGATTCTCCTCCTCTACTGCACTCTGGTGAGACCCCACCTGGAGTACTGCATCCAGTTCTGGAACCTTTATTCCAAGAGTGATGTGAAGATGCTGGAGCATGTCCAGAGAAGGTCCACAAGGATGCTTAGAGGGCTGGAGCACCTCTGCTATAAGGACAGACTGAAAGAATTGGGGCTGCTAAGTATGGAGAAGAGTAGGCTCCAAGGTGACCTTCTTGTGGGAGGTGGTTGAGGCCCCATGCCTGGAGGTGTTTAAGGCCAGGCTGGATGAGGCTGTGGGCAGTCCTGGGTAGCCTGTTCCAGGGCTATTTCCAGTCTGTTCCTCTTCCCCACTGCCGTCTTATGTCAGATATGCGTTTCTACCTCCATTCTGAGGGAGCCATGTAGACACGAATTCACAGCAGAGGCTTTTAAGTTTTGCAGCTCTGGCAGAGGTTCAGTTTAAAACATATAAAAACCACAGGTCAGCCACCAAGTAGACACAGCCATAGCTGTAACTCCAGAGTGCATGTTGTCTTCAAAATGCATCTATATTAGCAGTTTAGTTGGTGTCAGGAGAGAGCTTTTGGAGAAAACCATCTGTTCATCCTCTTCACTGTGCTTTAAGTCACACAGCAAAGTAGTCTTAAAGTGCCCAAACTGGATTTCTTTTGGCACAAAAGTGAGCGCAAGATATGCTACAGGATTGTCCCAAATGCACTCCAACTGTTAATGAACTTTCAATTCACAAGAGCAAACCATAGCTAGTCTGAGTCTCAGTGCCAACAGGCATGAGTGCTGGTCCTCACCACCAATTGCTTCTCCCTGAACATGTACTCTTTGTCCACTCACCAAGGTAGGCATATTTTTCCTGTCCAGCAGGAGAAAGCAGGTGGACTAATAGGTTATCTCCCTATTCTCTCTTTCATATGTGCTCTGTAGTCTGCAAACTGGCTCTTGCTCATCTGTCTCCTCCTCCAGATTTGGTCCATAGGCAGCTCTGCACAGAGCTGGCCTGTGTGATTGCTCAAATGTATATTTTTGCCAGGCATACAGCAAAGCAGGTGTGATCAGACTGAGGCATAATCGAGGGAGAGCAGCTAACCCTCTCGTCATGGATGAGGGCATCAAACCTAACTCACTGCTCAAAGGAACTCACCTCCATCTCCCTTAGGGAAAGCCTCAAGGGCTCATCCAATCTCATATGTGATTTCTGTGGCCTTGCCTGAGAACAGTTAAATGCACAGAGATAAGGAAGGGACCAAAAACTCTGCAAATGACAATGGATTTTATTCATCACTGAAGCTGTCTCTTGATGGCGGGGAGGATTGACTCCACCTGAGGCTTACTTTGAAGCCTGCTCACATTAGTGCAGAATTTCCCTGATTATGCAAAACCCTTGCAAGAACCTTAATTCCCCTGAGCCTTATGTTACATTACTGTGTATTTCTTCTTCTTCCTGTAGTCTGAGATAGTGTTGATCTATATTGCCAGTAAGATGGATTTCACATACTGCCCAGCAAAAAGACTCATATCTCCACAGGGATCTGCCTTGTTGTTGCAGAGGGGAAATTAATTAATGCAAGATGATATTTTCCAAAATCAATGTCGTTTATTAATTTCGATCCTCAGAACTCTCACCACCCCCAACCACTAATTTAAATATTTCTGTTCTTACACAGTCATGGAAACACTCCATGGATAATATCTAGATCTAGTAATGGCCAGCAAAATGTATAAACATTTAATTGAACTGGAAGAGCAGATTCCTGCAGTCAAATGCCGCTTGTGGTCAATATGCTGCTTGCCCACTAGATGGGATCAAGGAGCTCTTTTGCTTATGGCAGAAGGCAATGGAGAATTACAAAGAGGCATTTAAGCATTTACTCACAAATTAGTATTACTCACTTGTGGGGCTTAGCCACAGTCCAGACAGTGCCCAAATGCTTTCAGCGGATTCTGTATTGTCAGATGTTGAGACTTGAATCTTGCCCATTTCTGGGGAAAGGACACAGACAATCTCTGACCTTGTTCTCCTGGCTTCTTCTGGATGATCTGTTATGTCTAGGAATTCTAAGCAGGACTTTCAGTTGCAAGGCAGGATGTCGTGCAGTCTCAGCACGATGTCACACTGACCACACAGGCCAATCGCATGCAGGCATCTAGGGTCTGCTCCTGGTAACTCATGGCAGTGGAGTTTACCAGGCAAGCAATAAGGCAATGTGTAATAGCAGCAGGACTGGGCACAGCAGAGAGAGCACGGCAAAGAGCAGGGAAGCAAAGCAGGGAAGTGAAGACATGTTACTTACCTGCATATCTCCTGTTATCAATGTGGGCTGAGGTTAATTGCCCTTTGGACACAAGAATAGCCAATCAGGATGGTAGTTAGCCAAACCATATCATATTAGGCAAAGCCATGGGCTCACTTTTCCCTAATTTGAGAAAAGCACAGGCCTTGCACTAGGCAGGCACAAGCTAAGTGTGTGTACTTTGTTTACCATAGGACCCTGGGCAGGCCAGACTCAGTGGCTCCAGGTTCTTTTGTGTCCTTTTGTCTTCTTTTCCTGCGCGTGCCTCTCTGGTGGAGCAGAAAAACATGCCTAGGCAAGGCAGGACACATATAAGCCTATTTTGGGCCTATCAGGCCTACCACAACACTTGTAGGGAGATGGGTGATTTTCCTGCAATTCACAGAACATCATGCAGATTTGCTCTCTAATGAGTTCTTAGGTATTGAGTCTATTTCACTGATCTCACAGATCCAGATTATCCTCCAGAGTATGCAATCAAATGACACATTATCTGGGTTTGTTTCCAAAGGAGAATGCTCATTGTGTGATACAACAGAAAACAACTCTATCCCTGACAGCTGCTCTTAATTACAGCCTTATGGGCATTTTTAGAAATAGACAATTGTTTGCACAAGGCAAACCTCTAACTCTATGATAATGCCCCATTGCTGACTTCTGAAGTCTTTCTGAGCTTAAAAGAAGAATCATATCCTTCAAAGAAAGTTAAGAAGAACAAAGAGAGATTTGTTTTTCTTACATTTAAAAGAACTTCACTCATTGGCAATTTCAAGAGAATTGCTTGGGAAGATGGCGAATGAAAATGAAGGAATTCCTATTCTCTTCAGTTGTTAACTATGTGTTTCCTGCAATGGTAAATGGAAAAGAGGTGAATTTTCTATTGATGTTGAAAGAGATTATATGCCCAGCAAAAAGAAACAAAGAGGAGTGATTTCAGGCCATCATAAACAGATTGTCACACATCCTGGGTTAAATGGTTGGGAGAATTTATGGGATACTTAGGAGACAGACTGTTTCCTTTGCATCACAGCTGGAACCCTTCAACACTGGTTTCAAGTAACACAGGAGGGTTCCTGGCCTTAACATTACTGAAAATTGAATGACAAATAGATGCATTTAGTAGGTTAGTTGCTGACAAAGATGGTGAAATTATATGCTTGAAGTATGTAACTTGATTTGTTTTATCTGCTTGGGAGAGAAATGAAATAGTTGTGTTGTTCATTTTATATTAATTTACCATTTTGTGAGAGCTGTACCTTCCAAAAAGCTTTCCTATCCCCTTCAGTTTATAAACTTAAGGTGGTGAAATGGATTTTGCCCTTCTAAAAGTCCTTGTTTTAATTTCTGCTCCTTGCTTAGCAGTCTACTATGTACTTTTTCTTATGACCTGTGAGATAGCAAATCAGCTGGAAGGGATGTCTAGATGTGCAGGTGTTGATCTCCTGGAAGGTAACAGAGCCCTGCAGAGGGACCTTGACAGGGTAGATGGGTGGGCACAGGCCAATGCGATGAGATTTAACAAGGCCAAGTGCAGAGTTCTATACTGTGGCTACAACAAACTCAAGAAGTGCAACAGGATAGGGACAGAGTGGCTGGAGAGCAGCCAGGCAGAAAAGGACCTGGGGGTACAGCAGCGGCAGGTGCCGGGTGGGCCACCCCTGCCCATCTCTTTTCCCAATGTCCTAATGACTGTGGCTAGCTGTAGTTGCCATGTGGTCCAGGCTAGGACTGCAATAAAGCATCTTTGAATCAAATTTAGGCACAGTGCAAAAACCACTAGGAAGTACCATTTATCCCTTGAAATAGTTGGACCTTCTGTTTTCCAGCACACATTCTCAGAGGTGTTCCATGTTTCAGAGGCATTCCCAAACACAGTTAAGTTTCCAACAGAATCCAGTAAATATCCATACATCCTCACAGGTAAACCCTTACAATAGTCCCATACTATATCAATCATTATCCAGAAAACATCACAGTATCACCAAGGTTGGAAGAGACCTCACAGATCATCAAGTCCAACCCGTTACCACAGAGCTCAAGGCTAGAGCATAGCATCAAGTGCCACGTCCAACTTTGCCTTGAACAGCTCCAGGGACGGCGACTCCACCACCTTCCTGGGCAGCCCATTCCAGTAGCCAATGACTCTCTCAGTGAAGAGCTTTCTCCTCACCTCAAGCCTAAATTTCCCCTGGCATAGCTTGAGGCTGTGTCCTCTTGTTCTGGTGCTGGCCACTTGAGAGAAGAGAGCAACCTCCTCCTGGCTACAACCACCCCTCAGGTAGTTGTAGACGGCAATAAGATCTCCCCTAAGCCTCCTCTTCTCCAGGCTAAAACAATCCCAGCTCCCTCAGCCTCTCCTTATAGGGCTTGTGCTCGAGGCCTCTCACCAGCCTCATTATAAACTTATAAGTCCAAAGCAACCATCCAAATGCTTGAATTATCAAAACTCTCAGAACATCCACTTTTAACTTCTAAATCTTGTCTAAAATAATTATGTTTTATCTAGCCCCACATTGAGATGCCAAATTAATTGTCTTGGTTTAAATTTAAATTTCTCAGAGACTCAAATACAGTTGATAGAACCAATAATAACTCATAGGATGCCCTTCCCTCTTCCTCCTTCTTTCCCAAAGAAAAAGGAATTAGAGGGGAAAGGTAAGCAGACCCAAATAAATAACCTCACTGCAATTTGGAAGTTAAAAAAAGAAATGTTTAACAATAAATAAAAGATATATGAGGTAGGAAAGTTACAAAAACATAGGGAAGGGAAAACAAGATACAAAAATATGTAAATACACAACCAGATTTGATGGTAGGGAGTTTCATCCGCCTCATGGGTGACAGCCACATGGTGAAACAGAGAGAAGCAGGAAAAGAGAAATGGTGATGAGTGCTGGCAAGCAGGAGACAGAGGAGAGAAAGAAGACCAGAAACTCCCCCTGCTTTTATGGGTCAGACAGGAAGTGGGAGTGCACTAAACCACCACACCTGGTATTGTTCAGACCCACCCCCGGTGAGAGGTCAAGACCACTCCACCAGGAGGGTTAACTCTGTACACCTGGGTTATGTTGGAGTCTCCTCCCACCCCAGGTGTAACCACTTTGCCCTCTTCCCAGCCCTGCTTTTTAACTAGCTACAGGAAGGGCAGAAGCCCTAAGCTTGCTGAATTGGGCAGAGGGATTCTTCTCCCGTGATCGCTGGTGAGTGCCCATGGTGTGCACTGGGTGAGTGGTGAAGGGGACAAAAGGCTGGGGAACCTGGTGGCTCCCTGGTTCGGCAGGTATAGACTTCGTGGTCATTTTTATGTCACCTGTGGGTGCTGGCTGAGCTCCTTTAGTTGCTGCTTTTTGCTCGCAAAACTGTGAAAATGACAGGAATGAATCTGTGAAACATTTTGAGAAGCAAATGCGAACTAAAGCGTGGAAATCTCTGAGAATCCCTAACAAGGGAAACAGAATGAAACTCAAATCTCATTGACACTCTTTTATGTCAGAGTGGCTAAACCTCTGTCTTGTTTTGTGATTAAGTGGCATGTATCTTTGCCAGCACCAGCTAGTCACAGTGTCTTGCTATTACTTCTCAGTGTTCATTCCTGTCTAGTTCTTTCCTTTGCAAATCACCCTAGGGGATCCTGCCTTGGCAAGGGGGGGTGGACTTGATGATCTCTGAATATTCCTTCCAACCTCTAAGATTCTGTGATTTTGTAGAACTACTAAATTTTATTCTATACTGCCTGTGAGTTTGCTGGAGTCACAGTGCTTGGAGCTATAACCAGGTTTTTCCTGTGAAGTACTTATCTGATTACCTTTAAAAGGGTCTAGTAACAGATGAGGACACATGAATTGGACAGGAAATGTCAGAAAAATCAGAGCTAAACTGACATTGTAGCACTGTCCAATAAATGGTATTCCAAGTCTTGCCATTTGCAGCAGAGTTACAACTGTGCATGCAGTTTCTGTGGTACTTACGATTTTAACTGACTCTTGAGGACATAGTGACCCCCTGTCCTCCTCTTTCCTAACTTTTTAATCTAACAAATCCAAAAGAGTGTCACTTATCTTGAAATCTGATGGAGTGATTAGAGTGAACTAAACTCAGCTTTACTAAGCCAAGACATCAAATGTACACTCTGCACAATGCTGCCTGCTGTAGTTTTTGCCCCATATTCTATTGGGATGTGACTATTTGATTTGCCCTTGGCATCTACTGAAATACTGCCCAACATTCTGGGATCTTTTAAGGTGTTAAAATCCTAATTCTCCTAGGTTCTTGTCTGGAAAGAGTTAATTGTGCCACCTATGCACATTTCCAGTTAACAGCTTCTCCCCTCTGTTCACTTGAGAACTTTTATTTCTGTCATTGTGTTTCCTACTTGCTTCTCACCAACAGCTGCCTTTGATTTAAATCCATGTAGTTATGTGGAGTACTACCTGAGGGCTGAATGGAGCTGAAAGTTGTTTGTACAACATGGTGCACAGGCACCTATGCAGGCACCATTACTGATCCTGCAGGGAAATGTCATGTCACTGGAACTCCAGCAGAGATCAACATGGGAGCAGAATGCAAAGAGCAGTGAGATGTGCCAGCAATGGCAGCTTTATTTAGGTCTTCCTGGTGTTCTGAATGCAGCTGGGTGGTTTACTGCCTATGAGATAAATCATATGAACTTTTGGAACTGCCTTTAAATATTGGCTTTATGCTCCTCTGCTGTAGTAGAAGGGTCCATCACTGACACAAAAGCAAGAACGTGACTGGTAATAACCTGAATAGGAGCTTTTATATTTTCATGTTCAATGCATTTCACAGCCAGAGGACTTGGACACCTTTTAATTTTTGGATACTCATGAGGAAAAATGAGTTAGGTTTTAGGAACATCCTAGCACTTTCCTTAAGCTTTGCACTTCTGAGGCAGCAGATAAATTTCAGAGAGCTAGTTTTCCTTGTCCATCACCCTGGTAGTTAGTGTCTGCAGTGTGAAAAGGGACAACAGTTAGAAACCACTATGCAATCTGTAGTTCTGTCTCTTCATGTCCATCAGCAATTATCATGGGACATCCAAGTTAAGTCCACATGGTCTCCCTTTGATGCCTATAGTCAGCTGGAGAAAGACATCGATCATAACTTGAAGTTTATTGTTGTAAGAAGAAAACAATCTATTGAACTTTAAGCTGATACTTAAAACGGAAACTAACTGAGCTGATTGGTATAAAAAAAATGAGACAACCTTTTGACTGATTGGTAAAAGCTAATGATAGAGAGATACTGGTCTGAGACTGGTAACAGTGTATGGCAAGATGGATGAAGAATACCTGGTTGGGAGACCTATGTGATGCTTAGACAAGAGACTTCTGACAGAAGCACAAGCAATGGCAAATCAGTCTGGGGAAGACCGTAGAGGAGAGACCTGTCAGTAGATCTAACTGCCAGTTGGAGAGAAAAGGAGGAAGAACCTGCCTTTGGTGTGTGCCTGAAGCAGAGAAGCTAAGCCTTTGGATTCTGGGCTGGATCAGTGAAAGAGTCTCCCCAGACTTGTGATCCTCAGCAATCATCATAAGTACCTGCTGTTGGTCGTCACTCAGCATACAGGAGCATGACTTCTGTGATGCTTCCATACTGATGGCGATGGTCATTCTGCAGCAATATTAAAGGTCTGTCTATTGTTAAAACATTAGTAATGATATCAACAATAATAATGGTAACATTATGTAATAAAGTATAGTATCATTCAATATTCCTTGTAGTGCTCCATGTGTGTGTTGTCATATGCTTAACTGCCAGTCTCTCTGTGCAATTTGATCTTAGAATTCCAGAGCCCTGTGACAGTTCCACAGTGAGAGAAATGAGTTAGCTCACACTTCTAACAGTAGCATTTCACTGAATCACTGAATAGATGAGCTTGGAAGAAAATTCTGGATATTGCCTAGTCCAGCACCTCTCCTCAAAGAGGGTCTCTGTTAAAGCAGGCTGACCAAAGCAATGTCCACCTTGTAAGTGAATATTTGTAAGGATGGGAACTCCTGTTTTTGTATCCCACAAGTTGCGCTTCATCCAACCATCTTTACTAGTGTGATGGTTTGGGTGTTACCTGTCCCCCCCACACACTTTGGAAAATCACCCAGACTCAGCAGCACTGGAAATCGAATGAGCTTTACATTTACAGCTTAGCACAATATACAAGCAGATATTTACAATATTTACAGCTATAGACAGAAATGTGCAAGTTGAAAGTGATACAGAAACACAACAGCCCTCCCAGAAACCAGTCCCCAGGAGGTCTCCCAACCACCCTTCCACCTTCTTTCCACCACTCTGCCATATCCCAAACTTTGCCTTGCATGCAAGGTGAGCTGTGAGGCTTGGCAAGGGGAGTTAGAAAGCAGAAGGATTAGTTACACAGAGGAGAGTGGGAGAAAGCACAGACACCTGCTGCGGCAGAGCTGCACTATCTTGCCTATGTTTATGGTCTTGTTCTTATACATCTCAGCAAGCCTATGAGTGAAGTAGACATCACCATTGTTTCCTTTGCACAGCCTGTAATCTAATTTCTCTTGTTAAAATATTCCAGTTAGCCTCAAACTAGAACAACCAGACAGGACTGAACTAATTACGTAGGATCAGGATTTAGATGTCATTTTGAAAATATATATAAATGAGAAAACTAAGAGCAAAATGCCCAGAAGTAACACCATCTCCAGCTGTCAAATCTGTAGTTGCTGATTTGAAGTGTGGAGCCTAAAGTAGGGAGCACCACTTGATTGGCCATACTCTTGATATCTTCTGTACTAGCAATAAGGGACTGACCATGAGCCATCAATGTGCTCTTGTGGCCAAGAAGGCCAACACCATTCTGGGATGTATTAGGAGGGCTCTGGTTAGTATGTCAAGAGAGGTTCTCCTCCCACTGTGTTCTGCCCCAGTGAGGCTGCATCTGGAATATTGTGTCCAGTTCTGGGCCCTCCAGTTCAAGAAGGACTTCAAGGAACTGCTTGAGAGAATCCAGTGCAGAGTCACAAAAATGATAAAGGGAGTGGAACATTTTCCTTATGAGGAGAGCCTGAGGGAGCTGTGGCTCTTTAGTTTGGAGAGGAGGAGACTGAGGGGTGACCTCATGAATGTTTATAAATATGTAAAAGGTGATTGCCAGGAGGCTGGAGCCAGGCTCTGCTGAGTGATGCCTAATGACAGAAGAAGGGCCAATGAATGGAAGCTGAGGCATAGGAAGTTCCATGGAAACATGAGGAAAAAAGTTTTCACGGTGATGGTGAGAGAACACTGGATTGGGCTGCCCAGGGGGGATATGGTATCTCCCTCTTTGAAGATATTCAGTACCTGCCTGGATACATTCTTGTGTGATCTGGAATAGGTGATCCTGCTTTGGCAGGAGGGTTGGACTGGGTGATCATTCAAGGTCCCTTCCAGCCCCAAACATTCTGTGATTCTGTGAAGTCAGTAGAGGTTGACACCTGGATTCTAATGTCAACTCCTAGGCAAGAGTGGAATGAGTGCTGGATATTATCTGTGGTCAGTGGCAGCTGGAATTGCTTCTCTCTGTGCAATGTAAGTATTAAAAATAGGCCTAGTAATGACAGAGAATCTGAATTATATTTCCAGAATAATCAAAATGCTAATGAGAGGTTATAAAAGGAAAAGCTGAACAAAAAGAAATAGTTTTCCTATACACTGAGCAAGGAGAATAAATAAACTATGGTAAAAATAATTTCTCACTTGCCTGCCTTCTGAATGTTGTATTCTCAACCCTGGCCATATCTGGGCAGTCAGGTATCTCAGGGATCCAGCTTTGTGTAATTAGCTTCCTTGTTAAGCAGTCAAAAAATAGAAAGAAGTGAGGTACAATAGTACAATCTATAAGGTACATTCAGATGCGGGCAAAGTAAGTTGTGCAATTCTCTTAATATCTGTGAGAGTACACCAGGAGTGAATAGTGAATAAGGCCCTATACCTTAAAGAGATGTTTTCAGATATTACTACTCAGCTTAATAATGGGCAGATCAGCACATTTTTACTTTGGAAACTCTCATTTTTACTTTTTTGATTGAAGGCCTGAAACTTTTAAGCATATGCTATTGAGGTTATTTTAGTGAAGTCTTCCTAATGATGGAGGTAAAATGGGTGTTACTTTTTGAATGCATTGTCCAAACCCAAGGTAAAGACAGCCATTGTGATCAGAAGTCCTATTTTTGGTGACGTTCTAGTTTCTACTATCTTTAGAATAAAATAATAGAGGGGAAAAAAAGTACTTTCCTCATTAAATGTAACCTACTTGTACAATTCACTCACACTGTGATATATAATATACTATACTGAGGGAGAATGTGCACACAAATCTTGCAGGAAAAAAAAAAAAGCAATTTTAGTCCAAACTCTTGTGTAAAGAAGAGAGAGGCCAGATATTCATCTGGCTTATCTAGCATAGTTTTTCTTGCATTTACACTCTTCCCATAATGTGAACTTCTTTATCTGTGAATTCTTTTTCGAATTTTTCAGGGATGTGCCTGTGGTGAGGTGGTCATAGATGCCTGTGGGGAGGTTTGTGTAAGGATCAAACTCTGCAGTATTGGGGTTTGTAGCACCTGCCTAAGCTCTAGAGTCACTTAGAATCATGGAATAGAATCATAGAATCAACCAGGTTGAAAGAGACCTCCAAGATCATCCGGTCCAACCTAGCACCCAGTCCTAGCCAATCAACTAGACCATGGCACTAAGTGTCTCAGCCTGTCTTGACTGACTGACATAGAAAAAATGGTACAGCAGCTCAGATGAGGCAAAAAAAATGTTGTTTAAGCAGAGAGTCTGTAACAAGCATCATTGAAATAACTTTTACTTTGGAAATGGAATTAGATTATACAAAAGATTAGAAATTAATGAAATATATTTAGAATTCAGGTGAGGGCAAGCATTTGCTTGCAGGTTAGATTTGAGGTTCATAAATGATTAAAATATTTCATTAATCGCTGGAGAGAGGAAAAAGTGAGTACAAAAATACAAAATGTGTTAGAAACAGAGACAGAGCAGCTTTAGCATGTGGGGTAAGTAACCATGTCTGTCTAATGGGAACTGTTGAGGGACTGGCACTCCAAGATAGCTGTTATTATTCTCTCTTCACAGAGAGAGTGATTTGACATTGGAATGGGCTACCCAGGGAGGTGGTGGAGTCACCATCCCTAGAGCTGATCAAGAAAAGACTGGAGGGGGGACTTAGTGCCATGGTCTAGTTGATTGGATAGGGCTGGGTGATAGGCTAGACTGGATGATCTTGAAGGTGTCTTCCAAGCTGGTTGATTCTGTGGTTCTATGATAATACTTCACTGTCCAGGAACATGTTTGGGTTTAAAATGGCCATTGATCACAGTAAAAAAATACTGACAGCAATGGGACTCTGTGTTTGAAAATGACTCCTCAATATCCCATGTAGTGGGGCAGATTTTGGAACCAAGGTGGTGTCTGAAGAATTTGGGAAAGAATAAAGACAGCAAGGATATCAAATAAACATTCATGCAGCCTTCAGTAGTTTCATCTAAGTTACTTTGTGATTTTAATGTATTTCCTGGTGCACAAAAACACAAAAGTCCTTGGTTTATGTGCCAGTCCCAGCTAGAAGAATGTGTACTGTACCCCAGAACAGTGAGTTATGAGGGTTTTTTTGTGTGAAAGTGTCAGCCAAAACTTTAATTTGTTTCAATAAGTTTGTAAGTGATATTAACATTCTTTCCTTGCTGAAGATGTTGACTTAATTCAAGTCTTCATCGACAAGAAATACAATAATCGACCTGCTAAGAATAGTCATTGTATGTGATAGGAGGTGAGTCTAAACACTGGATCATTTCTCCTTAGTTTGAAAGTGAAAGTCTCTTTTATTCCCATTTGCTGAACTGATACCTGCTTTATACCAGACTAATTTTCGTTATTTCACTGGAATGTTTGCTGGCTAATATTGATGTAAATGAGAGCAGGGCTCTTTTCTGCCATCAAGGCCTGAATATAACCATCATTAATTGCTGTTTCATCAGACAACTGATAACATACCCTTCAGCTAAGAATAGCTATGTTTCTTTGAACCTCTTCTAATGTAATTATGAAAGGAAGAAGAGCTTTAAAAGTGGGTTTAAATAAAATTAGAAGTGCTGAGGTTCTTTGAATAGTATACAGGAACGAGACATGAATGGTGACACTTCAGAAACTAGCAAGGTTTAGGCTTTTCACAGCCACTACAGGATAGCACGAATGACATGGTTTTCTTTATCTGCTCCTGTCACAAAAAGGAGATTTTGCTTACAACAGTGATTTTATTAATCACTGTTAAAAGACAGCAATCACCTATGAGAATCACAGAATCACAGAACTTCAGGAGCTGGAAGAGACCTTGAAGGATCATCTAGTCCAAGCACGCTGCCAGAGCAGGATCATCTCGACCAGATCACAGAGGAACACACTGAGTCCAGGTTTGAATATCTCCAGGGAGGGAGACTCCACAACCCCCCCAGGCAGCCTGTCCCAGTGTTCTGTCACCATCACAGTGAAGAAATTCCTCCTTATGTTTACATTGAAATTCCTGTGTCTCAGCTTCCATCCAGTGCCGCTGGTTCTGTCATTGAGCATCACCCAGCAGAGCCTGACTCCATCCTCTTGGCACTCACCCTTTACATATTTATAAACATGAATGAAATCACCCCCCAGTCTCCTCTTTTCCAATCTAAAAAGCCCCAGCTCCCTCAGTCTCTCCTTGTAAGAGAGATGTTTCATTCCCTTAATAATTTTTGTTGCTCTGCGCTGGACTCTCTCAAGCAATCCAAGGGTTTGTGTTTGATTTTCTTTTCTATTTTAACATAGAAGTTGTAAAATTGTGAAATTTGTAAGTAAGGTGATCCAGAAGTAAGACAATTCTGCGTCTTTTTCAGCCTCTCTCTTTTTTCTTTTTCATTTTTTATAATGTTTGCAACTGACAGTACCCTGAGGTTAGGTCATTCTCTTTTATCTCCTGCCCAGTCACTCATGTGGGTCACATGTTGTTCACCACACCCTGGGGGAGACAGAGAAGAGAAAGAAGACCCAAAAGGGAAATGTCAACTCTATAAACTTAAGATTTTGTAGAGAAAGTAATGTACAGGTTGACATAGAACTACTTTCGCATCAGTTATACAAAATGCTTCAATTTCCTGTTGGTAGTATCATTATAAAAAGGAATTATTTTCTCCACCTGATGTAAGTAATTTTGATTTGAGCCAGACCTTCAGCTGAAATCAATGGTGAAGGTCTATCACTTGTTGCATCTTGAGACTGGACTCCAGTATGGAAGAAGGGATCCCTATTCCAGATATTAATTTGATTCAGCTTACTTGAAGAATGTATTTTTATTGTTTAAAGAGTCTTTTCCCAAATAGAATTATTCCTCTTGTTGAGCTCTTCATGCATTGAAATTGGAGAGCAGTCAGGGAGAAAGGGACCTGAGGGTACTGGTAGGTAGTAGCTGAACGTGAACCAGCAGTGTGCCTGGGTGGCCAGGACAGCCAATGGCTGGGAAGGTCTAGGCTGGATGTTAGGAGGAAGTTGTTGCCAGAGAGAGTGATTTGCTTTTGGAATGGGCTGCCCAGGGAGGTGGTGGAGTTGCCATGGGTTGCAGGGGAATCTCTGCTTTTGTACCTGGAGTACCTCCTTCCCCTCCTTCTTCATTGACCTTGGTGTCTGCAGAGTTATTCTCTTCCGATAGTCTCAGTTCTCTCTTCAGTTGTGGTCTGCAGGTTTTCTCCCACCTTCTTAAATATATTGTACTAAAGGTACCGCTGTTGTTGATGGGCTCAGCCATGGCAGGTTCAAGTCTGTCTTGGAGCTGGCTGGTATCTGCTCTAGCAGTCATAGGGGAAGCTTCTAGCAGCTTCTCACAGAAGCCACCCCTGCTACCAAACCTTTGTTATGCAAACCCAATACAACTACATAATGTATTGGCTATATTTTCCCTTCCACATAATCTTGGTATCCATGACCTGTCCTATTTATTACTCTAATATAATCAAAGCTTTGTCAGGCATCTCCTAACATGGCACATTAATTTTTGAATTTGGAGGTCTGTGCTGCATACTGAAGGCTTCAGTGGAAATATTTCATAGAATCATAGAATTCAAAATGCTATAATAAATGGGGAAGTAATCATAATCTGTTGCATAAAGTGGGATCTCATAAATCTACTCTCCTCAGTGCCATACAGAACATTTACTAAAGATTTGTAAGAAAATATGAAGTTAACTCCAGAAAAATTGTTGACAGAAAACCATAATAATGGAAATAGTTTAGACAGTTGCCTTTTGTCACATTAATTCTGTCATGCTGGAGAGTAATTATTTCTTCTCAGGTTCCACTGGTCAGTATAGGACTGAATGTTGACTTAAGTGTTGGCTCCTGTGGTTATCTCTTCATGGAGCTTGGACCATGTGGTCAGAAGATCCAGACCCACAGACAAGCCATGGTGCTTCAGATGCTGCTAGGTAGATAGCTTTGGGTTTCTTCTAGACTTTTTTAGAAGTCAGATTCCCAGAGTCATGCATAACATCATTATTGTTTGAACAGCTGAAAACACACTACATAGGTCAATAGGACTTAGGTCTTAGGACTTAACTGAAAAGATTTTTGACGCAGATTAGAGCAGTGTTGAGCTGATATTGCACTGAACCATGACTGCTGGTTCAAAGGACATGCAAACATCTTTGTGTGGACAGGATTTTAGGTTTCCTCAAATAGGGCTAGAGTAAAAAACTCACACACTGAATTCTGATCTTTAAACTCAACTCTTTCTCTTAAAAACCCTAAAGGAATCTTCACTTTTTAGAAGGGAAATCTCTGAAGCAATGGACAAGCCTTTAAGTGCCTTGTACTGTATCTCGGAAGTGATTAGACAGAACTTAATATTTTGATTCTATTTTGATTTCATTTATGCAAATATATCTTAATTGAAGTCAATCATTTTAATTTGTATCAGAATATCTGAGATCGGAGTCTCACCTGCTAAGCTTGTCCTATTTAGATGCAGTATCTCATTTCCAGACACAGTAAACTCAGGCATAAATATTAATCCTCCCCGCATATATCCTTTTCAGTATGATTGCTAATGCTCTGCTTCCTTGCAGATGTGACATCCTTTCAAACTCCTTCTATCCAGATAACTTAAAAACAGGAGAAGGAGATTATTTTGGCGTGGGGTCTGTAAACCTCTGCATGCAAGGTTAAAAAGTAAGTCTACAGCGGAGGAGCTGGTACAACAGAGCCAGTTATGTTTGTCAGGTCTTATCGTTATAGTTTTCCTAGGATTCTTGGCTCAAAAACTGTTCTACACACACACTGGCACACATACACAAACATATGCCAGAAAAATAGGAATAAGAAAAATGAGAGACAGCTACAGAGAACATCTACCATGTATTCCATGTAGCATAGCAAAATAAAACAAGCGAATGAATACTGTGTCCAATTTGGGGCTCTCTAGGTCAGGAGAGATAGGGACCTGCTGGGGAGAATCTAATGGAGAGCCACATAATGATTAAGGGACTTGAACATCTCCCCAGTGAAGAGAGACTGAGAGCCCTGGGACTGTTTAGTCTAGAGAAGACTGAGGGGAGTCTGATCAATGTCACCCACCTGAGGGGTGGGTGTCAAGTGGATGGGGCCAGTCTCTTTGGTGGTCAGCAGCAATAAGACAAGGAGCAATGGATACAAATTAAACATGGAAGATTTCACCTCAGCATGAGGAGAAACTTCTTACCAGTGAGGGTGACAGAACACTGGAACAGCTGCTCAGAGAGGCTGTGGAATCTCCGGAGTCTCCTTCTCTGGAGACTTTCAAAACCTGCCTGGATGCATTCCCATGCAAACTACCGTAAGTGATTCTACTTTGGCAGGGAGGTTGATCATTTCCTGAGGTTGCTTCCAACCTCTAACCTTCTGTAATTCTGTAATTCTGTGAAGTGTCACTGCAGTGGTTCTTTACAATAGGAGATACTAACTGATGTTGCCAGATTTCATCTTTGTATACTCAGATTTCCTTCTTTCCCCTCTTTCATTATATAGCAATGTTTTAATCATATTTGAAAGGATATTTGGCATGTACCCATTTAGGTCATAATTAGAGAGGTAATCCCAGTTCCCTCAGCTGCCTCTTGTAAGATTTGTTCTCTGGACCCTCCACCAGCTTGGTTGCCCTTTTCTGGACATATTCCAGCACCTCAATGTCCTACTTATAGTGTGGGGCCCAAAACTGCAGACAATACTCGAGGTGCAGCATCATCACTGCCAAGTACAGGGGCACAATCATTTCCCTGCTCCTGCCAGTCACATTGTTCCTGATACAGACCAGGACACTGCTGGCCTTCTTGGCCACCTGACTGCACTGCCAACTTATGTTCAGACAACAGTCATGTCAAGCAGCACCCCCAGGTCCTTTTTTGCTGGGCAGCTTTCCATCCACTCTGTCCCTAGACAGAGTTGTTGTCACCCAAGTGCAGGACCCAGGATTTAGTCTTGTTAAACCTCATACAGCTGACCTCAGCCCATTGGTTCAGCCTACCCTGGTGCCGTTGCAGAGCCTTCCTACCTTTGAACATATCAACACTCACGCCAAATTTGATGCCATCTGTAAACTTAATAAGGGAGCACTCAATTCCCTCATCCAGATCATTGATAAAGATATTAAAGAGGCCTGGCCCAAATACTGAGCCCTGGGGAACACCACTAGTGACTGGATGTGTTCTGGTAGGGCATAAATCCTGACAGGCCAGTTTAACCTCTGCTCTTCTCCTGCTGTTGAGGGTCTGGGAGTGGAGTTGAATGAGCAAACAATGAAGGGTTTGTTCTCAGTAAAGCCTTGAGGGCTAGGGGCTTAGCACCACGTGCCAGGTGTCTTGTGCTGCCCTCACCGTGCCTGTGCCTGTGTGGTCACCCAAGGCACGAAGCTGTGAATGCATTGGCCAGAACAATGGTGCTAGTGCCTATTGGCCACTTTCATTTTCAAAATGATGTATTTAATGGCGGGGGGGGGGAGGGTGATTTAGAAACTGCCTTTCTGCACTGACCCTCCACCAGGAGCAGCACCTCATTCGTGGCTCATTAACTGGGAATCACAGTGGCCACGTGTTCGCAGCTAGCACTAGCAGCTCAGCGGCAGCATCTCAGTTCTCTCTTTCCCTCTGCCTGGAATATTTTGTATTTTACCAGGGAATCATCACAAGTTTTGGAAGCATCTTTGTACAGCAAAGTTACTCAGGAACTGAAGTGTCTAGTACAGGTCTAGACTGCACCAGTACAGGCTGGAAGGTGATCTGCTGGAGAGCAGCCCTGGGAGTGCTGGTGGATAACAAGTTAACTATGGGACAGCAATGTGCCCTTGTGGCCAAAAAGACCAATGGGATCTTGGGGTGTATTAACAAGAGTGTGTCCAGCAGATCAAGGGATGTTCTCCTTCCCCTCTACTCTGCCCTGGTGAGGCCTCATCTTGAATATTGCATTCAGTTTTGGGCTCCCCAGTTGAAGAGGGACAGGGATCTGCTGGAGAGGGTCCAGCACAGAGCTATGAGGATGATGAGGGGACTGGAGGGCGTGGCATATGAGGAGAGGCTGAGGGACCTGGGGCTTTTTAGTCTGGAGAAGACAAGACTGAGAGGGGATTTAATAAATATCTATAAATGTCTGAGGGCTGGGGGTCAGGACGGGGGGGGACAGGCTCTGCTCACTTGCTCCCTGTAATAGGACAAGGAGCAATGGGTGTAAGCTGCAGCATAAGAGGTTAACCTTAACACAAGGGGGAACTTCTTTAGTGTAAGGGTCCCAGAGCATTGGAACAGGCTCCCCAGAGAGGTAGTGGAGTCTTCTTCTCTGGAGACTTTCAAGGCCTATTCCTCTGTGATCTGTGCTAGATTGTGTTGTCCTGCTGTGGCAGGGGGTTTGGACTCGATGATCTCCTTGGGTCCCTTCCAACCCCTAACATCCTGTGATCCTGTGAGTACATATGCTAGAGTTAATGCTAAGACTTTATAAGCATAATGAGAATGTTCCTATTTTTCCACATTCTGATTGTTTAAACTGTGTAATTCCATGATCATAAATACCCTTGGTACAGCTACTTCCCATTGACTGAAAATCCAAAGCATCTCAGGGAATTTTCTGAAAGTTTTAAATATTAATTAAAAAAATAATAATCACAAAGAAATTAATATTCATAATTAATAAAGTGATTATTAATTTCCACCACAGGATGCCAACTAGGTTTAACATCATTCACCATCACTCTTTGGGCCTGGCCATCCAGCCAGTTCTTAACCCAGCAAGGAGTCCACCATCCAAGCCATGCGCAGTCAGTTTCTCCAGATGAATGCTGTGACACACGGTGTCAAATGTCATACTAAAGTCCAGGTAAACAGCATCCACAATCTCTCCTTCATCCACCAGGTGGGTCACTTTGTCATAGAAGGAGATCAGGTTCATCAAGCAGGACCTGCTCTTCATGAACTCGTGATGTCTGGGACTGATTCCCTGCATATGCTGCATCATGGCACTCAAGATGAGCAGCTCCTGAGGCACTGAGGCCGGACTGACAGGTCTTTAGCTACCCAAGTCCTTCTTCCTCCTCGTGGGGAGGTCACTCCAAATGGTGTGTTCAATTTGCTTTAATGAATTAGTATCCACACAAAAGTCACTAATACATTTTCCAGCAAACCATGCTATCATAGGGAGCCAGTGGGGCAGGTCTAGCGCTGTGGTCAGCTCTGTATAATGATTGACTGTTATAGGTGTCAAAAGCAGAACTGGACTCCCGGCATGGAGAAATGGACTTGTGCCATTTTCTTGGTGCTGCCTTCTTTATTTCTGGATCAGCTTCCCAAACATGGGAATGAGTGGAGCTGCCTTAAAGTGGTTATTTTTTTTTGGCTGTACATACACCAGTAGGAGTGGCCTTGGCAGAACTGCAGAGACTTCCCTCTATCACTGATAATTGGACTCTAAGTAGTAAAAATATATCATTCACTGCGTTACCCTTGAAGCAGATGAGTACCTAAGCCATGAAGGATGAGTGGTTTTCTTGTCCTGCTGAATGGAGACAGCAAGGTAGAAATCACAGCAATGCAATCTTGTTCAGCTGCCATGTACCCTGATCTACAAGAAGAAATATTGGGCTGCATCTTTGTATTTAATTATGTGTCCCAAGCTAAATGAGGAGTGTTCAGTGAGGATAACCCTTTCTTTTCTTTTATGTCAATCTGACTTTTTATTTTGTCAGGCTTTCTAAATTTTCTTACTTTACCGGATACTACATTGGAAAGGGCTGAGACAAAGCTTTTAGTGTAAAGGGTTTGTAGCCCTCCCACTCACAACCACTCAGAACAATGTGAAGGTTGCACCAGGTGGTGGTGACTTTGGGCTGCAAAGACTTTCTCCTTTCTTCTTGAAAGTAAAGAATGTCTCTTTACATATATGTATGTATATATATATACACATATATATGTATATATTTATCATTGCTGAAGGCTTCAGAAAAGACATGTGATGTGGCCATGGGAAGGTAAGCAAGAGAAGACAAGTGGTTTAGGAGAATAAACTTGTTGTATTAGAATAAATTAAAAAGAAAAGAAAAATAATGAAATATATGTTTCAAAGGATGAAAATATGACAAACCCAAACTCCATGTGGGCTGTAGAAGCAATAGAACCAGGATGTTTGTCTCATCGAGAGAAACAGTTGACTTACCAAAAGTCTGAGAGTCTTAAGCAGTGGTTGGAAAAATAATACCTGGTTGTTTGTATTGCCCCTGCATTCTTCTGTTTCCTTTTTCTCCTGTATACAAAAGGCTGCTGTTTTATAGCCACCCAAATCATCACTTACTGGTGAAGAACTGTGGCTTAGTGAAAGATCTTCACTTAATGTTCCTGGATTTCTTAGTAAGGTTCAAGTCACCATCTACTTGAGACTGTGGAAACTGAGCCTGGCCCCTGGGACTGCCAATCAGTTCTTGCAGGACAGTTATGCAAATACATTTGTATTTACTAGGTGAGTTTAGTCACTGTGCAATTTCCACTCCATGTGGTGTCTGGACTGACTGTAGAGGCTATGAATTATTACTGCAGTTGAGCCTGAAGGCAGCTTCTCATTTAGAAGGCAGACTAATGGGAGTTTTCCCTGCATTGACCTAGGTCAAACATCTCAGCTGGAAGTTGTTTCTTTGCATGGCTTAAATTCATTTGCAAGCTTTAGAGTACTGCTAGCACTAATATTGTCTTCTTCCTAGCAGGGAAGAGATTCAAGCTAGTTTTGGCTAACAACCATGACTTCTAGTTACCTGGAATTTTGAGTTTAATTAACTTTTAATGCTATTTGGTTTCAATCTGAATTGACTTAGGGTTTTTTTTTTTTTTTTCTTGTAAGGCTATTGCTAATGAATTCAAAGCTCCCAGGATGTTCTTACTGCTCCCCAGAGTTATGATTCTTTTTAGTTTATATCACACACAGAGCCCAAAGCACAGCCCATAGGGAATCCAGGCATCTTTTGGTAATTTTTTTTTTCTGTAGAAGTGAACTGAAAAGCCAAGGAATGAGCTCAAATACACTTCCATCCCTGTCTTATAAGTCCATGTTTTGCAGAGTCCCTGCTGTGGCTTTAACTCATGCAAACTAATGCTCTCCTGGGAAAAAACATTGAAGCATGTGATTTAAACATGTGGCATTGTGCCATGTATTAGAGATAAGGTGATTTACTTTTTTCATGGTGCTGTGAAGTTTGAAGGACCCAGGTGAGCTCCTGTCACAGGAAATACTCTGGTAGTCCAATTAAAAGGCAGTAGTTAGGGATTTGCCACTGGGTTTTGGGTAATGAAAACTAATGATTGTATGAAACTAATGATTGGACTCAATGATCTTGAAGGTCTTTTCCAATCTAAGAAATTCTGTAATTCTGTGATTCTGTAACATTGCCTAGGTTACTTCATTTATTGATGGGTTTATTTCTCACAAATACTTTAAATGTCGGGGTTGGACTGATCATTACTTCCAGTGCTTCCTTAATGTAAGTTGGTAGGTCTATCAGAAGTTAGTGAATCTGCATCCTCATCCAAATTGTTTAAGAGGAAGCTGGATGAGGCACTTAGTGCCATGGTTCAGTTAATTGGAAGGGTTAGTTGATAGGCTGGACTCGATGATCTTAGAGGTCTCTTCCAACTTGGTTAATTCCGTGATTCCATGAAAATGCCTGAGCTATTTGCATCAGGCAGATTGTTGTTTGGGAGCAGAAGAGAGGTTCGCTGTGTAGATGACTGCTGCATGACACTTGCCCTTGAAGCTACTGTACTTAACAGTAAAATCACCACCTCTCATTCTTACCTTGAATTTGCTGAGAGCTACAAGATACTTCAAGACCCAGTGAAGATTTTTAATGAAGCTTTGTGTCATTAGTCTCTCTACTTGGGCAATAATGAAGTACAGTTATAACACCTCTTTAAAGTTACTGCTCTCCTGTAGTGACTTTCATGCTGCAGAACCTGGAGCACAGTACAATGTCTAGCATACATCACTGCCTGGGCAATGAAGCACACTCAGAGCTGCTCTGCACCAGTTAGTAACCTGAATGCAGCAATAGTAAGTAATTGGTATAGTGGTGATCCACAGGGGAACATAGGTCATGAAACTCCCTACTGCTGTGTTTCTGCTCTTTTGCTTATGGATGTCAGTTCAATCAGCTAGGAGGCTTGCCACAGGAGTTTTAGGAATCAAAGTGGACAAGAAAGTTGTATCCAGTTGAAATGATAAACAAATATGGTTAGGGAAGGTGTAAATTTTCAAGCCTGAGATATTCACTCTAAGATATTCTTGCAAGTACTATGGAATGCTTAATGAGCAAATGGTCAGGACCTCAGTATCACAGCTTGCTGACACCTTCAGAAGGAAAGCACTCCTTCTCACCACAACCAGAACACCAGGTCACAGTCAGAAGAAATTGTGTCATTTGGTGAATCAATAACTTGCAAGCACTGAGACAGGCAAACCTGACTTGACTTCAAGGTCAAAAGTTAGCAGAGATAGCAGTGGTGTGGCAGTTAATGACTGCATATTGCTCTTAACATTCTGACTAGAAGTCACCAGTAGCTATGTTAGACAATGAGGACAGTGTCTACCTAGGCAAACTGAAATAATATAGATGCAACTGACCTGACAAACTGTTGGGTATTTACATCTATGCTTCAGAAAAATGAAGATGATTTGCTGTGCACTGAGCTAAATGTATAGAATCATTGAATCATTTTGTTTGGAAAAGACCTCTTAAGATCATTGAGTCCAGATGCATAGGCTGTGATTATTGCATTTTGGTGTTTCAGTTGCATAACTTTTTCTTAGAGATAGTTTGTATGAACACTTTGGCACTTCATGAAAGGATATTTTTGCTTTGTGTTTGTCAAAGTATAGTCAGTCTAATACTGCCTGATATGGACTCTTCAAAACATGCCTAGAAGTGCCACCAAAGCTAGTAGTTCAGCTACGTCTTCCTGTATAATGAACTGATCATCACGTTAGTTTTATTGAAATATAACCCACATGCAGCACTACAGACTTGGGGAAGAGTGGCTGAAAATCTGTTTGCTGGAAAAAGACTTGGAGATGTTGGTTGGCAGTTGCCTGAATATGAGTGTGGGCCAGATGGCCCATGTGTATCTGGTTTTCTGTTGGGTTACAAGGCAAGAAATGACACACATGATGTATTGCCACTGTGCTGCCATCTTCCTGGAATCGGGATGCAGTATTTCCCATTGACAGATCATTTGTGTTGTGCTTTTATCAGAGGGAAGGTCTTGTAGGAGTCATGTCAACAGTGCCTTCCTCATCTGGAAACAGTGCCTTGGGAATGGAGTTTGTTATCAGTGCAGGCCACTGTGCTAATGCTTGTTCTGATGTTTCTTCATTGCCCACACACAGAAACACACATTTGCATTCATACTGCATGCACATCGATCTTATTCCTGTTACTGATGTCTACAAAGCCTTTGCTGGTCTCCGTGTCAGCTTGTTTCACAGGGGTGTACCTGGCAAAGAGGCCACATCAATACCTCCAAAAGATTTCACTGTGTGTGGCCCTTGTCAGAATTAGAAGAAGAAAGACAGTTTAAGCCCTGAAATGTTTTCAGGCCCCAGGCAAGGAAGGCACATTATTGTCTGTGCTACATGGGAGTTTTAAAATATGTGTGTCCTATTGGGAAGTTCTGAAAAGCTCACCAATATTAGCTAGAGAGTAGGTGAATCTCTTGTTATTCTATCCTATTCCCTCTTAGTACAGCTGTGGCTATCTAGCTTATAGCCAGCTTTTTTAACCCTTCCTAGCAATTGAATCCTTCCTATTACTTCATTATTTTAACTGCTTTTCTGTAAATCTCCTCTGGTTTTGCCAGTGTCTTTCTGGTGAATTGTCTATTGATGCCTTGAGTTTTCAAGGTACACAGAATCACAGAACATCAGAGGTTGGAAAGGACCTCCATAGATCATCGAGTCCTACCTCCCTGACAAATCAGGTTCACGTAAGATAGTTACCATGGGAATGCATCCAGGCAGGCTTTGAAAGTCTCCAGAGAAGGAGACTTCCAGTGCTCCGTCACCCTCATTGGAAAAAAGTTTCTCCTCAGGTTGAGGTGAAACCTTCTATGTTCCAGTTTGTAGCTGTTGCTCCTTCTCTTATTCCTGTGCACCACCAAAAAGAGATTGGTCCCATCCACTTGACACCCACCTCTCAAATATTTATACACATTGATCAGATCTCCACTCAGCCTTCTTTTCTCCAGACTAAACAGCCCCAGGGCTCTCAGCCTCTCTCCATAGGGGAGATGCTTAAGTCCCTAAATCAGCCTTGTGGCTCTCTGCTAGACTCTCTCCAGCAGGTTCCTGTCTCTCTTGAGCTGGCAAGCCCAAAACTGGACACAGTATTGCAGGTGTGGTCTCACTAGTGCAGACTCAAGGGGGAGAAGAACCTCCCTAGACCTGCCACACTTTTCCAGAATGTGATTAGCTCTCTTGGCCACAAGGGCACATTGCTGTCCCATGCAGAACTTGCTGTCCACCAGGACCCCAAGGTCTTTCTCCATGGAGCTGCTTTCCAACAGGGCAGCCCCAATCTGTACTGGCGCCTGTTGTTATTCCTTCCCAGATGCAGGACCCTGCACTTGTCCTTACTGAACTTCAACTGAACTACAGTTGCTGCACTGACACCTTGAGTACTGTGTCCAGTTCTGGGCTCCTCAATTCAAGAGAGTTGTTGAGATACTGGAATGTGTCTAGAGAAGGGTGACAAAGCTGGTGAAGGGCTTGGAACACAGCCCTGTGAAGAGAGGCTGAGGGAGCTGGGGGTGTTTAGCCTGGAGCAGAGGAGGCTCAGGAATGACCTCATTGCTGTCTACAACTTCCTGAAGAGAGGTTGTAACTAAGTGGGGGTTGGTCTCTTCTCCAGGCAACCAGCAACAGAACAAGGGGACACAGTCTCAAGTTGTGCCACAGGAGCTATAGGCTGGGTGTTAGGAGGAAGTTCTTGGCAGAGAGAGTGATTGGCATTGGAATGGGCTGCCCAGGGAGGTGGTGGAGTCGCTGTCCCTGGAGGTGTTCAAGCAAAGGGTGGCTGAGGCACTTAGTGCCATGGTCTGGTTGATTGGACAGGGCTGGGTGGTAGGTTGGACTGGCTGATCTTGGAGGTCTCTTCCAGCCTGGCTGATTCTATGATTCTAAGCAGTCTTAAAAGTAAAAGCTGGCTGGCAGTTTGCATGTTTTTGATATTCACAGTATCCTCGACCTGACAGAACAAGCCAGAAAACAAATGTTGAAAAGAACACCTTGGGGAGAGCTTCAATGAGTAGGTTCTTTTACAATCAATGCCATGCAATTTACATATTTATTTAAACTCTATGTGCTTGCAACCCATGAAACACTGGGAACACTTCATCCTGTTGGTGATTTTTTTTTACATCATTTCCCATTAACAGTTATACAAATAGCCTGTCTCAAACTGCTGCCAAAAACAAGGTTCACTTGACAGTTTTCTGACACCCTTGACACTCAGCATCAGTGCATCTTCTTCATGTCTTCTACCAAACCCTAAAAACAATGAATGTGTCAGTAATTTTTTACTCCACTTTTAGTACATCCATTTACTTCTTTTTGAATACCTTTTTACTACATTTTTAATATAGCTCCCAACCAGCTGGATCTCTTCTATTGTGTCTACAGCATCCTTGCAGCTAAACTGAGGCAGTGTGGACTGGATGATTGAGTGGTGAGGTGGATTGGGAACTGCTTGAAGGGAAGAAGCCAGAGGGTTGTGGTCAATGGATTGGAGTCTAGTTGAAGGCCTGTAGCTAGTGGAGTCCCTCAGATGTCAGCACTGGGACCAATTCTGTTCAATATATTCATCAATGACCTGGATGAGGGCACAGAGTGTACTGTCAGCAAGTTTGTTGATGACACCAAGCTGGGTGGAGTGGTTGACACACTGGAGGGTTGTGCTGCCATTCAGTGAGACTTAGACAGGCTGGAGAGATCGGTAGGGAGAAATTTAATGAAGTTCAACCAGGGCAAGTGTAGAGTCTGGCACCTGGGAAAGAACAACCCCATGGATCAGTAGAGATTGGGAACTGACCTGTTAGAGAGCAGTGAAGGGGAAAAGCCCTGGAGGTCCTTGTGGATGGAAGGTTGACCATGAGCCAGCAATGTTCTCTGCTGGCCAAGGAGGCCAGTGCCATTCTGGGGTGTGTTCGAAAGGTTGTGGTTAGTAGGTTGAGAGAGGTTCTTCTGCCCCTCTACTCTGCCCTGCTGAGGCCACATCTGGAATACTGTGTCCAGTTCTGGGCCACTGAGTTGAAGAAGGACAGGGATCTGCTTGAGAGAGTCCAGTGAAGACCCATGAAGGTGGTTAAGGGAATAGAGCATCTTCCTTACAAGGAGAGACTGAGAGAACTGGGGCTCTTTATCTTGGAGAAGAGGAGTCTGACATCCTTTCCAGCCTCTAACCTTCTGTGATTCTGTGATACACCATTACTGCTGACAAAAATCTCCATAATTTCTCGTCATAACTAAGAATATGAAAAAATAAGAATGAGTAATATGTGCATGTTTTTCCTAAATAAATATCTGAATTGAGCCTGGGACTTCCCACATTTGAACTCTGGCCTTCTGTAGACATTTCCCAGGAGGTTTCAGGGGAATTACTAATGTTAATGCCACTGCAAACAAGAGCAAAGAAAATGCTATTTTTCTTTAAACAACCTTTTTCTTCAAAGCTGCAACTCTGACTTCAGGACTTCACTGAGATAAAGGCTTCATTACTGATAAAGGCAGTGGCATTTACTTGGGTGGGAAAGAAATGAGAATGGAGATATAACAAACATCAAGACAGTTTAGCCATTTAGTTTTAATCCTATTATTCCTTCCACTTGTTCTCCTCTGCTGCAAGATAGCATTTCCTAGTTAAAATAATCCAAACTGTAATTTCCTCTGTTCTAGTGGGGATAACACAAGGTTTCTGTGCTACTGAACTGGCACTCAACCCCCGTTTCAAAGAAAGCAGATGAGAATTTGGTGGTGTAAAGTCTTGTGCTGTAAGATTTGTTTCCACCTTTCAAGAGGACTAGAACAAAATTATATGCAGACTAAAAAATGATTGTAAGGTGAAGATGACGAGTTAGGACTCAGAAGATTCTTTATCACAAATATTTCCTTACAGAAATCAGCTGATTTCATCTTACAAATATACAACTAGCACAGACATGCAGGGTGAAGAGTGCTCTATTCTTACCAAAATAAACGGACCTTTAATTGAAGCCATTATTTCATAAGCGTTTTCAAGTCCAGATATTGCAGCCATGCATAGCCTGCTTATTTTTTCTGGTGCTTATTCAAGCAGTTCCCCTTCAGTGTCTGTGCTGCCTCTTCAGAAGTTTGTGCTACTTGCACACTGGCCTTTGAGTATAGAAGCTATCTCCTTGAATTTCTTTTGCAAGAATCTGTTGATTTCTGTCTGCGTCTGTGTGTTCATAGACTCATAGAATCAACCAGGTTGGAAGAGACCTCCAAGATCTGCCAGTCCAACCTAGCACCCAGCCACATCCAAACAACCAGGCCATGGCACTAAGTGCCTCAGCCAGGCTTTTCTTGAACACCTCCAGGGATGGTGACTCCACCACCTCCCTGGGCAGCCCATTCCAATGCCAATCACTCTCTCTGCCAAGAACTTCCTCCTACCATCCAGCCTATAGCTCCTGTGGCACAACTTGAGACTGTGTCCCCTTGTTCTATTGCTGCTTGCCTGGCAGAAGAGACCAACCCCCACCTGGCTACAGCTTCCCTTCAGGTAGTTGTAGACAGCAATGAGGTTACCCCTGAGCCTCTTCTTCTCCAGGCTAAACACCCCCAGCTCCCTCAGCCTCTCCTCACAGGGCTGTGTTCCAAGCCCTTCACCAGCTTTGTCACCCTTCTCTGGACACGTTCCAGTATCTCAACATCTCTCTTGAATTGAGTAGCCCAGAACTGGACACAATACTCAAGGTGTGGCCTGACCAGTGCTGATTACAGGGGAAAAATAACGTTCCTTGTCCTACTGGCCGTGCTATTCCTGATCCAGGCCAAGATGCCATTGGCTCTCTTGGTCACCAGGGCATACTGTTGGCTCATATTCAGCTACTATCTACCAGTACCCCCAGGTCCAGTAAAATTTGATTTTTCTCTCTTTCTTCTTCTTCTTCTTCTTTTTTTTTTTTAAGTATTATTAAACAAAATGTGGCAGGTATCAATTGTTCATGATCCAATTTCAGTCTCTTCTGATAGCTGGCAGTCAAGATAAACTATAACAGCTTCTAAAGCAGATCTTTCCCACAAGCACAATACTGAAACAACACCACCAAAAGAAGTCATTGTTGTACACTGCAGCTTTTTCTTTCCTTTTTCTTACGGTGTTTTACTCAAAGCCATGCAGGGACAGGGAACTATTAAGATAAAAATCAAAGCCTCCTGGTGTTAGGCTCAACTGACTCCATCTCCTGCAATGCTGGAATATCTTCTCTTTAACTGGTGCCTCACCAGCTAGCTATCATCTCACCTCCTGCTGACTCCTGAGTTGTTTATAAAAACACATTTCTCTCTGCATATGATACAGATGCTTTGGAGGAGAGAGGAATATATTAAGCATGCAGAAGAGATAGACAGCCTTTTCAAGTTTCATGGGTCTTGGTGGGAAATCAATGGGAGTTAGTGGCAGGAAAAAATAATTCAAACTCTTTAAAGCTCTTTTGAAGTGATTTCTTCAAAGTTCCCCTTTTGCATTTTGCTGTACAATCCTTCAGCTTAGAGATGCAAATCCAGGCATGATATTGTATCACTCAGGAAACTGCATGAGTTAAATCTACTGTGAATGAACAGACAGGCTGAGATTCGTCTCACCTGCCTAGAAATTTAGATGTCTGTGAAAGCTGTTTAGCTTCTCTTGTCAGTAGGAGATAAGTAGCTGAAGAGGATGGTTCGCCTTGCCCTGAGATGGGTGTCAAGGAGAGGTGATTGGAGTCACTACTTTGGAAGTGCTCTTCTATGTCCTTTAACACAGATCACTAACTTTGAGTAGATAGAGAAGTTAGAGATGGCTGAAGTCTGGTTAGATGGAGTCCACCAGCAGTGATCTGTTAGCAAGAGTCATGCTGCTAATAGTTGAATATTCTACCACAGAAGAAATGAAACCAGAACTAAATCTTCTATCCCATCCTTTTAAGCTATCCAGGGAAAAGCAATATATATATATATATAAAATAAAAAGCTGTATAATCATGTCTACACCAACAGGGTGGAAGACAGAGAATTCATTTCACATGATATTTGCTTAGCTCCCTAAATCTTTAAGTTACCTGAAAGTTATTCTGGTCTCCTATGTCATAAAGAGAATTATTCATTAGACTGAAACTATTATAACGTGAAAAGTTTTGAAGACAAGATTCATTTCAAATGAGGATTTAGGATGTGAATTTTGAAAGTGTTTAGTGGTCACTGAACAGTAGCTACTTTCTACACCTCCTGCATGTGGATGTGTCTCTAATTTTCATTTCTGAATGAGAAAGAAGGGAGGCTAAAAGAATCAAAATTAACTCTACCCCTCTCAGGATTTTCTTTCTCAAGAAGTCTGTTAGCATTCATGTGTCAGTGGGAATGGACTCATGCCTGGCAAGTTACCTTTGAAAAACCATCAGTTTAATCATAGAATCAACCAGCTTGGAAGAGACCTCCAAGATCTGCCAGTCCAACCTAGCACCCAGCCCTAGCCAGTCAACTAGACCATGGCACTAAGTACCTCAGCCAGGCTTTTCTTGAACACCTCCAGGGTTGCTGACTCCACTACCTCCCTGGGCAGCCCATTCCAATGCCAATCACTCTCTCTGCCAAGAACTTCCTCCTAACATCCAGCCTAGACCTCCCCCAGCACAACTTGAGACTGTGTCTTCTTGTTCTGTTGCTGGTTGCCTGTGGGAAGAGACTAACCCCACCTGGCTACAGCCTCCCTTCAGGTAGTTGTAGGCAGCAATGAGCTCTGCCCTGAGTCTCCTCTTCTCCAGGCTGCACACCCCCAGCTCCCTCAGCATCTCCTCACAGGGCTGTGTTCCAGGCCCCTCACCAGCTTTGTCACCCTTCTCTGGACACATTCCAGCACCTCAACATCTCTCTTGAATTGAGGAGCCCAGAACTGGACACAGTACTCAAGGTGTGGCCCATTTAAAAATACTGAAATAATGAAATTAAAAATAATGTTATGCATACTTTACATATTTCTAATGTATGAGACCAAGAAAGGTATTTTTGAAAAAAAAAGGTGAGTTATTAAGTGAATATGGAATTGATTTTGAGTCAGTCTATCCAGCACTGTAAGAAAAGAGTACTTGAAAAAGTATAAACTAGTAGAATCAGGCTGTTTTGCTTGCTACCACTTCAGCTCTACTGTCAGTTTTTGGACTTCCTTCCTGCTGTGCAGGAAATCTAGGCTAGCTTGTTTGCAACAGGTTTTCTGGGGTTCACGTAATGTCATGGCACAGCAGTGTTTGCATTGCAAGTGAGGTAATAATACCATGGCTTGCTGAAATGTGGTATTTTCACAGGCAAACTGGGTACTAATGAGGTCCCCATGGGCAGCTGGGTGATTTAAATATTTTAATTCCCATCCATCTCTTTTGTAGAAGTAACTTGTTTACCATTTTACTGTTGTGATAGCAGTAAGGACTGCAGTAGTGGAGAGTGGAAAGGAAAGGCTGTTGTGTGAGCAGCAATTTTGGAGGGACTCTGTTCAGTTCCTTCCAAGAGTTCCCCCTGAGCGAGTTCTCTGACTCTCTTCCTCAAAGATTTGTTGCCAAATACAAGAAATAACCAGTTGGTCTGTCTAAAATACATTGGACAACCAATCAACATGGGGAAACCTGCTGGTCCCTGTTCACCTTCTATCCACCAGCCAAAAAAATACACCCTCATAAACAGCGAAGCTGCCCCTTCATTTCTCTGCTCTGTTCCAGCTACTGTAGTGCTCCCTAGCACAAAAAGTAGCCACTGGCTGTTGTCTGTATATTTGCTACTCTCACTAGAGCTTAAACAGGTCAGAAATACAAATTTTTCTTAAGAGATTGTCATGGTCTGAGCCCATCCAGATGGGAACAAAGCACTGTGAAGCTACCCATTCCTACTCCCCTCCCTTGGGGTGGGGAGAAAGTACAACATAGGGCAGAGAGGGCTCTCTCACCAGTTAAGGTCATGGGCAAAAGATGAGTTTGACTTGGGGAAACAAAACCAATGTAATTTAAACAAAACCACCAATTAGTGGCATGGTCTAGTTGAATTGATAGGGCTGTTGATAGGTTGGACTGGATGATCTTGGAGGTCTCTTCCAACCCAGTTGATTCTATGATTCTACCACCAATTCACCAACTGAATCAGAGCAAGACAATAACAATCTTAAATACACTTTCCTCCAATCTTCCTGGTCCCAGATCTGCTACCTTCCCCCTGCCAGCAGCAGGGAATGGGGGCCGTGGCCAGTCCCAACTTCATATTGTTTCTGCTGCTTGTTTGTCTTTAAGGTAAAAACTCCTCACAGATTTCCCCTGCAGAAACTTGGTGTGCCTCCCATGTGAGACAGTGCTCCATGAACATCTCCATCTAGTGTGGATCCCTTCTGTGTCTTCCCAGCAAT
Organism: Tricholaema leucomelas; assembly: GCA_013400475.1. Classification (NCBI taxonomy): domain Eukaryota; kingdom Metazoa; phylum Chordata; class Aves; order Piciformes; family Lybiidae; genus Tricholaema lacrymosa; species Tricholaema leucomelas. The sequence goes on along the minus strand of WAAF01001764.1, from coordinate 58,829 downwards.
GGACCACTCCAGCACAGGCTTCCTTCAGTCATGGACTTCTTCAGAAGTGGTCTTCTGATCCAGTGTGGTGGCCATCACAGGCTACAGACAGGATTCTGCCCCATTTGATCTTTAAGGACATCAAGGGCTCAGGCTGTTGTCTCTCCATGGGCCAAAGGGAATGGCTGCTCCAACATGCCTACCACACTGACCTCCACACCCACATGGTTTTCTCTACCATATTCCACTTCTCTTCCAAACAAAAGAACTCTCCAAACAAAGGAACTGGACCAATAAGTTTCCCTTCTTAAATGTGTTATTGCAGAAGCACTGATTGGCTCAGCCTTGGCCAGACGAGGGTTTGACTTGGAGCTGATTGAACTTCTCAAAGCTCCTGGTAGTAACTATGTTGTTAATCCTCTCCCCTGCCACCAATATCCCCAGGCACAAATCCACTGTTGGGCTGTTTTGATTTAGATACTCTGAGAAAGGGCAAATATACACCAATTACAGAGGGTGTATTTTATTGTAGTATAGCTACAAATGGGCTCAGACTGACACTAGGAGCACGAACATATAACGATGAAAGGCAGCAATCATGACCTCAACTCATACAAAAACTGTACACAACTATTTCTTCAGAGAGAGATAACAATAGCTCCTTATATTTTACTGTACACAGAAGGTGCAAGTAATGATTAAAATCCTAGAATATTTTGGGTTAGAAGGACCTTTAAGGGTAATCTACTCCACTTCCTCTGTGGTAAGTAAGGACATCTTCAACTAGATTGCATTGCTCAGAGTTCATCCAACCTGACCTGGAATGTTTCAAGGGATGTGACTTCCACCAGCTCTCTCAGCAGCCTGGTGCAGTGTTTCACCACCTTCTTTGTAAAAAAATCCTAACAATCTGTCTTATATCTAGCATGAGCCTGCCTCCTTTTAGTTTAAGACCATTATCCCTTGTCCAATTGCAATGAACTCTACTAAAAATATTGTCTCAATCCTTCTCATAAACCCCCTCTAAGTATTGAAAGGCTACAGTAAGGTCTTTCTGGAGCCTCCTCCAAGCTGAATGACCCCGATTCTCTCAGCCTTTCTTCACAGGAGAAGAAAACATCTCTCAGATCACTTTTGTGGCCTCCTTTGGACCTGCTCCAACAGGTCCATGTCTTTTCTGTGTTGAGGACTCCAGAGCTGGACACAGCACTGCTGGTGAGGTCTCCCTAGAAGTCAGCAGAGCAGCAGAATCTCCTCTTTCAATCTGCTGGCTACACTTCTGGTTTGATGCAGCTCAGGATATGATTGGCCTTCTGGGCTGCAAAGGCACATTTCAGGTCATGCTGAGCTTTTCATCCATCAGTACCCTCAAGTCCTTCTCAGATGGGTTACTCTCAATCCCATAATCTCCCAGCCTGTGTTGCTAATGGAGTTTGCCCCAGACAAAGTGCAGGACCTTGCACTTGATGCTCACAGGGTTCAACAGTGCCACTTAAGAGTCTCAAAATAGAGAAGTAAATCATCTCAATAAAGAAAAACATTAGAGTTTCAGTGGTCACTGAAGTTAGTCTAAAATGGACACTTAGGCGGTGGTGTCAGACTTTTATCCTATCAGAAGACCACTGGTTTGATATCCTTAGCTCCAATGAAACCTAAGGGAAACAGAGAGAATTGGAATGTAAAGCTTTATAAAATAAATCCCAGTGTTCCTCCTGTTTAATTTTTTTGAGAGTTTGAGGTAATTGTGTAAAAGCTCAGTTTCCCACTTCTTACAGTGCTATTTTCATCTTTTGCTGAAGACTATTGAAACATTCAGACTTTTTCACTTTGAAGAAGACTGGGAAAGCAAAGTCTTCTCTGATTCCTTCTGCAGGTCTCAAAAAATGACATTTCTTTAATATCATAGAATCATAGAATCAATCAGGGCTGGAAGGGACTGCAAGCATCGTCTAGATCCACCCCCCCTGCCATGTGCAGGGACACCCTACCCTAGAGTAGGCTGGCCTCATCCAGCCTGGCCTTAAACACTTCCAGGGATGGGGTCTCAACCACCTCCTTGGGCAACCTATTCCAGGCTCTCACCACTCTCATGGTGAAGAGCTTTCTCCCCACTTCATCCTCGTGGCCCTTCTCTGGACACACTCCAGCATCTCCACATCCCTCTTGTAACAGGAACTTCAGAACTGGATGCAGAACTCCAGGTGAGGTCTCACCAGAGTGGAGTAGAGGGGGAGAATCACCTCCCTCTCCCTGCTGGCCACACTTCTCCTGATGCAGCCAAGGATCTGGTTTGCCTTCCGGGCTGCAGGTGCACACTTCTGTCTCGTGTTGAGCTTCTTTTGTGCCAGCACCCCCCAGGTCCCTCTCTTCAGGGAGTCTCCAGCCAGTCACTGCCCAGCCTTGATTTGTGCTTGGGAATGCCTTGACCCAGCTGCAGGACCTTGCACTTGGTCATGTTGAACCTCCAGAGGTTGGCTTGTGCCCACCTCTGCAGCTCATCCAGGTCCCTCTATATGGATCTCTGCCCTCCAGCCTGTCTGCTGCACCACACGGCTTGGTGTCATCAGCAAACTTGCTGAGGCTGCACTCAATGCCTCTGTCCATGTCACCGACAAAGATGTTGAACAAGACTGGTCCCAGGACTGATCCCTGAGGGACTATCCAAGCAGCATGCCTCAGCAGCAAAGGCGACAAGGCACAGGGGCATGTCACATTATGGACGGTGGCAGTTTTCTCAGAGAAGCAGGCAGGCAGCTGTAGGTCAGAGCTCTTTATGTCTGCAGCACTCTGAATATTGTATTCTTACCCTCATCTGATTTGGTGCCGTCATTTCTGTAATGGTTTTAGCTCACTTTACAGCAGTTAATATCAAGAAGACTGTGTGAAGCTGCCATAAACTGATTCCAAACACTGCAGGAGATTACAGAAGTGAAGGCTTTGGATGGGCTGGGATTTCCTTGCTGCATGAAATCTGGATGAAATTGATTTGTATGCAAAGATTGTTTGCTCAGTCCAACTGTTAGGTGGTTTATGCCGCAAACAAGCGATTTTGCTTATTTCTGATGAAGCCTGCTCTCTTAAGTGGAAGTGCAGTGCAGTGGCTCCAGACTGCTGTGGGACATCACAGGACTGGGAACTCCTCTGGAAGCTTCACTGCATGAACCACAATTCCTCCAGCATGTGGGCATCGCAAAACCTCAGTTCTTCAGCCTGGTCAGACTGCATAAAAATGTAATGTTAATTATTGCAGTTAGTATTTTCCTAAAGAACATTTTCTTTCTATTCTAAAGAATCTGTGTCAGAGACATTTTTTGAGCTGTTCCATTGTTAGAATAGATCAACCAGGTTGGAAGAGACCTCCAAGATCATCTGGTCCAACCTGTCACCCAGACCTATCCAGTCAACCAGACCATGGCACTAAGTGCCTCATGCAGTCTTTTCTTGAACACCTCCAGGGATGGCAACTCCACCACCTCCCTGGGCAGCCCATTCCAATGCAAATCACTCTCTCTGTGAAGAAATTCCTCCTAACACCCAGCCTATAGTTTCCCCTGGCACAACTTGAGACTGTGTCCCCTTGTTCTGTTGCTGCTTGCCTGGCAGAAGAGACCAACCCCACCTAGCTACAGCCTCCCTTCAGGTAGTTGTAGACAGCAATGAGGTCACCCCTGAGCCTCCTCTTCTCCAGGCTGCACACCTCCAGCTCCCTCAGCCTCTCCCCATAGGGTTTGTGTTCCAGGCCCCTCACCAGCCTTGTTGCCCTTCTCTGGACACCTTCCAGCACCTCAACATCTCTCTTGAACTGAGGAGCCCAGAACTTTACCTGATTTCTCTCAGGCAAAATAAATACCTTCACTTGCTCCCTCACAACAAAACCATCTGAAAGTTAGCAATCCTGATGAAATTAATATTCCAAATTCCCTCTGAAGTTCCTTAGGAGAGATAATCACCTCCAGATGATTCAGCTGACCTATTTTAAACATGTACTCAGAAGATGAATAAGAATTTTGTCTTTCCCAGGCTTCTCTTATCATGAAAACTCCTTGTGAATCTAATGACTAATATTTATTTTGTCTAGAGAGTTTATATGGTAGCATCTCCTCTAATAAAGTTGATAGATAAAGACACATGAAAGTGTACAAAGCTAATAATAAAACAGGAGCAGTGGGAAAATGTATGTGGGTATACATAGATCAAAGCAGCTCCTTGAAATTTAGCAGATTATAGAAAATAAATACATAATGGAGTTCAGAAGAGGAAATGAAAGAGAAAAATAAGAAGAAAACATCACAGATTATTGTGTTATGTGATCTGTGTTGAGCACCTCATGTTGTGTTCATATGTATGACAACAATATTATCTGATAATAATAAGAATTACCAAACCATCCATGCAGGACTGCAGAAAATTTACAACTGGGTTAGCTCTTCTTTTTTTTGTTTTTCCTTTTTTTTTTTCCACTGGTGTTCTACTGAGCTGTAAAGGTGTATCACAAATGTCAGCCCTCTCTGCAGAGAGTGCCCACTCTAAAATACAAACCATAATGGGTAGATGAGGCAAAAATACACCACACCTTCAGTGGGTAGAAAAAAAGAATTTTTATATATATATATATATATATACACACATCATAGAATCGTAGAATCAACCAGCTTGAACGAAACCTCCAAGATCATTCAGTCCAAACTATCACCCAGTCCTGTCCAATCAACCAGACCATGGCACTAAGTGCCCTGTTCAGTCTTATCTTGAGCACCTCCAGGGACGGTGACTCCACCACCTCCCTGGGCAGCCCATGCCAATGCAAATCACTCTCTCTGTGAAGAACTTCCTCCTAACATCCAGCCTAGACCTCCCCTGGCACAGCTTGAGACTGTGTCCCCTCGTTCTGTTGCTGATTGCCTGGCAGAAGAGACCAACCCCCACCTGGCTACAGCCTCACTTCAGGTAGTTGTAGACAGCAATGAGCTCTGCCCTGAGCCTCCTCTTCTGCAGGCTGCACACCCCCAGCTCCCTCAGCCTCTCCTCACAGGGCTCTGCTCCAGGCCCCTCACCAGCTTTGCTGCCCTTCTCTGGATATGTTCCAGCATCTCAACATCTCTCTTGAATTGGACATCTCATATATATATATAAACAGACTGTGCAAATTCATAGAATCAGTTTTATCCATTTCTCATTTAATGGTATGAACTACTGCTTTGCTTTGAATGTAAGCACCATGATGGCTCTTCAGGTTTTGATGGAGAGATTCTTTTCTACTTGTCACTTACTACAGAGGGGAAAAAGGATAAAAGAGGAAGATGTGTGACTGAGGGCTTTGGACACCAAAGTTAAGAGAGCTGACCTTGTGATATTCAATAGGTGCATTTAGGAAAAATTTTGGAAGGACTAGAATAAAAGAAGAGACATCTGATGTAAAGCAGTGTAAGGAATGGCAGACATTAGATGTATAAGAAAGAAGGGTTAAAGGTCCAGGTAAAGCATCAAAGCCCAATGAAAGGATCCTACAACAGTCAAGGAAGACAGGTTTCAAAGTTTTGAGAAAGCTTTCAGTAGAATGAGAAGAAGGCAGAAGTCTGTTTTAGCAAGACACTGGAGATAGACTGGTGACAGCCAACATGCCTTCACTGGGGACAAATAATGTCTGACAGATTTAGTGACCTTCTAGATGACTTGATTACAACATTGGTGGATGAGGGAAAAGCAACCTGAACTTGTGCAGTGTCTGACATTATCCCACAGGTCAACCTGGTGTCTAAGTTGGAAAGAAATGGTTTTAACCAATGGTCCACGTGGTAGATAAGGAATTGACTGGATGGTCACACCCAGAGCTGATTTCCAAGCGGAGAGCAGTGGTGAGTGCCATTCCTTGTGCCCTGCTCCTGACCAGCCCTCAGATGTTTATAAACATTGATTGAATCCTCTCTCAGTCTTCTCCACTCTCACAGTGAAGAAATTCTTCCTTTCATGTGCTCTTTCAGTTTAAGGCCATTACGTCTTGTCAAGCCTGTCAAGGTCTCTGGATGGCATCCATTCACTCCAGTGTGTCAACTGCACCATACGTCTTAGTGCCACTGGCAAACTTGCTGAGAGTGCCCCAGCCCCACTGTCCATGTCACCGGCAAAGATGTAAAACAGCACTGGAACGTGTAGAACCCTGCGCTTAGCTGTGTTAAACCTCATCCCATTGGCCTCTGCCCACTAATGAACACAAATGCTCCACTGCAGGGAATCTGGTGGTGAACTTTGCCACTCCTGCAGCTGCTTATACAGAAGGAAGAGCTCTGAGCTATAAATCTGACCAGATGACTTGTTATTTGCTTGCTAACTACCAAACACCCAGCTACATGGTAAAATGCATGCAGTAGCAAGATAGTTGCAATTAAAGAGTAAATTATGATGACATACGTTATTTCTCAATGTCTAAGCCATGGTTGAAGGTTACATAGCAATTACTTTTGATCTCATTAAGAATAATTAGTAATTACCAAGTACTCTAAGGGAAATGTGATTATATGAAGCTACCTGGTATTTCCCCAAGGGACCTCTATCTAGTTACAGAATATATGTGCCCCATTACTTAAAGCAGCACATGAAATACCACTTCATTTATGCAGTACCAGCAGAACGGGCCTGTTAAAAAATGTTAAATGAAATATTTGGCAAAGACAAGAGCTTTGCAGCAACTACACTGCAGAATGTTTACAAGCTTTTGTTAAATCAGCCACTTTTATCTGCCATTTAAGATGCCTTGCTTTTTAGGGTAAAGCAATAGATCATAGAACATCCTGGGATGTTTTGGGTTGGAAGGGACCTTTATAGGTCATCTAGTTCAGCAATCTTGCAGTGAGGAGGGACGTCTCCAAGATGCATGAAAACAAAATTAAAACCATGCCAATCCTCCTCACTTTTTTTTTTTTTTTTTTTTTTTTTCTGATACGCTGCTTGGAGAATAAGTTTTGGAAGACAACTGATTCTAGCTAGTAAATCACAGAATCACAGGAACATTCAGGTTGGAAAAGACCCTCAGGATCACCAAGTCCAACTGAGAACCCTACTCTACAAGGTTCACCCTAAACCAGATTCCCAAGCACCACATTCAAAGGAGTTTTAAACACATCCAGGACTGGTGACTCCACCACCTTCCTGGGCAGCTCATTCAGATGCCTGACCACTTGGAGAGAAACAAACATGGATGAAGCTCACCCTGGCTAGCTGACCACAGCATTAGTGTGAAAGACAGAGATCTACCTGCCTGACTTTGCCAGTGACTACATATGGGACAGTGCAAATGTTTATGCAGAAACTACTAATTTGTGGAAATCATGGAGCTGACTGACTTGTAAGATTTTTTTTCCTAGATTGTTTGGAAAATGGTCCTGATTGGTGAGCTTAAAAATCCCCAAGTTTTATTTTGCTACACTTAGGAATGCAGCAAATGGAACTACAAAAAGCATCAGTAAAATTGTCACATATTAGATTGATGCAACAACCCATTTGAAGGAAAACCCATTTTGTTAGAATTGATCCAATTAGCCCTAGCAGGAAATGATCCTTCAGAAATATGGAAGAGCCAGCTTTTCACTTTGAGTTGCTGTTTACCAATGAACCACAGCTGAGAACATCAGAAGAATTATTTTCTCCCTCTTTCTCACATTTTCTGAATGGACTCAAAATGGGAAAGTGTTACTGTGAGTATTTTTATCATGTAGTGTGAGAAAGATGCCTTTGCTGCTATTGCAGGCACAGGGAATTTCTGCTAAGGCTTAGGACTCTCCTGAATTAAGCAGTGTGATACTGAAATGATAGGTGAAGGCCATTTCAGCTGAGAGACCCACTTTTTTTTCCCCCCAATTCCAGAACAGTCTCTGGAGGTGTTCAAGAAAAGCCTGGCTGAGGCACTTAGTGCTGTGGTCTAGTTTACTGGATAGGGCTGGGTGATAGGTTGGAGTCAATGATCTTGGAGCTCTCTTCCAACTTGTCTGATTCTGTGATTCTATGATTATCAGCGGTATTTACATCGAGTAAAGTTTTCTGCCTCCCTCATTGTGAACAAGTCCTGAAAACTTTTCCTTTTATTTAAAATTAATTTTTGGAGTTTAGTTTCCCCCTCCCTCCCCAAGACTTGCTATTTAATTATGTTTCACTTTATCCTCTTTTCTTTCTTCTTCACATTGCAATATATGTTCTTCACGTTGTATATATATTACCTGGGAGTGCTGGTGGCTAACAAGTTAACCATGGCACAGCAATGTGCCCTTGTGGCCAAAAAGGCCAATGGGATCTTGGGGTGCATTAAGAAGAGTGTGTCCAGCAGATCAAGGGAGGTTCTCCTTCCCCTCTACTCTGCCCTGATGTGACCTCATCTTGAATACTGCATTCAGTTTTGGGCTGTCCAGTTGAAGAGGGACAGGGATCTGCTGGAGTGTGTCCAGCAGAGGGCTATGAGGGTGGTTAGGGGACAGGAGGGCATGGCTTATGAGGAGAGGCTGAGGGACCTGGGGCTTTTTAGTCTGGAGAAGACAAGACTGAGAGGGAATTTGATAAATGTTTATAAACACCTGAGGGCTGGGGGTGAGGAGTGGGGAACAGGCTCTGCTCACTTGCTCCTTGTGACAGGACAAGAAGCAGTGGGTGTGAGTTGCAGCATAAGAGGTTCCACCTCAACACACGGGGGAACCTCTTTGCTGTAAGGGTCCCAGAGCACTGGAACAGGCTCCCCAGAGAGGTTGTGTAGTCTCCTTCCCTGGAGACTTCCAAGGCCTGTGTGGATGTGTTCCTCTGTGATCTGTGCTAGATTGTGTGGTCCAGCTCTGGCAGCGGGGTTGGGCTTGATCTCCTTGAGTCCCTTCCAACTCCTAATGTGCTGTGATCCTGTGATATTCATTCAGCACTTGAGAAAAACATTTTTTTTTTGTACCATTTGGATACTTTTTCTTTCTACATTGATGGACACTGATGTCTAGCTTTAAAAAAACAAACCCAAACTGTGGCACTCTAGGACATGGTTTAGTGGTCATGGTAGTGTTGGCTTCATGGTTGGACTTGACCTTATACATCTTTTCCCATCTTACCGATTCTGTGATTCTAAATGAGTAGAGGTTCCATTATTTACTGCAGTTTCAGATCTCATGATACTGATGTGTTCACAGCAGAGCACATATCCCCTCTGACAAAATGCAAATCTCTTAGAAATCCATGGATTCACTTTTGATTGTGTTGAAACACAGAACATACTTGAAACTATGAATATCTGTCTATATCTTTTAGAGTAGATGTATGAATGCAGTTGTCTAAATAGCAGCTGCTTCCCTGACACAGGTGTGGAGTTCTATACCGTATGGATTATATTTCCTGGAAGAGATTTTGGTTTTTGCTTTCATTGCATTTTTATGATGATTTATTTGGAATCAGGTTTAAGTCTACAGTGGTTCACTTGCTATTGCCTTCCTCCTTGGACCATAACCCTGTATTAAAAGGGGCCTACTGTCCTCCAAACAGTCAAGGACAATGTGTGAGGTTTGCTGTACTTATCATCCTACTATGTAGTTCTTCATGAAATGATTCTCTCTAATGAAATCAGATTACCTCCAGCATGTTATCCTTGTCTACTCTCAGTTACATCCTTGAAAAAGTACAAGTGGATTGTCAGACAAAGATTTACTCTTCATAAAATCAGCCTGAGTGGTTTTGCCCATCTCAAGATTTTTCTCAGTGCTTTATGATCTCAGGTTTTCCTCTTCTGTTTTGCGGTTCAATCTCTTGTATATACATACCTTTTTTCCCTCCAACTTTGTTCAATCCTGACAAGGCTATGTTAGTTCTCCTTTAGAGAATTACTTGGTTGCACACAACCAGAAATGCAGCCCACTATTTCCTTTCAGCTCCAAAGGAAAATACTTAGGAGCTTGTTTGGATTCAGTGCTCAAGTACCTCATGGATAGTTCTAAGATTCTGTACTCCCACTGAAGGGCTGAAGACATTTCACCACAAGTACTTAGTATTTCACACCTTTGGGTCTTTATTCTGCCTGATGTCTGAGTATTTGCACTCACAAGTTTAGCACATAGGCATGGTCCTGTGAACTGGGGGTTCTACCTCACATAAGGAGCAGATGTGATGCAGTAGATTGGACCACTCCGAAGTGAACTATGCTGGCTGCAAATAGCTTTCCTCTTGTGCTGTTACAAGAGATATGTTTTCATATTTAAAAGCCATAAACCTCCCTATTTTTTTTTCTGCATAATCTAGACTACTACTGAATAGTTGACATTAAAAGAACCTATTTCAACTTATTATATAGAGTTCCAATTAGAGCATGAAAGTATGTGTTATGCTTTTAGCTGGTGAGTAGCACGGTTCAAATCAAAGGAATTATTGAGTCCTTAAAAATCACTCAGATGTTCCAGAGCTTTGCTAACTCTCAGTCTATGTGAACACAGTGTGCATTCAAATCAGGGCTCAGTTTCATACCTTATAAATCACACCAATGACATTTATAAACACAATTTACTGAGCTGCTCTTTAATATAATGGCTTTATGGATTAATCTTCTGGAGCATTCCTGTGCTTGTTTCTTTTCGTTGTACAATTATTATTCAGGTTTCTTTGCCTGCATTGGTGCATTGCTGAGAGGAAGAGGTTGTGCTTCCCCTAAGTACCACGTATTTAACAACATCCATAATGTTTGAAGACAGAGAAAAATAGCTTAGAATCATAGAACCTCAGAATCATAGAATCACAGAATCAATCAGGGTTGGAAGGGACCACAAGGATCATCTAGTTCCAACCCCCCTGCCATGGGCAGGGACACCCTACCCTCGATCAGGCTGGCCACAGCCTCATCCAGCCTGACCTTAAACACCTCCAGGGATGGGGCTTCAACCACCTCCCTGGGCAACCCATTCCAGGCTCTCACGACTCTCATGCTGAACAACTTCCTCCTCACATCCAGTCTGAACCTACCCACCTCCAGCTTTGCTCCATTCCCCCTAGTCCTGTCATACCCTGAGAGCCTAAAAGGTCCCTCCCCAGCTTTTTTGTAGGTCCCCTTCAGATACTGGCAAGCCACAAAAAGGTCACCTTGGAGCCTCCTCTTCTCCAAACTGAGCAGCCCCAACTCTTTCAGTCTGTCCTCATAGCAGAGCTGCTGCAGCCCTCTGAGCATCCTCCTGGCCCTGCTCTGGACACGCTGCAGCATCTCCACATCCCTTTTGTACTAGGGGCTCCAGAACTGGATGCAGCTTTGTACACAGCATTCTGGAAAGTGTAAAATAAGTAGATAAATAACTAACTAAAGGGCACGTTAGGCACAATGGATTCGGAGTTCTGAAAGATACACGCAATCACTTGGCTGAATTGCAGGGAAATTTTGTGGAGAAGGAAAACCTGACAGGTTTCCAGAATGAAGTCCTGCCCAGTAGATGGCATCCATACACCAAGAGTCGAGCCTGTGCCCCAAATACGTGGCAGTGACGGTTTCTGAAATGTTTTATTTATGAAAGAAAATTAACTTTGAATCTTTGTGTTTTGCCTCAGGCAATGTAAGCAGTAAACACGATTTTCACACCAATAGGTAACAAATAGTTTTCTTAACAAATTAGATGAACCCTGATGTCTGGTTTCAGATTGCTTTAGAGTGATGTGTGTGTATAATACCTTTCTCTTACCTTCAAAATCTTTTTGTTTTACACATGACAAAGTGAAAATGACTGGAGATATACTGTGAAGCATGAATTACCTTTTGGACCACAGACACTTCCCTTTTTAAGACCTGTTTTTAATACAAGTATAAAGCATTCAATTTTTCCTGGCTGTCTGGTGCTTCATAAAGGTGTTTTGCTTTCAAGTATCAGCTTCCTTGATATCATCACAATATATTTTAAAGATGTTGCTTAATAGCAGCTCACAAGAAACACCCTTGTGAGGCATTGCTGATCTGCAGTGATGTGTCTATACACATTTTGTAATGGGGAAACAAGGTATTAAAAAAAGAGCAACTTAGTGTAGCTGTGCCAGAGTAAGGAATGAAGCCCCAGGATATGTGAGGCTGCTTGCCCTGTCCATTAGAGATATTCCTCACAACTGTCCACACCTGCCTTTACACATGTGACAGCACTACAACACAGCTAATATAATTACACTTGTCTTCATAGATCTGAAGTTCCTGTGGTCTCTTGTATATGGACTTGCAGAGGGAGAGAGGTTGGTGAGGATGCTCTGCAGATCTTTAGAGACTGCATAGCTTTTTCACTGTCTGATTAGGGGCAGTTGGGTTCGAGTCCAGTTCCAAGGCACACCTTGCTGAGGCCTTTCAATACTTAAATAAGCCTGTAAGAATTATAAAATTGTCAGGGTTGTAAGGGACCCCAAGGATTTTTCTAGTTCTAACCCCCCTGACATGGGCAAGGACATCTCACACTAGATCAGGTTGCTCAGAGCCACATCCAGGCTGGCATTAAAAACTTCCAGGGATGGGGCTTCCACTGCCTCCCTGGGCAACATGTTTCAGTGTCTCACCACTCGTGTTGTAGAACTTCTTCCTAACATCTGAATCTATCCACTTCTAGTTTTGCTCTATTTCCTCTAGTCCTATCGCTATCTGACACCCTAAAAATTCCCTCACCAGCTTTCCTGTAGGCCCGCTTCAGATACTGGAAGGCCACAATAAGATCTCCTTGGAGCTTTCTCTTCTCCAGTCTGAATAACCCCAACTCTCTCAGTCTGTCTCCATAGTAGAGATGCTCCAGCCCTCTGATCATCCTCATGGCCCTTCCTTCTCTGGACATATTCCAGCATGCCCACATCTTTTTCGGAATAGGGGCTCCAGAACTGGATGCAGTAAGATTTCTTACTGAGACAGGAACAATCTTTATAGCAGGGCTTATTGTGACAGGAAAAGTGGTGATGGCTTTAAAGAGAGTAGTTTTAGACTGGTTATAGGAAAAAAAAACACCCAAAACTATTTACAGTAAGTGTGGTGAACCACTGGCACAATTTGCCTGGAAAGGTGGTAGAAGCTCCATCCCATGAAACATTCAAGGTCAGGTTGGATGTGGCTCTGAGAAGACCAATGCAGTTGAAGGTGTCTCTGCTTACTGCAGGGATGTTGGACTAGATGACCTTTAGAAGTCCCTCTCAAGCCAAACTATTCTCTGATTCTGTGATATCTGACTTAATTGGAGAGACATTCTGGTTGCATTTAGCTAGGATTTGAACTGATATAATACAGAGCATCACAAGCTTGTTACCATCTGGTTTACTTTCTGTGATGGTTTGGGTGTTACACACACCCCCACACTTTGGGAAATCACCCAGACTAGACTCAGCGGCTCTGGAAATTGAATGAAGCTTTACATTTACAGCTTAGCACAATATACAAGCAGATATTTACAGTATATACAGTTATAGACAGAAATATTCACGTTAAAAGGTAATAGAGAAACACAACAGCCCTCCCAGAAACCTGAGTCCCCAGGAGAGGCTTCCAACCACCCTTCCACCTTTCTTCCACCCCTCAACCTTACCCAAGATCTTGCCTTATGTTTAAGATAGTTTGGAGGGTCGGCCAGGGGGGTTAGGAAGCAGATGGATTAGTCACACAGACGGCAGATTAGGTTGGAGAGAGAGGTGCAGCCCACAAAGCCCAGAGAGTGACTCTGTTGTCTCTGTCTTCTTATATATCTCAGCAAGCCTATGAGAGAAGTAGCCATCACCATTGTTTCCTTTTCACAGCCTGCAATCTAATTCTTCTCACCAAAACATTCTAGCTAGGCTTAAACTAGCACAATTTCAATTCCTTTTTTTTTTTCTAAATACCACTTTTTTGCATTTCCCAAAGGTTTTTTTTTAAAACCTGGTGTTTGTTTAGAAAAGATTCTCTTCAATCCCTGAATATGTCAGCAGAAAACTAGTTTTGAAACTACTTTTGAAAAGGAGTTTTTCTGAATAGGGGGATTCAGCAAGCCCTCAGTAAATATGCAGTTGATGCCAAAATGGGTGGGATATGCTTGAAGGTAGGCTCATGTTCAGCTACTATCTACCAGTACCCCCAGGTCCCTTTCTGCCTGGCTGCTCTCCAGCCTCTCTATCCCCAGCCTGTAGCGCTGCTTAGGGTTGTTGTGGCCAAGTGTAGAACCCTGCACCTGGTCTTGTTCAATCTCATTCCATTGGCCTCTGCCCACTCATCCAGCCTGTCAAGGTCTCTCTGCAGGGCTCTCCTACCCTCCTACACATCCACATCTGCTCCTGGCTTGGTGTCATCTGCAAACTTACTGATGCTGGACTCAGTCCTCTCGTCCAAATCATCAATAAAGGTATCTCATCAGGAGCAGGGAAGTGATTCTCCCCCTGTACTCAGCACTGGGAAGGCCACAGCTCATATAGTATGTCCAGGGAAGCACAACAAAGCCGGTAAAGGGCTTGGAGAACAAATCTTATGGGAAGCTATTGGGGTAGTCTGATTATTTAGTCTGGAGGATGCTGAGGGAAGACCTCATTGTTTTCTATAACTCCCTGGAAGGAGGTTGTGGTGAGGTGGGTGCTGGCATGTTGGTCTCCTCCCAAATAACTAGTGATAGGACAAAAGGAAATGGCCTTAAGTTGTGCCAGGGAAGTTTAGATTGGATATCAGGAACAGTTTCTGTAGTGGAAGAGTGGTCAGGCATTGGGACAGGCTGCCCAGGGAGGTGGTGGAGTCACCATCCCTACAAGTGTTCAAAAAATGTGTGGACGCGGCACTCTGGGACATGGTTTAATGGTCACAGTGGTGCTGGGTTGATGACTGGATTTGGTGATCTTTGAAATCTTTTGCAATTTTAATGATTCCATGATTCTGAAAATCTTGTTATTTTGTATCCTACTTGGACATAAAGTCCAAATCCCTCTGTGTTGGCAGGGAAATCTGTTCTACAATAGCTCTGATGACAACAGACTTCGAGTGGGTTAAATTGCCTACTGAGGCACTGGCTGATAGAGAAATCCTTTATTAGACTGCTAAGATCAGGGAAAATTAAACTGTCCTTAAGAGGTTCATCTTCATGTATTATTAAACAACAGGTTCTCTTAGATTGGATATTTTATCACACTCAATCTTTTATTTTCTTTCTGAAGGAAAATTTTCTGGGATAGTGTACAATTGCCAAATAATTTTTTTCAGAGGGGTAAGCTGGATTAAACTCTTAGGTTTCCATACTGTGAGCTTGGATATTATCTGCAGGGAAATCAATCTATCTCTCTATCTATCTAGGAGGGCCGGGCCCACAGAGTTGTGGTGAATGGTGCCACACCAACTGGCAGCTGTCACTAGTGGTGTTCCCCAGGATCAGTGCTGGGACCAGTCCTGTTCAATATCTTTGTTGATGATGTGGGCCAGAGGATTGAGGCCAGCATCAGTAAGTTTGCAGAGGACACCAAGCTAGGAGCAGCTGTGGATCTGTTGGAGGGTAGGAGAGCCCTGCAGAGGGACCTTGCCAGGCTGGACGGGTGGACAGAGGCCAGTGGGATGAGATTGAACAAGGCCAAGTGCAGGGTCCCACACTTTACAGTAAGCAAAAAAAAAAGATTTTTAAGATAACTTTAACTGCCTACTGAACTAATCTCTGATGAGAAGTGGGTCGTTTGATGGCCAGTTAAAGAACTTAGGTGAAAACAGGTAACCATGGCAACTCTAAAGTAATGGCAGATCTAGAATATGTTTTCGATGTGCAAATTTCAGCTTTGACCACCACTGGGGGACCAATGGGTGATGACTGCAACTTAACCTAACTTAACTTAATCTTGAGCAGTATTCCTAAATATTTAGCTGTAAATTACTGAGATTAACCAGGAATCAGACACAAAGACAGGATTTTGTCTCCTGCATCCTGAATTGTGGAATTCTGAGGCTAGAGACTTGAATGTGAATTAGTGAGAGCTGAATCAGAAACTAAAGGTTTGTCAGATATCCAGAACGTGAACACAGAATTCATTGCCAAATACATTGAAACAAACTGGGCTCAGTGATTCACTGCTAAAAGCAATAAACAGATCTGCTTAAAGGAAAGAGGGAAAGGTAGGGCTTTTTAACTTAAGCATTGTTTATTTGAAATATACTTCTAAAAACCTTGATCTTTACATGTCATCCGTAGGGTACTGTCAAGTTCTGAGTGTTCCAAAATTAGATTCTGGGAAAAGAAACAAAACATGGCTAAAATAATGGTAGAACAGTAGAAGAGTAATTGATACATGTCCATCTTGTTAACTTTTGAAAGGGGTGTTATTTTTAATGTGATTGCCCTGCTGTGTTAGAAATTCATTTCAAAACCTGTGTTAGTGAAGGAAAACAGAAGCTTTGAAAGCTTCTGACACTGTCTCACATAACATCTTCATAGGTAAACTTAAGAAGTGTGGGTTAGTTGAGTAGACAATGAGGTAGGTTGAGAACTGGCTGAACAACGGAGCTCAGAAGGTTGTGATCAGTGGTGCAGAATCTAGTTGGAGGCCTGTAGCTAATGGTGCTCTCTAGGGCTCAGTACTGGGTGCAATCTCATTCAACATCTTCATCAATGACCTGGATGAAGGACAAAGTGTAGTCTCAGGAGGTTTGCTGATGATACAAAACCGAGAGGAGTGGTTAACACACCAGGAGGCTGTGTGCTGCAATTCGGTGAGATTTGGACAGTTTGGAGAGCTGGGTGGAGGGGAACCTAATAAAGTTCAATAAAGGCAAGTGTAGATGCTGGTGCAAATACCCATGCACCAGTACAGGTTAGAGGTTGGCGTGCTAGAAAGCAGCTTCGTGGTGAAGGACCTGGGAGTCCTGGTGCATAACAAATTAACTACGAGCCAGCAGTGTGCTCTTGTGGCCAAAAAGGCCATCAATATCCTGGGGTGCATTAACAAGAGTATGGCTGAGAGAGGTTCTCCTCCCTCTGTTCTGCCCTACTGTGGCCACATCTGGAGTACTGTGTCCAGTTCTGGGCTCCCCAGTTCATGACAGACAAGGAACTGCTGGAGAGAGTTGAGTGGAGGGTTGCAAAGATGATGAGAGCACTAGAACATTTCTCTGATGAGAAGAGGATGAAATACCTGGAGCCCCTTACCTTGGACAGGATTGAGAAGGGACCTTATCAATGCATATAAATAAAGAAGAAATGCCAAGAGGATCCTCTCAGTGGTGTCCAGTGACAATGGATACAGCTTGGAACACAGGAAGTTCCATCTGAACACAGGAAAAACACCTCTCTACTTTGAGGGTGACAGAGCACTGGAACAGGCTGCCCAGAGAGGTTGCAGTTTCCTTCTCTGGACACTTTCAAAACCCATCTGGATGCAATCCTGTGCAACTTGATCTAGGTGAACCTGCTTTAGCAGAAAGGTTGGACTAGATCTCCAGAGGTCCCTTTCAACCCCCACCATTCTGTGACATTTAGTGCAATGGTCTTCTACTTAACCAGATGTAGATCTTGACACTTCAACATTTCCAAGGAGCTTTGTGAGTTTCTACTGTTGAGGTAGACTGGTAAGAGGTAATAATCTCTCTAGAAGCAGTGGAAGAAAGAATCAGTAAAAGCATGAGCAAAGATGATCTTGAAACCATTGAGGTTGGAGTATTAGTCTGCCTTTGACAATGCAGTGTCAAATTTAAAGTGGTGCTCACACAATTTAATGCCTTAGGAGAGTTTGTAGAACAATTTTGACAGAGTGTGAAAGCATGCATTAAAGTCTTCCTTAAGCACAGAAAATTGGACCATGTTTCCCTTCAAGGAAAGGCGTATTTCATGGCCTAGTTTTACGTGGCAAAAAAAGAAGGTACTAAGATAGAGTAAAAAGAGAAAATTAAAGCATATCTGATGGACAAACATAGAGATATTAGTTTTTTTTGTCTCTGTGTTGGTAGTGGTGATGTGTGAAGGTAAAGAACAATGTGTTGAAGTGATGCAGATGCCTGGAGAATGGTCCCTCACAGACCAGTTGTTTCTGACAGCCACAGGAAAAGCAGCTAAGCATAGTCTAACATTTATCAGGAGCTTGTCAGGAGTACTCAGCATGGATTTGCAAAGGGGAAGTCATGCTTGGCTAACCTGATAGCATTCTGTGATGACATAACTGAATGGGGAGATTCAGGGAGAGCAGTGGATGTAGCCTACCTTGAGCTTAGCAAGGCCTTTGACACTGTCTCCCATGATATTCTAGTGAGCAAGCTCAGGAAGTGTGGGATGGAAGAGCAGGCAGTGAGGTGGATTAGGAACTGGTTACAAGATAGAGTTCAAAGAGTGGTGATCAATGGTGCCAGGTCCAGCTGGAGAACTGTAACTAGTGGAGACTCCCAGGGATCAGTGCTGGGTCCAGTTCTGTTCAACATCTTCATCAATGACACTGATGAGGGGGACAGAGTCTGCTCAGCAAGTTTGCTGATGACACCAAACTGGGAGGCTTGGCTGATACAGCTGAAGGCTGTGCGGCCATCTAGTGAGACCTGGACGGGCTGGAGAGCTGGGCACAGAGGAACCAGATGAGGTTCAACAAGGACAAGTGCAGAGTCCTGGACTCTTGCAAGTAGTTCCCTGAGGGGCCCAGAACTGGATGCAATACACCAGATGAGGCCTCGCCAGGGCAGAGTAGAGGGGGAGGTGAACCTTTCTCAACCTACTAACCATAGACTTTCTAATACATCCCAAAATGGCACTGGCCTTCCTTGCCACCAGAGCACATTGCTGGCTGATGGTCAGAAGTACAGACCTAGTTATGAGGGACATGTGACAGTCTGCTTATTATTCATCATTACTCCTGTATCTCTGAGAAAAAAAACAAAACCACAAAACCATAAGTTAACACAAAAGTCTGTGGATAAAAATCTCCTGACATCAGAATTTCACTGTGGGCCGTTACAATGTACCTGAAGATGACCACCCTGCTGTTGCTTTGAATTGCTTCCTGCAGGCTGATACGGACTGTTAGTCAAAAAGAAAACACAAAGAAGCAAGTCTAAATTAGTCCCTGGACAATACAAATGCAACTACATTTGGCTTCATATGCAGCAGGTTCACACTGCACTGCCTGAGAATATCCTGAGTGCTAGCATGGGGTAATGTTCATCCTGACTCTGCTTAAAGTTGTGTCTGATTCCTGCAGTCATAAAGCTCACTAAATGAAAGGTTAGGCATTTTATTTGGGGAAAATACATGAAGTGATTATCCCCGATGGGAATTTCTACCAATAAAGAAGCAGTCTTCCCAAAATGCATGAAATGTGATGAAAGATAACATTACAGCCCTGGTTTTGAGTTCTTAACACTTGAGAAAGCATTGTCTGATGATAGTAACTGTTGCTACGGATGCAGCATGGCTGTTACTGTGCATGAGGCAGTATTTATCCAAATCAACTTGCTTTCTTCACTCTAACCAGGAACATCTGATCATAGGATCATAGGATTATAGGATGTTAGGGTTTGAAGGGACCCAAAGAGACCATCGAGTCCAACCTCCCTGTCAGAGCAGGACAA
The DNA here is from genome assembly GCA_013400475.1 of Tricholaema leucomelas. NCBI lineage: Eukaryota > Metazoa > Chordata > Aves > Piciformes > Lybiidae > Tricholaema lacrymosa > Tricholaema leucomelas. The sequence continues at coordinate 39,367 of WAAF01001764.1, read as the reverse complement.
TACTATCTAACACAGATCACAGAGGAACACATCCAGACAGGCCTTGAAAGTCTCCAGAGAAGGAGACTCCACAACCTCTCTGGGGAGCCTGTTCCAGTGCTCTGGGACCCTTACAGTAAAGTTCCCCCTTGTGTTGAGGTGAAACTTTTTTTGCTGCAACTTACACCTGTTGCTCCTTGTCCTGTCACAAGGAGCAAGTGAAAAAAGCCTGTCCCCCCCACTCCTGGCCAGCCTTCAGATACTTATAAACATTTACCAAATCCTCTCTCAGTCTTCTTTTCTCCAGACTAAAAAGCCCCAGGTCCCTCAGCCTCTCTTCATAAGCCATGCCCTCCTGTCCACTAATCATCCTGCTGCTTAATCAGAGCAAAAATACATTTTAATGAATATTTAATTTTTAAAAAGATGATTCAAATAAACTTAATGCAGACCAACAAACTTACAGAGAACTGAAGAGTCTTGCTTTAAAAAACAAACAAACAAACAAACCCCAAAACCCCAACCACCACCAAACCCAAACCAAAACAATACAAAAGAATGAAGAAAAGAAAATAGAAAGCTTCCTGCAGCCCAGTCCACTGCTTCTATACTTTCTGAAGCCTTATAGCCAGTCTTGGGAAGTACATGTCTTCATGTCTGGCTTCAAGACAGCTTTCAGTTAACATGGAATTAGTCTTAACGTGAACCACTTTTCTTTACCTTTGGCTCACCTCTACTTCTCCTCCTTCCTCTATAATGCTTTAGCATCTTCAAGACCAACCGCATCCAGTTCTGGAACCCCTAGTACAAAAGGGATGTGGAGATGCTGCAGCGTGTCCAGAGCAGGGCCAGGAGGATGTTCAGAGGGCTGCAGCAGCTCTGCTATGAGGACAGACTGAAAGAGTTGGAGCTGTTCAGTCTGGGGAAGAGGAGGCTCCGAGGTGACCTTTTTGTGGCCTTCCAGTATCTGAAGGGGGCCTACAAAAAAGCTGGGGAGGGACTTTTTCAGGCTCTCAGGGAGTAACAGGACCAGGGGGAATGGAGCAAAGCTGGAGGTGGAGAGATTCAGCCTGGATATGAGGAGGAAGTTGTTGAGCATGGGAGTGGTAAGAGTCTGGAATGGGTTGCCTAGGGAGGTGGTTGAGGCCCTATTGCTGGAGGTGTTTAAGGCCAGGCTGGATGAGGCTGTGGCTAGCCTGCTTTAGGGTAGGGTGTCCCCTAGGGAGTTGGAACTAGATGATCCTTGTGGTCGCTTCCAACCCTGACTGATTCAATGATTCACCCTATTGCTGTCTGCAACTACCTGAAGAGAGGCTGTAGCCAGGTGGGAGTTGGTCTCTTCTGTCAGGCAACCAGCAACAGAAGAAGGGGACACAGTCTCAGATTGTGCTGGGAGAGATCTTGGCTGGATGTTAGGAGGAAGTTCTTCACAGAGAGAGTGATTGGCATTGGAATGGGATGCCCAGGGAGATGGTGGAGTCACCGTCCCTGGAGGCGTTCAAGAAAAGCCTGGCTGAGGCACTTAGTGCCATGGTGTAGTTGATTGGGCAGAGCTGGGTGATAGGTTGGACTGGATGATCTTGAAGGTCTCTTCCAACCTGGCTGATTTTATGATTCTCTGATTCTATAAGTAGAAGTGCCATGCTGTGGTTGTGTCTACCTGCTAACAATGACTCGAGTTTTCATCCTGTCGGGAGAATTCACGCAGAGCGCAGAAGGATTGGGGCAGCAGCTGACAGTCTCTTCAATGAGAATTCATGCCTTTCATGAATTTGCAAAAGCCAGCAAGGACAGGAATTTATATTTGTATTATTTCTATATCATTTTATCAAAACATTTGCATTTGAAAGGATGCAGACTGGTAGTGTTTAGTTCTTCCTTTCCTTGACTACGGACAGTAAGAGATGCTTTTTGTCACTACACTAATTTAAGGAATTATTTTGGAACAATTCTTCTGCTAAAATTTCGTGAAGACCTGATCAATGCAGACCCTTTCTCAACAGAAAGGTCATTTAATGATTTCTTTGAGAGCACTCTGTGCCCTCTGGCTCCAGCCTGTGCTGATCTGAGAGCTGACTCTAAGCTGTCAAGGCTAATGCACTACTCCTTTGAAAGACTTCCCAGTTCCTGTACCTATGAACAGACTCTTTTGTGCACATACCTGAGTGAAGTGCCAGGTTTGCAGCAGGAGCAGAATTGTATCTGAAATAATTCTTGGTGCAGTTGCAGTTCAAAATTAATAACACTGCACAATGTTTTTTGAATAGTAATGGCTTCCACAGAGGCAGTAGTTTTGGAACTATATTATTATCAAGAAAGGTTGAATTACTACCAATACCTACATATTTGCAATATACTTAAAAATGCTGCAGTTTCACTATTGGTCACCTCGTTTCAGGGATCACTGAATCATAGAATCATGGAATCAACCAGGTTGGAAGAGACCTCCACGATCATCCAGTCCAGCCTAACACCCAGCTCTAGCCAATCACCTAGAGCATGGCACTAAGTGCCTCAGCCACTCAGAGGCTGTTTGTAACTGGACTGTCATGACTTGCTGTCGTTTTTGAATTCTGGTAGCAACCATGGACTCTAAACTGAATTGAAACAATAGGCAAAACCAGACATGCCTTGATTAACAGGGATAATGTAAGGAGGAGAACTTTGGCCACTGACAGAAGCTGGAGTAAAGCAGCCCATTTTTGCTCTACCTGTAGTCAATGCAAATGCATTGAAGGAGATGTATCCCAATGTAAGAGGGAACAGTTGATTCGTGTGTGATCAGAAGTTACAGCAAGCTGGTAATCACTAGGTTACTAGAGATAAGATCCAGGGAAAGCAGGGCTTGCAGGTGTGTGTGTGAGCAGTAGGGAAAGGTGGGATGGAACAGATTCCAAAATAAAGGGGGAGTTTGGTTCTCCTTGGGTCAGAATTCTGGGATGCACTGGACACACGTCACAGAATTCTGAACACATATAAACTGAGAGTGTGGGTAGGTGAGCTGGAGCTGCACCAGTCTTGCCACCACCAGGCTTACCACCATGATGATGCGGTGCCCGGTGGGGATGCCTACCTTCTGAGACAGTGGCCAACCAGCTCTGCTATCTACACATCTCGGGAGCTCTGCTGGCCAGTGGGATAGGGTGAGTATAGCCTGCCCTTTGATCAGTAGAGCTACTTGGGATTGTTTGTCATGTCTTATTCAGCACTGTAGTTTCCCCCTACGGCTGTAGCAGGTGAGCCATAGGTATTGTGTATATACCTTTCTCCTGATGGTTTTTGCATTTAAGCTATAATAGAGTATTGAAATAGTACCCAGAGTGGGGTACCCATGTGTGAGAGTGTCAAAAGAATTCACTGGAACATCCATCCTAGGATAAGTTCTACTTTGGATCTACCCACTCTCATTGGCTATACAGGGAATCAGAGTAGACTGGATGCTAAACAGTTAAAGACTGGAGGTGAGTAAAATACAGCTCACCCATAATTCTAAATAGGAGGAATTTGGGGTTTCCATTAAGCCTAGTTTGCAAAATAGTGACAGTGTAGGAATCCACTGATCTCACAAATATGAGGACAATATATTTTTTCTGCAGGTGACAGAATTGTTTTCCTAAGACATATTCTTATTTACATACCCACTAATATGCAAATTAGATTATCAGTAACTGTTCTATTATACAGACTGACTATTCAAATTGGCATTGCTCTGAGCCTGATTTTCTTTGGCCAAAAAGAAAAGAATGTTCACTTTGGATATATGCAGAGATCACCAGGGAAGTATTAAGACTTCAATGACCAGGAACATGCAAGACTGTAATAAAAAGAGGCTTAAATAAGATGGCATGTAAAGTAAATGATGTGGTATTGTTTCTAAGCTAGGTATCTTTAGGCTGTGAAGAATCTGTAATGGAATGACTGATACAAGACAGGGGCATTTTATTCTCATCCATTGATTTCAAAGTCTTGCAGTATGAATTGATGAGGGCACCTCTGAAATAAAAAGAACTAAGTTCAGAGCTGCTGTCTGTGAAGTTCAGAGATAGAATTGAATTGTATTAGGAAGCTGCAAGCGATTGAAAAGTGTTTTAACTTGAATCCACATTTAAAAGTGATTAAATTGGAGAAAATTACAAAAAAGTTACAGACCATTGCCCTTTAAATAGAGACCAAAGAAGAAAAAAACCCAACAGACTTGACTGCCATTTGTGTGCTTGTGAGGACAAAGAAACCATAGTGTATGCAGGAGCTTAGTAGAATCATAGAATCAGTCAGGGTTAGAAGGGACCACAAGGATCGTCTAGGTCCAATCCCCCTGGCATGGGCAGGGGCACCCATGGCAAGATAAAGCTGGCCAGAGCCCCATCCAGCCTGGCCTTAAACACCTCCAGGGATGGGGCCTCAACCACCTGCCTGGGCAAACCATTCCAGGCTCTCACCGCTCTCATGCTCAACAACTTCCTCCTCACATCCAGTCTGAACCTCCCCACCTCCAGCTTTGCTCCATTCCTCCTTTTAGGCTACCCTACCCGGTAGCCTAGAAAGTCCCTCCCCATCTGTTTTGCAGGCCCTCTTCAGATACTGGAAGGCCACAAGAAGGTCACCTGGGAGCCTCCTCTTCTCCAGACTGAACAGTCCCAACTCTTTCAGTCTGTCCTCATAGCAGAGGTGCTTCAGCCCTCTGAGCATCCTCATGGCCCCAATGACTAGTAGATGAGTAACACACATTAACATACATAGATCTGTCTTCAGAAAGGGTGTAGTCAGGGACAAACTCTTCTCAGATATGAAAGGAAAGTACAAAAGGTAATGGACAGAAGCTGAAGTATGACAAATTCTGGTTATGTAACAGGATTTATTTTTTTTTCATCCAAAGTATGATCAAATAGTGGAACAGGGCTTCAGAGACGTTTTACTATCTCTATCCTTGGATATACTCAAAAGTTAACTGGACAAGGCCCTGAGCAGCTTTTGCTAACTGGCTCTGTTTTGTGTAGGGGTTGGACTAGATTGGAATGGATGATCTTGGAGGTCTCTTCCAACCTGGTTGATTCTATGATTCTATGACTGGATTACCCTGGGAGGCCCCTTCACAACCTAAATAATTTGGATGAATCTCAAAAAAAAAAAAAAAAGGCCCAAAAGCATGAAAACTTAAGTTTGGGTGATCTTCCCCTGCTGGCTTTATGAAAGCACATTTATTGAAAAAAAAACACAAAATCACAGAATGTCAGGGGATGGAAGAGACCTCAAAAGATCATCCAGTCCAACCCTCCTGCCACAGCAGGATCACCTATAGCAGATCACACAGGAACACATCCAGGTGGGTTTCGAATATGTCCAGAGTGGGAGACTCCTCAGCTCCCCTGGGCAGCCTCTTCCAGTGAATGTTCGAGTGGCAGTTCCTTGAAAGAGAGGTGGCTCACAGGAGGGCTCTGATCTGATCTCTCTCTTTCTTTTTAAAAAAGAATTCCAATTGCCATAATATTCTTGTCCTTGAAAATTTCAGAACAGATTTTAGTTTCAGGAAAAGTTCAAGTGAGAAATGTTTGGAAGCAATTTCAAAGAAAAGATTTGGGTTAGGGCCATGCAAAGAATTTACATTTATCCGAGCATATGTAAAAAAAAAATCATCTGAGTCAACCTTACCATAAAGAGAACCTGAAAAGCATCAATGTTTGAGGGAAGCTAAATATTTTCCATATGACCATAATGCCAGGTTTCAGCAAGTTATTTGGGTGTCTTTGCATTTTGGAAGAATATTCTATTTTGTTCAGCTGGTGACTGGGCCAGAGAAGCTCTTTGTAAAAGAACAGAGCATAAGGAGACAGAGAGAAGCAGTGACAGGTTGAGAAGATTGGATACAATCCTTCCTTCTGACTTAGCTATCTGGGAACATGCTCAAACTCAGCAGTGTAATTTTTTTACCTCAGTTTTCCAATGCAGCAGGACAGGAATGTGAGAAGCTGCCAAGCAGCACTGTCTCCTTTGTGAAAGGTGCCAATACATCTTTGAATCTTTAAACATGTAATTAAGACCATTATGAGGTGGGGATAAATCCAATTTTGGTCATAGAATCAAGCAGGTTGGGAGAAATCTCTAAGATCGTTCAGTCCAGCCTATCACCCAGCCCTAGCCAATTAACTACACCATGGCACTAAGTGCCTCAGCCAGTCTCCTCTTGAACACCTCCAGGAATGGTGACTCCACTCCCTCCCTGGGCAGCCCATTCCAATGCCAATCACTCTCCCTGGGAAGAACTTCCTCCTAACATCCAGCCTAGACCTCCCCTGGCACAACTTGAGGCTGTGTCCCCTTGTTCTGTTGCTGCTTGCCTGGCAGAAGGGACCAACCCCCACCTGGTTACAACCTCCCTTCAGGTAGTTGTACACAGCAATATCGTCACCCCTGAGCTCAGGTAGTTGTAGACAGCAATGAGGTCACCCCTGAGCCTCCTTTTCTCCAGGCTGCACACCCCCAGCTCCCTCAGCCTTTCCTCATAGGGCTGTGCTCCAGGTCCCTCACCAGCTTTGTTGCCCTTCTCTGGACACGTTCCAGTAGCTCACTTGAATTGAGTGGCCCAGAACTGGACACAAACTGAACTGATCCCTGCTCTGATGGCTGGAAAAAATGTCAGATAATGTTTAATGCTGCAAATCAGTTAAGATTTTCCCTCAAAGATATTGCTCAATCTCAGACTGCACCATACAAGTTAACTCAGATGTTTGCTAGTGGCATGACTTCTCCTAGTCGTGAACAAGCTCCGCTCTCTCAGCCTCTCCCTACTGGGTGTCACAAACCCTGACCATATTAGTTGCCCTCTCCTGAAATCATTTGTGTTTATCAACAAATTTCTTGTATTGGGAGAGACAAAAATGGATGCAGAATCTTGATGTGGTCTAGCAAGTGTAAGAGTAAGGGGATAATCACTTCCTGCTCCTAACCATACAGCCCAGGAGAATGTGGGCCTCTTTTGCTGCTGAAGTGTAAGACTGTCTCATGCTCATCTTTGAAAGCACAGTAGGGTTACATCACTGACTACAACATGTCCCTCTCTCCTAGTGTGTTCAAATGCTTCTTTAGATTTGTTTTTAAACCAAACAATACCTGTAGGTCTACAAATGCACACTGAAAAGCACAAGAGATAGTCAGGAGGCTCTGTATGTAGCAGGTAGAAAAAAAGGCTTTATGAGAATGCATCTCACAGCAGATGTGGAGATAGTGCAGTCAGTGGGACTGAGGATATAAGGTACCAGAAAGTGCAGCAAACCAGAGAGGTACCAGAAAAAGCCTCAAGTGAGACAGGGACTTCAGGGAACATGGAAAAATGTCTCAATATGTGAAAGAAATTGCCTGCCTGCTCATCTGGTCAGCACTAGAGAGCTAAGAATTTTCATCTCTTCATTGAGCAGAAAAAAGAAACCAAGGAACTGAATCTAGTATTAGGGAAAAATTGTCCAGAAGCCTGGAGTACTGCATCCCGTTGTGGAGCCCCCATTACAAGAAGGATGTGGACATGCTGGAGCGTGTCCAGAGAAGGGCCACTGGGTTGATCAGAGGGCTGGAGCATCTCTGCTATGAGGACAGGCTGAAAGAGTTGGGACTTTTCGGTCTGGAGAAGAGGAGGCTCCCAACTGATCTTCTTGTGGCCTTTCAGTATCTGAAGGGGGCCTACAAACAAGATGGAGAGGGACTTTTCAGGATACCAGGGGGTGACAGGACTAGGGGTAGGTAGGTTCAGGCTGGATGTGAGGAGGAAGTTGTTGAGCATGAGAGTGGTGAGAGCCTGGAATGCCCAGGGAAGTGGTTGAGCCCCCATCCTTGGAGGTGTTTAAGGCAAGGCAGGATGAGGCTGTGGCCAGCCTGATCTAGGCTAGGGTGTCCCTGGGCATGTCAGGGGTATTGGAACTATATGATGCTTGTGCTCCCTTTCAATGCTGATGGATTCTATGATTCTATATGAAAAGCCAAGAATGGGGAAAACAGATAGGAGACAAAGGAGGATAACACAGAAAAAATAGCCAGACAGACATAGAGAAATCATTTTTGAGGAGAGGAGAAAGCTTTTCTGTTTATCAACGAATTTCTTGTACTGGGATGCAGAAGAAGCAGCAGCATCCTGGGAAACAGGGAAATACGTGCAAAGCAGAAAATGACAATAAAGTGCACGGCTGGGATTGGAAAGAGGTAGCATGAAGCAAATTGAGACCATAACACTCTTCGTACTCCCTGCCAGTTGGACATCTGTCTGTTTTCCTGAGGGGAAAAAGAGAGGACGGTTGTGATGGGTGATAATTTTGTATCTACACAGAGGGTTTTCATCTTGAGAAGAAAAAAGGTCTCTGTCCTTATGTTTTAGACTTTTTTGTTTAATTACACTTAATGGCATCTTCTTCAGCACATTACACAATAGAGCAGCTGTCAACAGAACAGGATCTTTCTACTTTGAGAGTTTAATGACCTATCATTTTTGCTCTGATGGTGGCAGGAGCATTGCACTGTTGTGAACTACTTAGGGTTGTTCTTGGTGACTTCTTTCTGCCTTCTGTCTTCCCAGTGAAAATGAAAAAAGTTGCTCACAGTGTTTTGTTAAGAGAGAGATTCTTTTAAACTCGGCTGAAGCATCCTTCCTGGTAGAAGACTGCTTTTACAGCAACCTGACTTCTGGGATTAGGGTGAAGAATTGATTACTAGTCCACCAACACTCCCAAGTCCCTCTCCTTGAGGCCACTCTCCAGCCAGTCACTGCCCAAACTTGGTTTTTTTTGAAGTATAGTAAGCAAGGCTAAGAAACTATATCCATATTTGAGGCCTATAGTCAGTTTAAAAGGAGTCTTGCACTCTTGGTGTCACAGCAAAAAAACAACTGAAGCATTATTATATGTACAGATAACACAAGAGGCAAAGTGGTTACCTGCATAGGAGTTTTGCTAACTTGGACAGGAATACTGTTATGAGTTCTGCTGTCCATACATTGAAAATTATCTTGAAAAGTTGGGAAGAGTCAAAACAGGCACAAATATGAGACTGTACTACATAGGTGCAGTCTGTTTTTCTAATATTTTCTGCATTTGTGGGAAAATGACACAGAAACTGGTGACTGAAATGAGAGATGTTCAGTTAGGAGGTAAGACGTGGAACTGGTTTTGCCAGTAAGATTCAAAAGCATTGGGATCCTTACTAAGGGACATGGTTGTGATGGTTCAGGTGTTATCTGTCCTGCCCCTCTTATGAAATCACCCAGACTAGACTCAGCTGACCTGGAAATTAAGGAATGAAGCTTTATATTTACAGCTTAGCACAAGATACAAGCAGATATCTACAATATCTACAGCTATAGACAGAAATGTGCAAGTTTAAAAAGTATTACGGAAACACAGCAGCCCTCCCAGAAACCAGAGTCCCCAGGAGGGACTCCCAACCACCCTTTCACCTCCTTTCCACCCCTCTACCTCATCCCAGACTTTGCCTTATGTTCAGGGTGAGATTGGTGATTTGTCCGGGGGAGTTAGGAAGCAGAGGGATTAGTTACACAGACAGCAGGTTAGAGAGAGAAGTGCAGGCAGCCAGAGAGCAACTCCATTATCTATATTTATGTTCTTGTTTTTATACATCTCAGCAAGCCTATGAGTGAAGCAGACATCACCATTATTTCCTTTTCACAGCCTATAATCTAATTCCTCTCACTAAATATCCGAGCTAGGCTCAAACTAGCTCTGCAGTAAATCACAAATGTCTGCCTACCTTTCTAAAGTCTTTGAGTTAATTGAGTTCATTGAGTCTACAACTACCTGAAGAGAGGCTGTAGCCAGGTGGGTGTTGGTCTCTTCTGACAGGCAATCAGCAACAGAACAAGGGGACACTGTCTCAAGTTGTGCCAGAGGAGGTCTACACTGGATGTATAGGAGGAAGTTCTTCCCAGAGAGAGTTATTGGCATTGGAATGGGCTGCCCAGGGAGGTGATGGAGTCACTGTCCCTGGTGGTCAAGAAAAGCCTGGGTGAGGCACTTAGTGCCATGGTTTAGTTGATAGGTGGAGATAGGTTGGACTGGATGATCTTGGGCGTCTCTTCCGATCTGGCTGATTCTGTGATTCTATGATTGAATTGAACGCTTTTTCATATGAGAAAAAAAAACCTCCAAACCCCAAACATGCAGGGATTTTTCTGCTTCAGAAAGCCCATTAGAAAAATACATTAGTTTCTTGTGGGTTTATAATCCTGGCTTTGTCTACCTCTTCAGCTGAAGCTTGAGTGTGAGCCCGTGATCAAAGTGAGGCTTGCCCATTTTGGATGCCGTTTTCATGTCCGCATAAAAGACCTGAGATATCTCAGGTCCTCTACACTATCCCCTACAGGTCAAAACATGTCTAGGGTGTTTGGAGACCCTTGAATCTCTGTTAGTATATTATCATTAGGCCCTGTACAAGGCAATGAATGAAAAAAAAAAAAAGAAGTCATCACTTTTATCTCCTGAATTGCTATAAGGATTGCAGGATTGATAAAATTGATAGGATTATCTTCCAAGGATCTCTAACTGTCAGCAAAACAGTCACTTGATAAATTGCTCAGTCTGCCATATAATTAAAGTGCAGCTATGCTACATCATAACTTTTCCTCACTGAGTTCCTGCAGTTGTGCATAGCGCAAGGCAGATTCGTCCCTTGATTCTTCTCCTGCCTAATGCCTATTAAAGGCTCTTGCACTTTGCCAAGCCTCATCATATTAGGTGAAGCCAGAGCTTTTGCCCTCCCGCAGTTGCTTCCGCCAGCACAGAAGTAGGGGGAACAGGGGAACCCATCTGGACAAGCCATGGCATGGATAAGCCCATGTTTGCCCTATCAGGCCTAGCACCACTGCATTTTCACAATATGTAGTTATTAATAAAAACAAACCATTTGAAGGATCAGAAGTTGGAAAAGACAAGCCACAGATGGACTTTTACCCCACTACAAATGGCAAGCAAAACCCCAGAGACACTAGGAAATAAAGCCAAATTTACTCACAAAGAGGGTGCAGTAATTTGTGAGGGTTCCTTTCATCTCTTGGTTTCAGGCAACCTTCCAATAAACTGCAGTTATAATCCAATACGTGAATGTGTGCTGCAAGGCAAAAATGGAACCAGCAAAGCACATGAGCAAAGCTCACAAGGGTGCCACTTTAGCAGCAAAAAGTGTGCTTCACATCACAGAGCTAGGAGCAGGTGTTAATCTGTTGGAAGGTAGGAGAGCCCTGCAGAGGGACCTAGGCAGGCTGGATGGGTAGGCACAATGTTCTTCACTTTGGCCACAACAACCCCAAGCAGCACTACAGGCTGGGGACAGAGTGGCTGGAGAGCAGCCAGGAAGAAAGGAAGCTGGGGGTACTGGTGGATAGTAGGATGAAGATGAGGCAGCAGTGTGCCCAGGTGGCCAAGAGAGCCAATGGCATCCTGGCCTGTATCAGGAACAGTGTGGCCAGTAGGACAAGTGAGGTTATTCTTCCCATGTGTTCAGCACTGGTCAGGCTACACCTTGAGTACTGTATCCAGTTCTGGGCTCTTCAATTCAAGAGAGGTGTTGAGATACTGGAAGGTGTCCAGAGAAGGGCAACAAAGGTGGTGAGGGGCCTGGAACACAAAGCCTATGAGGAGAGGCTGAGGGATCTGGGGGTATTTAGCCTGGAGGAGAGGAGGCTCAGGGGTGACCTCATTGCTGTCTACAACTACCTGAAGGGAGGTTGTAGGCAGGTGGGAGTTGGTCTCTTCTGCCAGGCAATCAGCAACAGAACAAAGGGGCACAGTCTCAAGTTGTGCTGGGGGAGGTCTAGGCTGGATGTTAGGAGGAAGTTCTTCACAGAGAGTGATTTGCCATTGGAATGGGCTACCCAGGGAGGTGGTGGAGTCACTGTCCCTGGAGGTGTTCAAGAGAAGACTGCATGAGGCACTTGGTGCCATGGTCTAGTTGACTGGCTAGGGCTGGTTGCTAGGTTGGACTGGATGATCCTGGAGGTCTCTTCCAACTTGGTTGATTCTATTCTATTCTATTCTATTCTATTCTATTCTATTCTATTCTATTCTATTCTATTCTATTTTAATGGGTGGGAGGAAGAAAACAGGAGAAGCTGATCTAAATATTAAATATATCTTTAATAGTTGACTTTCACAAGTCCTTTCTCTCTGATTGTTTTATCCATTAGCACCTACAAGAGTTGATTGCATACGAGACAGATGTGCCAAATTCATCAGCACTGACATGTTTTTTCAGACTGGATGTACCTACCAGAAAGAGATTGTTGCCATTTGTTATTAAAATGTTGCTAACTGCACTTCATGAGAGCAAAAAATAACTTTGTGGTTTTTTTATGCCCAGTAGTTTTTCTTGCCCTTGATAGCACAGTCAACAAATTAACAGTGATCTCGTAATTTAGTCCTGTAATGTTCATTTTATTTATAATCCAAGAGCAATTAAATTCTCTTTTATGCCACATTGTCCTGGTGACAGATGTGTGGTTACCACTCAGACATTTGATGGCTGACATAAATCATCCCGTGATCAAAGTGTCTGTTGACTTGAGAGCCTGTATTTGCAGCAGATGCCTCCACATACAGAGTGACAAGAAAATTCTTCCTGGGAGTCGCACATCAGTTAACCACCTTGCTTCACTCTGACTTTACAATCTGACAGCTTGGTTATTTTGTGACAGCCAGGATCCTTCAAATGGATATTTGCAGAGATACCAAATGTGTCAGTTTATCGCTTACACCAAGCAATATCTTTGATAGAAAAGAAGTACATTAAAATTTATAGGGGCACAGTGCTCAAGGAGCAAGAATATATAGTGAGATTAACCATTGGACAAATTTATCCCCAAATGTTGGAAGAACCACAGGATTTATATTTGTTTTACAGTTTTGCTAAGAGCAATAGCCACACATATAATAATTCCCTTTTTCACCTGTCCCCTCACCACTGCCTCTGACAGGAGCTATAAATTAGATTGCAACGGCAGCCAGGAGTCTTCAACTGCAATTAAAAGAGAGCCAAATCCTGGGCTTTACAACTTGATTATCTATTGTGCTCAACTGTGAGGAATAGGATAGAATAGAATCAACCAGGTTGGAAGAGACCTCCAAGATCATCCAGTCCAACCTAGCACCCAGCCTTATCCAGTCAACTAGACCATGGCACTAAGTGCCTCAGCCAGGCTTTACTTCAACACCTCCAGAGATGGCGACTCCACCACCTCCCTGGGCAGCCCATTCCAATGCCAATCACTCTCTCTGTGAAGAACTTCCTCCTGACATCCAGCCTATACTTCCCCTGGCACAACTTGAGGCTGTGTCCCCTTGTTCTGTTGCTGGTTGTCTGGGAGAAGAGACCAACACCCACCTGGTTACAACCTCCCTTCAGGTAGTTGTAGACAGCAGTGAGGTCACCCCTGAGACTCCTCTTCTCCAGGCTAAACAACCCCAGCTCCCTCAGCCTCTCCTCATAGGGTTTGTGTTCCAGGCCCTTCACCACCTTTGTTGCCCTTCTCTGGACATGTTGTAGCTATCCCAGTTAGTAGAATCATAGAATCGGTCAGGGTTGGAAGGGACCACAAGCATCATCTAGTTACAACCCCCATGCCATGGGCAGGAACACTCTACCCTAGATCAGGCTGGCCAGAGCCTCATCCAGCCTTGACTTAAACACCTCCAGGGACAGGGCCTCAACCACCTCCCTGGGCAACCCAGTCCAGGCTCTCACCACTCTCATGCTGAACAACTTCCTCCTCACATCCAGTCTGAACCTACCCATCTCCAGCTTTGCTCCATTCCCCCTAGACCTGTCACTCCCTGAGAGCCTAAAACTTCCCTCCCCAGTTTTTTTGTAGGCCCCCTTCAGATACTGGAAGGCCACAAGAAGGTCACCTCAGAGCCTCCTCTTCTCCAGACTGAACAGTAGAAGTAGTAGAAGAGGTTCAGTAGTTACTGCAGCCCACAAAACATTTCCTGAAGTAATTTTTGCTATGCCTGCCTTTTTTGAAGAGAAGGGGACTTTTAGTATTGCATTTGTCACCAGATGGTGGCAGCTAACCTCATGACTGGCCAGAGAATGAGCTCAGGCACTGTTTGGATTATTCTGTAGAAATAATACCAGGCTGTAATACCAGTCTAAACAAGATAAAGTTAAGGCATGAGTTTGTGTGAATTGTTCAGAGAGAGGTTTTGGCTCTGGCCATTTAGTGCAGCATAAGATGATAACTGATTGCCAGGAATTGATGTTAGTTGATAATATAGACGAGTCCATGATCTCTCCAGATTACAGAGTCCTTCAGGACTATCTCAACAGCTCTAGTGCCTTCAAATACCCCAACATGCCTTTGTGGTGCGTCTCAGGGCACACATAACATCATGTCTTTTTACTGTCCACGGTGCTGGGCTGTGACAAGCCTCATTTGGTTTTGCATGCTTTGAATAGGGAAAAACAAAACAAAATAATAACCATGTCTGAGGTCTTAGAGACGCTGCAGGAGGTCCAGAAGAGATTGGGGTTAAGTGATATGAAATGTAGCTGAATGTTAATTGATGCCGTGTGGCTTCTGAGTCAGACAGTGGTCACAAACTCTGTTTTATTTGGTAGTACGGACACAGCTTCAGAAAGGAGAGCCCTGCTGCAGTGAACCTGCTCCCCTATACAGGCTGAGCTGGCCACAAAATAACAGGCAGGGAAAAGGCAGAGGAACCTCATGGGTGACCTCATTGCTGTCTACAGCTACCTAAAAGGAGGCTGTAGCTAGGTGGGGGTTGGTCTCTTCTCCCAGACAACCAGCAACAGAACAAGGGGACACAGTCTCAAGTTGTGCTGAAGGAGGTCTAGGCTGGATGTTAGGAGGAAGTTCTTCACACAGAGAATGATTTGCCACGGGAATGGGCTGCCCAGGGAGGTGATGGAGTCGTTGATTCTGGTTGATTCTGTGATTCTATGGCATAAGAGGTGGCTGAGGAGAAGGCTGAATCAGAGATAGGAATTCTCAGAAGTTGTTGTTTCCAATATGCGTCAGAAGTCAATCAGCTTCTTATCAGCCTATATGAGATGCACATTCTGGGTTAGACCATGCAATGGAAGTGTGAAAGGTCACACCAGGCTGATACATTACCTGGTGTCACACAGGTAACCAGCTGCATCTAATTTGTAGTTAGAGAAATGTTGTGAGTAAAAGGCAGTGGTGACTCATAGCAGGAGCCTGAAATTCAGCTTCAGGATTGATCTCTTTGGAGACTTGGGATTCTTTGGAGTTTTAGGAGCTTGACTAATTCCTACTCAGGGAATTGTATCAACTAGTTGCTGTTCAGTTTATATGCTACCTCCAGGCTGTGAAGAGGAAGGAAGTTGTTTCAGCTTATTCTGCAGTATCTCTGGGTATTTCATGTTGATGTAGGGAATTATGTGCTGTGTGCTCATTTCTTCTTTCCTAGATGAATGACTCATGATTTTTTTTCCTCTTTCCTCTCTCTTTAAAAAGTATCATTGAAAGAAGGGGAGCACAATTGATGTTTACCCCACTCTGTAGTGAACGACCAGCTTGGAGTACATGGGAATTATTTAAGGGCTTTACAAATAGAGCACCTTCACTTGCATGACGCATGTGTTTGTTGCAGGACCTAGCCTCACAGGCTGGCCCAGTTCCTTGAATATTCAAAGTCTTTGAGTTAACTCCCCAGAAAGGAAAAAAATCTGAGTATGCTATTCTGGCCATGGGGAAGCAGGGAATGACATTAGAGTTTTATTTAGTCCCATATGTAGAAGGGCACTAGATCACAACTGGGCTTTTGAATTCTCAGTTGGATCAGGATCAGGAGCTTATTAAAACTGGAGAATGTTAATCTTTTCTGTAGTACTTATATAGATATAAAGCATGCCACCATCCATTACAAGATTTATTCTTTCCATTTCTGGTTCCCTTGTGATTATGTCATGCTGTAGAATAACAGCATCACTCTTCTTCCATTCTATAGATAATTAATTCATACTAGTAAAGAAAGATTTACAGAAAGTGGGAAACTCTTGTTTAAAGAAAGAATAATTCTATCCAATGGAATGGGTTTGGATATTTTTTTTGTGCCTGTAGGAATAGACTATAAAGAAAAGTAAACCTTTTAACTGGAGATTTGCAGCATAGCCATTAGCACATCAACTCATAATTACTTTTGTTTGCTGAGATTCTTTCTAAAGGTTCCTTTTATTTATATGTAACACACACACACATAGAGGCTGGGGTTGTTCATCCTGCAGAAGAGGAGCCTCAGGGGTGACCACATTGCTGTCTACAACTACCTGAAGGGAGGCTGTAGCCAGGTGGGGTTGGGCTCTTCTGCCAGGCAACCAGCAACAGAAAAAGGAGACATAGTCTCAAGTTGTGCCAGGAGAGGTCTAGGCTGGATGTTGGGAGAAAGTTCTTCCCAGAGAGAGTGATTGGCATTGGAATGGGCTGCCCAGGGAGGTGGTGGAGTCACCATCCCTGGAGGTCTTCAAGAAAAGCCTTTCTGAGGCACTTAGTGCTATGGTCTAGTTGATTGGACAGGGCTGGTTGCTAGGTTGGACTGGATGATCTTAGAGGTATCCTCCAAGCTGGTTGATTCTATGAGTCTATGCCCAGAGTCAAGGCTATTTCACAGACATTTAGGTGCCATACCTAGTAATTGTGGTGCACCCGAGGAGGACAAACAGGAGACAAAAGACAGAATTCTTGCACCTTCAAAAAATGTTGAAGACTTCTTGTGGAAAAGAAGATTGGAAGAAATATCCATTGAAAGCTGATATATAAAAATGACAGCATCTCTAGCTTGGGAGTCTGATACTATTACTTTAATGTTATTCTCTTGCCCAGTTCTTATGCTTACTTTTAAACATCTACTAATGAACAGAAGTCATTGAACCTTAACTCACCGAGTGTTTTGAGTACTCCTAAAGCAGAAGTCTCTCTGGGCCTTTACTGTA
This sequence comes from Tricholaema leucomelas, assembly GCA_013400475.1. Classification (NCBI taxonomy): domain Eukaryota; kingdom Metazoa; phylum Chordata; class Aves; order Piciformes; family Lybiidae; genus Tricholaema lacrymosa; species Tricholaema leucomelas. The sequence continues at coordinate 22,426 of WAAF01001764.1, read as the reverse complement.
TCTTTTCTTCCTCAGTACTTTTTCTGAGCAGCAACTGGCTGTTCCCCTGCCCTGACAATAAATTCTGTTATCATCCAGCCTCAGCAGTGATTCAGCTCAATCCCTACAGGGAAATCCTACTTCAGTGCCTCACTGCTTCTCTCCTCTCTGTGACTCTCACACAAGACATGAAAGTTCAGCACATCCTTTGGTCTCCTATCCATCTGTGTCTTGCAGGAGGAACTGCAGAGTGGGAAACATGCAGGGCTACCCTATGGAAAAGAGTGGGGATGCATCTTATAGCAGCACCTGCTACGCAAGAATCGTGTTGATTTGCTTCCCACAAAGCACATTCCCCATGGTGTCTTTGGGGAATCTGAGTTGACCTGAAATTGCACAGTCTTGCACTTTGTTGAAGTAGAGGAGTTTGATTTTATAAGGAGTTTCACACTGCTACAGGAATGGACAAGATGATGATATACCTTCTTAGACAGAGTTGAATAAAGTGATTTCTTTTCAGTAAATAACATTTTGTGAAGAAATTGTGTTTCAAAACAAAGCATGAGCACCTCGTTTCCATTCCTCTGCTAGGTTCAAGGTCTCTGCTAGAACCCCATCTTCTCTCTGCATTGTAATCATTGGTCTCCCATGAGGCACAGCTTCTCTCTTTTTGAAGGAAATGTAGTCGATCTCTCAGAGGAATTTCTAGGTTTTGATTGTTTTAATCAAAGGCAGCAGGTTGGGTATTTTTCTACTCTCCCCCCCCCCCCATTTCTGCTTGATGAATGATCTGGTTTGCAAAACTGCCAGATAACCCAAACTAGTTTTAAAGGTATGGAATTGGTGTAAACTCAACTTTGAAAAATTGTAAGCCATACTTCTCTCTCTGTGGCTGGTTTCTTTGGTTTGCTGACTTTACTAGGCATTTACAAAGATGCTGAATGCCTGAGACTGGAGAAGAGTGATAGTTTCAGCAGTTGCAGAGCACAGTAGGTCTTCAGCCTGCCCCTGGTCCCTGAGCCAAAGTGCTATTTTCCACTTGACTGAGTTTTGTAGAGATTGGAAGGTGTATCAAATCAAATTAGTTCTGGTTTGCGATGGCATTTGACACGTTAGCAAATAAGGTATTGCAAATCTGCTTAATTCTCTTTTTCTCTTGCTGAAGCAAAAGCAGAATCAGGAGAAATGATCCTGTTACTGGTTCATTCAGTACTGCTGGGTGTAATGTCGGTGACTTTATCTGATATTCAGGAACCAAGTTCACTGCATTTATTATTCGATCTGAATAAAATGAATTCAAATAAAGCTGTTGGAGTGGGTGGTTTCAGAGATGGATAAATATAGCTTCTGTGTTGCTATATCAGTCTGTTAATACATTGTTTAATTCATCTTTGTCCTCAACTGATTAATCTAGAGACAGGGCAGTGAAAATTAACTCCCCATTACACTGCATTTGAACTCACTTTCAGCTCTCACATTTGTTTACTGACCTCCAAATCAAGGACTTCATAAACTTTTGAAAGGAACTAATAAGCAGTCACAGATGAATATTTGAAGTGCATATTCCAGAAGCAGGATTATATTTAGAATAGGAGACTACAGATCATCTGCCACTGGTTTCCATGAATAAGAATGTCACCACCCCATGCCTCCATGTATTTATTACTATATAATAGAATCATGGAATCATAGAATGAACCAGATTGGAAGAGATCTCCAAGATCATCCAGTCCAAACTATCACTCATCCCTAGCCAATCAACTAGACCATGGTACTAAGTGCCTCAACCAGTCCTTTCTTGAACGCCACCAGGGACGACAACTCCACCTCCCTGGGCAGCCCATTCCAACACCAATCACTCTGGCAAGAACTTCCTCCTAACATCCAGCCTAGACCTCCCCCAGCACAACTTGAGACTGTGTCCCCTTGTTCTGTTGCTGGTTGTCTGGGAGAAGAGCCCAACCCCACCTGGCTACAGCCTCCCTTCAGGTAGTTATAGACAGCAATGAGGTCTGCCCTGAGCCTCCTCTTCTCCAGGCTGCACACCCCCAGCTCCCTCAGCCTCTTCTCACACGGCTGTACTTCAGGCCCCTCACCAGCTTTGTTGCCCTTCTCTGGACATGTTCCAGTATCTCAACATCTCTCTTGATTTGAGGAGCCCAGAACCGGACACAGCACTCAAGGTGTAGCCTGACCAGTGCTGAGTACAGGGACAGAATAACCTTCCTTGAACTACTGGCTACACTGTTCCTGATACAGGCCAGGATGCCATTGGCTCTCCTGGCCACCTGTGCACATGCTGCCTCATGTTCAGCCTCCTATCTATATAGTGCCCTTAGAAACAGTCAATAAGTAGATTTTGTCTAGAATTCTGTCACTCTTAAAGTACTGAAAAGCCACAAAAACGTCACCCCAGAACCTTCTCTTCTCCATGCTAAATAACCCCAACCCTCTCAACCTTTCTTCCTAGGTGATTCTTAAAAGAATTTTAACGAGTTTCCTGCCCATGTTTAGTTGTGAGGTGGAATGCAAACAGATTTTATTGAGTACTTGAGAGTATATATTTGCTTTCCTGGTAGTGTCTACAAAATGCAGAGGTTTGCCCAAAGGGGAGGTGATGTCTATAGAAGCTGTCCCAACCTCTCAGAGAGTCATGATTACCCAACCAACTTTTGGGTAAGGTACTCAGGCACTTCAAGAATGGCTCTGTATGCACAGAGATCCATGGAAGGATCCTTCTTGGCTTGACTGTACTCTGAATCAGGCCCTAATGTCTGTTAGGGAAGAAAAGAAGGAAAATGGAGGAATTCAATTTAACTGTACAGTTCATGGAAATGCATTTTGATAGTGTATTCTTTAACAGGTATTTTCTCCTTCTCACTTAATTTCCTGAAAAGAAATAAGCAGTTAATTTTATTTTCTCATTAAGTGTGTATATGCCATGACAGATTATACAAAATTAATAATCTGTATTAATTTTGATAGCCAGGTGATGATTGTTAGTAACTGTGAAAACTGTTCATTAACATTAAACCTCACCACAAAACTTACTCACAGGTTCGAAAATGCACAGGTTGGAAATTTATACATGCAGGGCACAGGCAAAACTAGAGCACTTATTTCTTAAAGTGGCAAATGCAAACATTATACTGGAAGAGGCTTTTAAATATTTACTCACAAAATTATTATTACCTGGCTTGTGGGGGCTAGCCACAGACCAGACATTACCCAAACACTTTCAGGGAGCTCTGCCTTGCCAGCTACTGAGACTTGATTCTTCCCAGACTTCTGGGGAAAGGAGCAGATAATTTCTGACCTTGTCTCCTGGCTTGTCTGGACAATCTGTGTATCTCCAGGACTTCTTGTCTGAGCAGGAGACTTTCAGGTGCAGGCAGGATGTCTTGCAGTCTCAGCACAATGTCAGGCTGGCTATGCAGGCCAATCGCATGGAGGCATTTAGAGCCTGTTCCTGGTAAGCTCTCCAGGCAAATTCAGGATGCAAAATGAGGCTGCAGCAGCCTCTGTGCTATCTGCATATCCCTTTTATCGATATCCAACCCGAGACTAATGGGGCATTAGACATAGATAAGCCAATCAGAATGGCATTTTGCTGAGCCTCGCCATATTAGGTGAAGCCAAGGCTTTCGCTCTCCCCTCCCATGGTTGCTTCTGCCCCAGCACAGAAGGAGGAGCAGGGAACATGGCTGGGCAAGCCAAGACATGGATAAGCCCGTGTTTGCCCTATCAGGCCTACCACCACATATACAAACTTAGAAAGCAGAATTTGCATTGTTCAAAGCCTATTCAGTGCTGCAGAAATCAGTCATGGATTCAGACTTTTTCTGAATTAAAAGAACCCAAAACAATTGCATGCAGAGTTGGAGAATGTGGGACATCTTATTTATCCCAGCCTAATAACTCATGGCAAGTGTTGCTTCCTGCATAGTTTGTAATTATAGTATTGGTGAGCCAAGTCTTTCCTTTCCCAAGAAGTGGGGAAAAGCATTTTATAGGATGGCTCTTCATAGGAGCAAAGCTACACAGGCTTTTCATTGCTGCACTGCACAAGACCTCAGTGGGACCGTAAACATCATTTGTGGGCAAGAACTGCTAATGCCGCAGCAGACAAGGCTCAGGATACGCACTCAGAAATCAAAGCAGAGAGCTGTAAAAAAAATCTGAAATGGAGATTTCACTGTTCTGGCACAGGAGAGCCTGGTTTGGTCAGCCCAGGGAGGTATTGGTATCACCATCTCGGCAGGTATAAAAAAATAAATGTGTAGACATGACACTTGGGGATGTGACTTAGTGCACATAGAATCATAGAACAGTTTAGGTTGGAGATGACCTCAAAGATCATCCAGTTCCAACCCCCTGCCATAGGCAGGGACGTCTCCTACTAGAACAGGTCACTCAAGGCCTCATCCAATGTGGCCTTGAACACCTCCAAGGAGGGAGCATCCACCACCTCCCTGGGCAACCTGTGCTAGTGTCTCATCACCCTCACTGTAAAGAACCCTTTCCTAATATCTAGTTTAAATCTTCCCTCTTCTAGTTTAAGCTTGTTACCCCTAATACTTCCCCAGCCTTCCTGTAGGCTGCCTTCAGATACTGAAAAGCTACTATAAGGTCTCCTCAGAGCCTTCTCTTCTCCAGGCTGAAGAGCCCCAATGTGCATATTTTTTCACGCTGACCAGGAAGAAGCCTCTGCAGCCTGTACTCTAAATGATGAACAATCAGTGTAAGCCAAATAGATGAGATGCTTAAGAGCAGGCTTCTGGACTGGGCCAATTTACAAAGATATGTTCCAATATAAGGTATATTACCTACATATATAATAAACTAGATAATATATGTCTTTTAGTGTGTAATTCTGCATATTTTACAGATACCCCAACTCTTACAAGTAACATTTTTCTGTCAGTAACTAGAAAAAAAATGTGGAAAGGGGTCCATGCTTAACGTATCCAAGGGCTGCCCAGGGAGGTGGTGGTGTTGCTGTCCCTGGAGTTGTTAAAAAAAAGCCTGGCTAAGGCACCTAGTGCCATGGTCTAGTTGATTGGATAGGGCTGGGTGCTAGGTTGGACTAGATGATCTTGGAGATCTCTTTCAACTTGGTTGATTCTGATTCTATGATTCTAATCTGGCTGATTCTGTACTTTTGGAGATTTAGTGTTATCCCACAGCATTTCATCTGTAATGTAAGAATATACAAATTGATGGGACAAAAACTGTGTCTGTCACTGAATTGGCTACTGGGACATGTTTGGGAAAGTGTCATGTATTCACATGACTTGCAGAAAATGACATGCCTGTGTATGACATACCTAAATTATACTTCTTTTTTCGTTTGCTCTTCTCCTTCTTCTGTTTGCTCCTTGTTTCTCTACATGAGTAGTTTTAAGTAGTACAGGACTGTCTGCCACCAGCTGAAGGGCACAAAGTAGTCAGCCTTAAGGGGTCAAATGCTTTTGAACTGTTGAACTCTATCTTCAAACTAAACTTGGTCATATAGAACCATAAAATGGTTTGGGTTAGAAGTGACCTTTAAAGGTCATCTAGTCTAACTCTCATTCAATGAGTAGAGACATTTTCAAGTACATCATGTTACTTAGAGCTTTGTCCAATCTGACCTCATCCTCAGGATCCTTCAGCATATCTTAAGATGCTCTCCCAAAATACCAAGTCTTAGTATCTCCTTGTCCTGAAGAGATTCCCCAAAGCCTCTAATCTCAGTGATGAGCATTTTATGACAATGTACCTGTGTCCTGGTAGGGCATAAATCCTGCCAGGCTGGTTTATCCCTTTCTCTCCTCCTTCTGTCGCAGGGAATCCCTGGGAAGTTGAGTCAGATGAGCAAAGCCTTGAGAGCTAGGGGGCTTAGTACTACATGTCAATGTCTTGTGCTGCCCTCACCGTGCCTGCGTGGCCAAAGGAGGCACGAAGCTTTGAATTCATTGACCAGAACAATGGTGGTGGTGCCTATTGGCCAGTTTGATTTTCAAATTGAAGCATTTGAAGGGGAGTGATTCAGAAACTGCCTTTCTGCATCCTGCCTTTCTGCTTTGAGCCTCTGCCTTTCTGCTGTTGGTGGCTCATTAGCCAAGAATCAAGGTGTCCACGTGTATGCAGCTCACACCCACCAGCTTAGAAGCAGCTCAGCTCTCCTTCCCTCTGCCTGGAATATTTTGTATTTTACCCTGGGATCATTATCACGAGTTTGAAAGCACCTTTGATACAGGAGACTTTCTCAAGGACCAACAGCATCGTGAGTACCTCTGCTGGAGTGCATGCCAAAACTCCTTAAGCATAGTTAGAATTCTTCCTGGTTTTGCATTACTATTTTCCAAGTTCTGATTGTTTAAACTGTTTGATTCTGTGCAATTGCTTCCTGTCGACAGAAATCCAAAGAATCTCAGGGAATTTTCCTGCTTTTTAAATATTAATAATGAAAAGTAATATTCATACTGAAATTAATATGTAATAATGGATTGTGACTTTCCAATACAAACTGGTATTGGGAAGTACTGGGTCCAAATTCTGGCTTGTAGCATGCTGTGATAACATATGCAATTTGTGCATGGGAACAGGAGTTCATACAAAATCTGGAATAGGTTCTGAAATTCAACACAGAATATTTCTCAGAAGTCAAAAAAAGCAATCTGGCAAAGAAGCAATATGCTGAGCCAGGCAGTTTGGTGATGAATGCTGAATAATTTGGAGTCTGCAAATTGGTTTTGCAGGGAGGTGAGCAAACAAGGACCTTAACAGAGTTTAGCAGCATTCAGATTTAAATGTTACCTTGGCCTAAGTTGTAAGACCTTCCAGGTAGAAAAAACCCTACCAAACAGTTGTATAGCAATTGCTCTTTTCTCTAGGATGCCACTTTAAATAAGAACCATAGAAGTTTTCAATTAGTTCTGAACAAGAAAACTAACACAGTATCAAAATCAACAGATAGCAAGGAGAATGAAAGGTGTTTTAAGAAAGCTATAGTATATGAAAGTTCTCTTAAGTTTGATAGAAGCATAATTTAGAGTACTACCATGGGGAAAGGATGGTATTAACTGGTACATTTTTTATAAATCCCTAAGTTTGAAACAAACCCCACACCTTTTATCAAGTTTAATTTATATTGTAAGATGAAATAAAAATTTTATGTTTTATATGGAAGAAGAAAAGGTCCTTAGTGAGTGATCCTAAATTATCTCCTATTTGAATGAGTTCATTTTACTGAGAGAGTTTCATCAGACCTTTAATTAAGCTTAAATTGTACATCTAAAAAGTTGGTAATTTGACAGTGACCTCCTCCAAACACATTGATCTCAGTTGATGGAACAGAGAATGAACTGTTAAAAATAAAAAGCTTTTTCATTTTAGTCATGGGACTTTAGGTTTAGTGTGAAAGGTTGGGGCAAGTAATGGCTATTAAAAAGATGATGTTTTCATTTTTCCCCTCTCAAAGAAGTTTCTAGTGATAGAGGTGCAATTAGTTAATGATTGTACAGCACTTCAATAAATGTAAAGTGCTCTTCTGGACTTAAATCTGATTCTCATCAAATTTGCCAGTGGACTTTGTGTTGACTTCTATGAGAGGTGAGGTGGCATAGGCGTGAGTCAAATTTCTGTACTGCTAAAGAAGTGATTTTGAAGAGTTCAGAGTAGTTAAGCAGATTTTCAAGCACACATCTTTTTTTGTTATTGCATGTGATTCAAGATGAACCCCCTGTCTCTCAGAAACAACTTTTCAGTGTGAAGTCTCCCATTCCATTCAATGTGTCCTTTTTTGTGTCTTGATGTATACCTTTGTGTGCAGCTGCATTCAGACATCCCTAGCAAAAGGCTCTGGAGCAGCCTCCATGTGCACATCTTAGCTGTGAGAAGAAAGTAAAAAAACAACATGTGGCCTATATCACCATTCTTCTGCTGAGGAACTCAACTAGTCAAAATATAGCTAAGACAGGCACTTCATACACACACACTGTTCAGCTGTCACTTTGGGCTGTGCCTTCTTTCTGGTGGTCTGGTCTCTGGCTGATTCTTCTTTTAACTCTTTAATCGACTTAGCCCCTTTTTTGCCTCTGACCTCCTTGTCATCTTTTTTTGACATCTCACCTCAGACCTCCAGGTTTATCACATGAGATATATGTGGGTTGATTTGGTTATTTCTGAAGGGAGGGAAAGCAGGAGGGGGAAGGGGGTTTGTGTTGGGAGCCCTTCTGGGGACTCTGGTTGTTTCTGGGAGGGGTATTGTAGTTTTGTGTTACTTTTAATTTGTATATAACTGTGTATTTCTGTATATATGCCTGTATATTATGCTAAGCTGTAAATGTGGCTTCATTCCTTCATTTCCAGCCGTCTGAGTCTAGTCTGGGTGATTTCATAACAGTGGGGGGAGCAGGTAACTCCCAAACCATCACACCAATGTCTAGACATCCCTACCCCAGAGACCAAAGAAGATGGTGAAATTGAGTCCAATGCTGAAGCGATTTGCTATGAGTCGTATCAAGTGAAGTTGTTCCTCTTACACTTTAACTTTCTTGACAACAAATGAGGCTCCATTTTAAATGTTCTATCAGAGTGAGAACATGAATGAAGAATGGTGGTTTTTTTTTCATTATTTTTTTCAATTTGGAAAACAAAGAGGAATTGTTGTGAAATCATCTTATGTCTTATGAACATTTCCAAGTATTTTGGTGTTTTTGTCATTTTTACCCAATTCATTTCCACGTGCTGCAGTTATTTCAGAGTGAAATAAGTTAAATACAGAATCACTGATCAAATAATTTTTATTGACAAGAAGCAAAGTTTTTAAATGGCAAAAATTGTTGTTAAAATTTATTTCCTCTTTCAAGGTAAAAATCATAGAATCATAGAATCATAGAATCAACCAGGTCACAGTATCACAGTATCACAGTATCACCAAGGTTGGAAGAGACCTCACAGATCATCAAGTCCAACCCTTTACCACAGAGCTCAAGGCTAGACCATGGCACCAAGTGCCACGTCCAATCCTGCCTTGAACAGCTCCAGGGACGGCGACTCCACCACCTCCCTGGGCAGCCCATTCCAGTGGCCAATGACTCTCTCAGTGAAGAACTTTCTCCTCACCTCGAGCCTAAACTTTCCCCGGCGCAGCCTGAGGCTGTGTCCTCTCGTTCTGGCGCTGGCAACCTGAGAGAAGAGAGCAACCTCCAGTCTAACCTCTCACCCAGCCCAGTCCAATCAAATCAGCAGGTATTGAGTGAAACAAGTTAGCAAGTTTAAGCAAACATTCCTTGATTCTAAGTGCTTTATTGTACAATACCTTAGTAAATGCTTCAACTCACTGAACATACATCACAACAGGCAAAATTCATTAGATTTTAAAAGGCGTTAGGCAAACTGGAAGAAAAATAGCTGAGAGTGACTAATACAATGACCTGGGTACTATCTTTCCTCAAACTTGAGACTTCAGTGCAGTGGAATAGAAGTAACAGATTCAGCTTTTGTTTTCCTTTTACTTTTTTTGTTTTGTTTTTAATTTCCTTTCTCTTTCCCTCTTCCCTTTCCCCTTCCCTTTTGCTATGTTCAGTTTCTGTGAGCTACAGCTGGCCAAATTTGAAGTCTGTCTTTGCCAGTATTTTCTACAAGAAGATGGAATTTTCAATTCTACCACCTAAAATAGCTTCCCACAGCACTCATCGTAGTTACCTTCATGTTGGCATGGGTAATGGAACAAGGCAACAGGGAATAATACTTTCCAGAGCCATTTTAAATTCCAAATATTAAAGATTCTCACAAAGTTGGGAAGAGATGTGTGCATAAGAAAGAAGTTCAGTGCTTGATTTTTTTACCTGTCAAGAATCTCATCCAGAATATCTGAGAGTGAACATGACAGATCACACTTTAAATTTTCATTTATTTTGTGAGACTGTTAAATTTTTTTTTTTTGTTTCATTGCTTGCTTATTAATCTGGAGTGACATAATTGCAAATTCCTGAAAAAGCAGTGTGAAATTACTGACATTTAAATTACAATTTCAGGCACGGATAGCTTGGCAGTAATGACTAGCTTTGGTTTTTAGTCATTTGTGGTGGTTTGGGTGTTACCTGCCCCCCGCCCCCCCCCGCCCCACACACACTTTGGAAATCACCCAGACTAGACTCAGCCAGCTCTGGAAATTTTGAATGAAGCTTATATTTACAGCTTAGCGCAATATACAAGCAGATATTTACAGTATATATACAGTTATAGACAGAAATATACAAGGTAAAAGGTAATACAGAAACACAACAGCCCTCCCAGAAACCTCAGTCCCCAAGAGGGGCTCCCAACTGCCCTTCCATCTTCTCCCACTCCCCTACCTTACCCCAGACGTTGCCTTGTACCCCAAGGAAGAATGGAGGGTCAGCCAGGAGGGTTAGGAAGCAAGTGGATTAATCAGAGAGACGGAAGGTGAGGTCAGAGAGAAATGTGGCTCAGAGCCCGGACAGAGAGTGACTCCCTTATCTATGTTTGGATTCTTGTTCTTATACCTCTCAGCAAGCCTATGAGTGAAGTAGACATCACCCTTGTTTCTCTTTCACAGCCTGTAATCTACTTCTTCTCACCAAAACAGTCTAGCTAGCTTCAAACTAGCACGTCATTCTTTGAGGCTAAGTTTTTTTTAATAAATATTTATCCTGCATTAAAATTCCTGTTGAAAAGTTTGCATCTGGAGGAGTTTTTCAGATGTTGATTTTTGTTTCCAGTGCCTAAAAGTCATCGTACTGAAAGTGAGTTGTTGCTGCTCTGTGACCCACCCTTTCCACTACCCAGTACGCAATGGAGGACACTGAAAGTATTTCAGTTTTCAAACTATGTTATTAATTGAAGTGACTAAATTTTATAGTGGGTGAGGGACTCTGGAAGTCTTGGAGCTCATGTTTCTTTCTTCACCCCCATCCTTCTTGACTGTACACAGAGTTGGTGGAGATGAGCTATAGAGGCATTGATAGATGCTTGCATGAATCATAGAGTCATAGAATGAAGCAGGTTGGAGGAGACTTTCAGGATTATCCAGTCCAACCTATTACCCAGCCCTATCCAATCAACTAGACCATGGCACCAAACGCCTCATCCAGTCTTATCTTGAACATTGCTCCCTCCTTCAGTGCTGTCACTCCTACCTTCTTTTGCTTTTATTCTGTAGATGCAGCCTCAGAGTAAATGGGCTAATGAGTGGTTGACAACAACCTTTCACAACACAGGATCAGTGAAAAGCAAAGCATTTTTTAGGCCCAGGATGACCTAATGTGGTATCTGGGATGAGTCCATGTGAAGATATTACCCAGCAAGTTAAGTTTCTCTACAGACTAAATTCACCAAAGGTGTTTGTCATGGACCCAATTCTCATGCCACCTGAATTGGTTTACCAATACCAACTTAATAATGGGTTATCCTGAGAGCAGTAACCTGCTGAGATAAGCAAACGTAGCATGCAGTATTTACATTTACAGTCCTGACTTTCCCATTAAAATATTTGTAGTACACTGGAGAAATGTGGATGTGCTTACTGTGCAGATTTCCATAAAATTATTTCCTTGCTCAGTTGGAGTGCTGTGTAATTGACTGAAGACATCAGCTGAGACCAAGCAAATACGTTAACTTTTTCATTCTCAAAACGCACCAAGTAGGCTTCAGTATTGCCTTCGGAGGTTATTTTCTCTTCGGGGCACAAAGTATCATGGATTGGTTTAAGTTCTTTTGTTTTCAAATGTCCTTCAACTTGTTAATTTCAAGGCCCCACTGTTGGCTGTGATTCATTGCAGCAGTGAATAACGAATGTCACTAAAATAGTGAGATCGCCTGAGCTATTTCAGAAATTAATGGACTGACTGTGATGTACTGGAGCCTCTTTCATGCATCTATAATTGGAGTGCCAATTTATTTCCAATCATTTCAAGCACTGTAATTATAGTGCATCATTGTTGCCTGCTTAACATTCATATGGGATGCTGGCACAATAATGCTGGCAGGAGGCCACACATTTTTGCAACCGAAATGAATGGCAAAAACGAGAGGCAATATACAAAGGAGCAGAACTTTAGATTTTGTTTAGAGGTTTTATTCTGGCTAGCACATCATGGAGTCGTGGTAGAATGATATGGAACAAACTCACCTCCCTAAAAGTTCAATGAAAATGTTTTCCAAATAAACTATAAATCAACGAGGGAGGGGAAAAAAAAAACCCAAACAACCTTCAAGTATTTTAAATAAAAATCCTGTGGTCCATAATATAAAAATCTTTCATTTCCATTTGGTTTGGAGAAAGAAGACTATTTACTTGCTAGGAAAAAAGATGCATCAAGATTTTGTCTTGCTTTTTATCAGCAAGAGTAGGAATCACAGGGGCAAGAAGGGACCTTGGGAAGTCTGTGGTCTTGAAGATCTCCAAGCAGTGTCTGAGCAGATTTCTCAGGAATGTGTCTAGTCTCCACAGACAGGCACTCTGAAATGTGTCTGGACAACCTGCTCCAGTGCTTGACCTCCCTTTGTTGCTTCAGGAGGTAATTTGGCAGAAAATAAACCCCTCTTGCATTCCATCCTGTTCTCAGAGGGGCTGGGAGTGGATAGGCTCATTTCCTGGATGATGCCCAGTTCAACATTGCAAGTCCAGTTGTGTCCAGCGTATATTGAACAGTGTAATTACAGATGTCCTAATAGCGAACTGCACCTTCAGATTAGTAATGATCCATGGACTCCCTCAGCCATACTTAGAATAATAGAATCATAGAATCAGCCAGGTTGGAAGAGATCTCCAAGATCATCCAGTCCAACCTAGCACCCAGCCCTAGCCAATCAACCAGACCATGGCACTAAGTGCCTCAGCCAGGCTTTTCTTGAACACCTCCAGGGACAGCCACTCCACCACCTCCCTGGGCAGCCCATTCCAATGCCAATCACTCTCTCTGGCAAGAACTTCCTCCTAATATCCAGCCTAGACCTCCCTGCCACAGCTTGAGGCTGTGTCCCCTTGTTCTGTTGCTGCTTGCCCGGTAGAAGAGACCAACCCCCACCCAGCTACAGCCTCACTTCAGGTCATCCCTGAGCCTCCTCTTCTGCAGGCTGCACACCCCCAGCTCCCTCAGCCTCTTCTCACACAGCTGTACTTCAGGCCCCTCACCAGCTTTGTTGCCCTTCTCTGGACACGTTCCAGTATCTCGACATCTCTCTTGATTTGAGGAGCCCAGAACTGGACACAGTACTCAAGATGTGGCCTGACCAGTGCTGAGTACGGGAGAAGAATAACTTCCCTTGTCCTACTGGCCACACTCTTCTTGATACAGGCCAGGATGCCATTTGCTCTCTTGGCCACCTGGGCACACTGCTGGCTCATCTTCAGCTACTCTCTACCAGTACCCCCAGGTCCCTCTCTGCCTGGCTGCTCTCAAGCCTCTCTGTCCCCAGCCTTTAGCGCTGCTTGGGGTTGCTGTGGCCAAAGTGTAGAACCCTGCACTTGGCCTTATTAAATCTCATCCCACTGGCCTCTGCCCACCCATCCAGCCTGTCTAGGTCCCATTGCAGAGCTCTCCTACTGTCCAGCAGATCCACACCCACCTGCTCCTAGCTTGGTGTCAGATATGCTGCTTAAAATCTGAGTGGATTTGTTCGGTGTTATTAGACACTTCTCTAAGTCTGATCAGATTCATAGGGTTTTTTCTTTTTTGTTTGTTTGTTTATTTTGTTTTGAGTTCCAGGATTTATAAATCAGAGACAAAACATCTGTGTAAATTTAATAATGAAGATCATCCTGTTCAAGGCTGCAGCTGAAATTTTTGAGAAAGGAGGTAATGGACATTGGATGCAGTTTAGAATTCAGTTGCTGTGCCAGGGCAGAGAAGGAATTCCCTACCTGAGAGCATTGTAAGTCTGAGAGAAACATCACCATTATCCAGAAAGGTCACCAAAAGAAACCAATTAGAATTCTGGAAGGAATAAATCTTTCAATAATGCCCTCCCTGTAAAGGTCAGGCAAGAACTCTGCATTGGTTTCTTATTCCCCAGAAGGCATTGGCAGTATTTTTACTTGGTATAAATTGGTATAACTCTGCAAAACTTACTGAGAATTTGCCCGTCTCTGTGCCTGGTAAGGAGGAGCTCCAGCTTGCCGAACACAGATGAGCCTTGGCTGCATCAAAATCAAAACAGTTGTCTTCTAAAGTAAGTGGATTTTCCTGTGTGTATGCCATGTGTACAACAGTGTAATAATGGAAGTGTTCTGAGGTATGAAAATGCTGTGTCAGATGATCAAATTGAAATCACAAAATACTTCTCGTGTGCCCTGATGTGCTGTGTGACCTCTAAGGTGCAAAGCATTCAAGATGAAACTATTTTTCACCATGCATGTGACATTGGAAACTATTTTAAAAGCCACAGGGCAGTTTTAGTAGTTCCTTTAAAGTGAGAGCTTTCTGTTGCCTCCAAAGCCAGAATGTTCTTTTCTGAGCCTTGGGGGAAGTCAGCTGGAGGAGATCAGGGAAGCAGAGACATGGTGATTCCTTCGGGGACTAAGAGCAGCCAGTCTAGAAGGCTTTTGGTTGCTGTCAAGAAGGAAAATGTCAGCATGAAACATAAAGTGGAAAAGTACTGGGAAGAGAGGGTGATGATATGAACAGTGTAAGATGGGCAAGAGAGATGACTTGGGAGACAGTTTAAACAGTTAAACACGAGACACAAAATACTAACCAAAAATGTGTATTCAGTTCTGAACTTCAATGAATTATAAAAGCAGGACCAAGGGAGTGGGGTAATAAAATCAATATCTCAATGTGTGATAGTGAAACAGTTACAGAGGAAAGAGGTGCTGTGTTAGAGAGTCATCGAATCAACCAGGTTGGAAGAGACTTCCAAGATCATCTAGGGCAGCCTGTCACCCAGCACTAACCAACCAACTAGACCATGGCACTAAGTGCCTCAGCCAGGCTGCTCTTGAACACCTCCAGGGACGGTGACTCCACCACCTCCCTGGGCAGCCCATTCCAATGCTAATCACTCTCTCTGTGAAGAACTTCCTCCTAACATCCAGCCTAGACCTCCACTAGCACAACTTGAGACTGTGTCCCCGTGTTCTGTTGCTGGTTGCCTGGCAGAAGAGACCAACTCCACCTAGCTACAGTCTCCCTTCAGGTAGTTGTGGACAGCAATAAGGTCACCCCTGAGCCTCCTCTTTTCCAACTTTGCTTCTTCTTTGCATCTATGTATTATGAATTTCTGTCCCAATTTTTATTTGAACATAGATTTTTTTACTATATCATATTTCTAATGCAGATTACACCAAATCTAAATATTTCCCTATGGAGGAGGAAGTTTTCCTTTCCCCCAGCACAGAAGGGGTGGGAGCAGGGGAACATGTCTGGACAAGCCAAAGTCCTTAGACTCAATGGCTCCAGGTTTTTTGTGAGGAGGCGGCTCAGGGCAGACCTCATTACTGTCTACAACTACCTGTAGTGAGGCTGTAGCCAGGTGGGGGTTGGTTTCTTCTGCCAGGCAACCAGCAACAGAACACGGGGACACAGTCTCAAGTTATTCCGGTGGAGATCTAGGCTGGATGTTAGGAGGAAGTTCTTGCCAGAGAGAGTGATTGGCATTGGAATGGGCTGCCCAGGGAGGTGGTGGAGTTGCTGTCCCTGGAGGTGTTCAGGCAAAGCCTGGCTGAGGCACTTAGTGCCATGGTCTGGTTGATTGGCTAGGGCTGGGTGCTAGGTTGGACTGGATGATCTTGGAGGTCTCTTTCAACCTGGTTGATTCTATGATTCTGTGATCAATTTCAAGTGATAAAAATCCATTTAAGCAGGGCACTTAAAAATAAGTAACCAGACCAAGACCAAATAGGGTCATGCACATATTCCAGAAACCTAAAAATAAAAAAGATTCATCAGATAATCTTTCATCACAGGGACATGTTAATATCCTGGATTCATATGGTAGCTAGTGAGACACTGAATTTGCAGGGTATAGATAACAGCGGAATGACAGAGTAAGTTATACTGATGAAAGAACATCGCTGTACATTAAAAAAAGATTAAATATTTCAGGAAGAATATTGTAAAATGAAAGGAGGAAGAATCTGCCCCTCGTAGGCTTCAGAGGAAGGATGTGAACAATAATTCTGCTTTGAACAAGGATAGCTCTTTACACTTAGTATGCTCCACACCATACCTGGAGACTGCATCTGTCTAAGTAGGATGGTGAGCAGATGTGGACTCAGGCATGCATTGATACTTATGCTTAAAGATATGCAATAAAGGAGGAAGCAGTTAGCACAGAGATAGCTGATGGTTCCTGATGAAAGATGGGAAGCTTTTCAAAGCTAGGACAAATCTCCATTTATTTGAATAACATCTGCACCACTCCAACCTTTGCAGTTTACAGCCATGGTCTTCAGGAGGGCATGGGAGACAGTTCAGGGTTGTGCTGGCACTGGCTGGCAGAGAGGGCAGTGAAGCTGGCATCATGCAGTCTTATCTGCCAATAATCAAAGAGAAACAGCTATATGCTTAATTCAGGTTACCTGTACAGATACACAATGAATTAGTACCTACAGGTTGTGGTAATCAGCTGTAATATGAACTAAATGACTTTGCAGTGCCATTCAGGAAAATAATATTCACTAATCAAGCATATAATTACTTAACTTTTGTTCCTATTACATGGTCAGTTAGTTAATAGTAGTGTGGTAGGAATGGGAAGGAGCATTTTATCAAGAGCTTCTGGAATGGGGACTTGTTTAACAAATGATGCCACAGCAGATAAACTGCTTACACAATAGCAGTCTCATCTGTTTGCTTTGCCAGCTGTTTATCAGCAGGTTTATTCATGTGCTAACCTAGGGAATTAAAGTATGGCTAGTGTGGCATGGAAGCAGAGAGAAAGCCTTCTTTGGGGATCTGCTGTAAAGCTCACTCTTTGTGAGAAATGTTTTTGAGTTTCTGCTTGCGTGTTTATCAGAAAATCTAAACCATTCTTTAATCAGGAAAACGTGTCAGAGATCAGAGGAAGCCATTTTCCAGGGAGGTTAACAGCTCTACTCTGAACTATGCTACAATGGCAGCATATAAACACATAAATTAGTACCAGTGCAAACACTTGGCGAGATTGTATACCTGGGACTAGGGAAGGGATCCATCCAGAGGACCTTGATAGGCTGGAGAGGTGAGCCCAGGCCAACCTCATGATGTTGAACAAGACCTAGTGCAAGGTCCTGCATCTGGATTGGGGTAAAGCCCAAACACCAATATAGGCTGGGCAGTGACTGGCTGGAGAGTAGCCCTGAATAGAGGGACTTGGGGGTGATGGTGGATGAGAAGCATGAGCTCAACATGAGCCAGCAGTGTGCACTTACAGCCTAGAGAGCCAACCAGATCCTGGGCTGCATCAGGAGGAGTGTGGCCAGCAGGTCAGGGGAGGTGATTCTCCCTCTTTACTCCACTCTGGAGAGATGTCACCTGGAGTACTGTGTCCAGTTCTGGAGCTCCTACTACAAGAAAGATACCATCATCCTGCAGCGTGTCCAGAGAGGGGCCACAAGGATGATCGGGGCCACGAGGATGGTCAGCGCCGCTGGAGCACCTCCGCTATGAAGACTGGTCAGTCTGGGGAACAGAAGGCTCCAAGGAGACCTTATTGTGGCCTTCCAGTATCTGAAGAAGGCCTACAGGAAAGCTGGTGAGGGACTTTTTACAATGTCAGGTAGTGATAGGACTAGGGGCAATGGAGCAAAACTAGAAGTGGGTAGATTCTGATTGGATGTTAGGAAGAAATTCTTCACCAGGACAGTGGTGAGACACAGGAACGGGTTACCCAGGGATGTGGAGGAAGCCTGGAGGTCTTTAAGGCCAGGCTGGATGTGGCTCTGAGCAACCTGATCTAGTGTGAGGTGTCCCTGCCCATGGCAGGGTGGTTGGAACTAGATGATCCTTGGGGTCCCTTCCAGCCCTAATAGTTCTGTGATTCTGTAAATAACATCACATTTGCTCTTCCACCTCCAGCCTTCACTTTGAATAAGAATCATGAACAGATAGCATATAGATCCTTGCTATCTTGTGACAGCTTTGAAAGCTGCAAGGTTTGCAGTTTCATTATTTTCCCCTGAAATCACAAGAGTTAGAAAAATCCATTCTCACAGAGTCACAGAATCACAGAACTTTAGAGGTTGGAAAGGGCCTCCAGAGATTGAGTCAAACCTCCCTGCCAAGACAGGATCCTCTGAGTTAGTTCACACTGGATGTTGTAGTGCGTTGAGGGTTGGTCTCTTCTCCCTAGCACTAAGCAATATACCATGAGGAAATGGCCTGAATTGCGCCAGGGGAGGTTTAGATTGGATATTCTGAAAAAATCTTTCACTGAAAGAGTGGTCAGGTGTTGGGACAGGTTTCTCAGGGAGGTGGTGGAGTCACTGTCCCTGGAGGTGTTCAAAAGATGTGTAGATGTGGCACTCTGGGACGTGGTTTAATGGCTGTGGTGGTGTTAGGTTGCTGGTTGGGTTTGATGATCTTGGGAGTCTTTTCCAATAAAATAATTCCATGATTCCATGTTTGTCTCAGATACCTGGACTCTGTGCCTACCTATCTTCTAGAATGTGAAACATGCTTAGGATTGTTTTCTGGTGATAAGGACAACTGGCACAAACTGACTGAAGTACATAATGTTAAAACTCCTTAGTCTCCAGTACAGGTGCCTGCATCCAAACTGCCTATTGAGAATGATCCTTGGTGCATGCCAACTCCTGAATGCTTCACAGAAGCTGCTCAGGAAGGCACTAATCATGCAGGGCCAAAAGCGTGGCCAGGGATTTCTATAGCAGCTTACCTATATAGCTCATTGAATTCCAGTCTCTGAGGGCACTCTCTGGTGCTGTTTATCAGTCTAAATGTATCATAAATGTAATTTATCAGTATAAATGTAACCTCTGTGTTTTGGAACAAGTCTGGCTTTTATTGTTGGTTCCTTTCTTGTGGTGTTTTGCTTTGCTAGAAAGCATCACACTGCACAAACTGGAACTGAAGATAACAGAAGCAGATGAAAAAATAAAGCCAACTTTCTCACATGCTTCAAACCCTAATATCTACTTTCTTTGCTAAACAAAATGCTTTCAGCAGTCTCTTCAATTCTGCTCACTTGTGCAGAGCCCATTAGAAATAAAGCAGAACAACTGTCAGGGCCTCCTCAGTCTTGTAAGATAAGAAAAAATATGAAATGATAAAATTATATGATCCCATTTCAATATCATACACTGGATTCTGGAGGTGTTTAAGGCCAGGCTGGATGGGGCTCTGGCCAGCCTGATCAAGGGTAGGGTGTCCCTGCCCATGGCAGGGGTTGGAACTAGATGATCCTTGTGGTCCCTTCCAACCCTGACTGATTCTATGATTCCATGACCAAATGCTGGGGCATCCAAAGAGTATGAGCCAAGCAATCTGAACCAGATGTAATCCCTTATAGCAAGATTACTTGGAGTTCACTGTGTCACTATTTGAAGCTGGGAGCTGTGCTTTCCTTTGCTCAAGGATGGTGCCCTACATATTTAGACAGTAAAACTGCTAGTTTCTTAAAGCATCTTAGTACTTTCAATGTGGATGCACTCAAATGGTATTTTACTAATTGGCTAAATACAAGGATTGCCTCTTTTTAATTTCTAAATTTTGTTCTTAATTTATTCTGAGTGGTTAAAATTACAGTCTAAAGAGTCATATATATATATATCATAGAATCATAGAATCGACCAGGTTGGAAGAGACATCCAAGGCCATACAGTCCAACCTAGCACCCAGCCCTATCCAGTCAACTAGACCATGGCACTAAGTGCCTCAGCCAGGCTCCTCTTGAACACCTCCAGGGATGGCAACTCCACCACCTCCCTGGGCAGACCATTCCAATGGCAAATCAACTTTCTCTGGCAAGAACTTCCTCCTAATATTCAGCCTATACCTCCCCTGGCGTAACTTGAGACTGTGTCCCCTTGTTCTGCTGCTGGTTGCCTGGCAGAGGAGACCAACCCCACCTGGCTACAGCCTCGCTTCAGGTAGTTCATAGAATCATAGAATCATAGAATAGTTTAGATTGGAAGGGATCACAAGGATCATCCAGCTCAAATCCCCTGCCATAGGCAGGGACACCTCCCACTAGAGCAGGTTGCTCAAGGCCTCATCCAGCCTGGCCTTAAATGCCTCCAGGGAGGAAGCATCCACAACCTCCCTGGGCAACCTGTGCCAGTGTCT